>CM021104.1:234281018-234302307 GCA_007115665.2 Sequoiadendron giganteum | reverse complement strand
GTTGAGGGTTGAGGGATTAAGAGGGTATAGGGTTGAGGTATTAGGGGTTAAGGGTTGATGTTTGAGGGAGTAAGAGGGTATGGGGGTTGAGGGATTAGGGTTTAAGGGTTGAGGGTTGAGGGTTGAGGGATTAAGAGGGTATGGGGGTTGAGGGATTATGGTTTAAGGATTGAGGGGTTGAAGGATTAAGAGGGTTTGGGGGTTTAAGGGTTGAGGTTTGAGGGATTAAGAGGGTATGGGGGTTGATGGATTAAGAGGGTATAGGGGTTGAGAGATTAGGGGTTAAGGGTTGAGGGTTGAGGGATTAAGAGGGTATGGGGGTTGAGGGATTAAGATTTAAGGATTGAGGGTTGAGGGTTGAGGGTTGAGGGATTAAGAGTGTATGGGGGTTGAGGGATTAGGGTTTAAGGGTTGAGGGTTTGAGGGATTAAGAGGGTATGGGGGTTGAGGCATTAGGTATTAAGGGTTGAGGGTTGAGGGTTGAGGGTTTGAGGGATTAAGATGGTATGGGGGTTTAAGGGTTAAGGGTTGAGGGGTTGAGGGATTATGAGGGTATGGGGGTTGATGGATTAGGGTTTAAGGGTTGAGGGTTGATGGATTAAGAGGGTATAGGGGTTGAGGGATTAGGGGTTAAGGGTTGAGGGTTGAGGGATTAAGAGGGTATGGGGGTTGAGGGATTAGGGTTTAAAGGTTGAGGTTTGAGGGTTGAGGGATTAAGAGGGTATGGGGGTTGAGGGTTGAGGGTTGAGAGGTTGAGGGATTAAGAGGGTATGGGGGTTGAGGGATTAGGGTTTAAGGGTTAAGGGTTGAGGGTTAAGTGTTGAGGGTTGAGGGATTGAGAGGGTATAGGGGTTGAGGGATTAGGGTTGAAAGGTTGAGGGTTAAGGGTTGAGGGTTGACAGGGTATAGGGGTTTAGGGATTAGTCCTCACTTATCTTATAATCCCTCTCTATCAAGCCTCACTTACCTCCCACCCTACTTTCTTAGGTCTCTCCTTCCCACCCCCTCTCTCCCACTTTGACTCCCTCTCCTTCTCTTAGGTTTCTCCCTCCCAGCCTCTCTCCCTCTCTCTCTTTGGTTTCTCCCTCCCATGCCCTCTCCCTCCCCCTCTCTCTCTGCGGTCTCTCCCTCCCACCCCCTTCTCTGTCTTTCCCACTCCCTCTCTCTCACTCCCTCTATCTCTCTCCCACTTTGTGTCTCTCCCTCTCTCTGAAGTCTCTCCTTTTCAAAGGAACATATTTGGCGAGCGCCAAATGGGTTTTACCTTGAAACGATTAAAATAAGGCTTAACCCCATGATTCAGGCCCACATTCTCCTATATTTGTCTGGTTCAGAGCTTTATCTGATTCAGAAATGCCTTTTTTTATGCAGTTGAATTCATATTGTACCAATCTATTCTTGATCCATCACCTTTTTACCACCAATTTGCATGGTAGATAACGTAGAAGAAGACATTTTGAAGTTTCTACATAATTTTACATTATCTGAGGTGATATATTCATTTTGGTAAATTGAAATGTTTGTATTTAGTATATTTGTTTGTTTTTGACAATATAAACTAAATTTCCTTAATGATTTTACTAATCATAACAATTGGACTTAGAATTCAACATTGAATTAGATGGGATTTGCATAGAACAGTTCAATTTTTATGAGTTTGAAGAACAAAAAAAATAAAAACATGACATTTACTTAACATAAATTTACTTATGAATTCTATTTTCATTTCTTATAGTAGTCCATTTCCAACATGGCTAGTGGAATTCATTGTATTTCATTCTTTTTTCAACTAATTTGGAAAAAATTTATCTAATTGCTCGAAATATTGTATTCATACAATAGTCACTCCTAATAGAATGAAATAAACTCAATATTACTAGAAACTCTAATATGTGAATTGTTCATCATAACCTTTATAAAGTTCAAGTTCAATAATGTTAGTCAAAAGACACAACTTCAAAATCAACGTTCCAGGCCTCTAGTGCAGGAGCACCTTGTAAGCTCAATTTTTTCAAAAATGTCATCTTTAGTGAGCATGGTCAAATTCTAGGATTTTAGTTAATGTTGAGTATATTGTGTTCAGTAAGGTCAATTAGACCATTTTATAATGTATTTGGAGCTAAGGGAGTTGAGTTGTGTCATAGCTTGCAATTTGGCTAAACGTGGTCAGAAAAGTTGCTAAAAGATGCAAAAGTTGCAAAGTTCGAGGGAGTTGGAATGAAATCAAAATATGTTTAATAGCATTCAATGCCTCCAAGGAGAGGTTGTTGGTTGATTTGTACCCCATTTTTTATCAAGAAGAACGTTATTAAATTCTAGAAATTTACTGGTTTCTCTCACTTTTCTTGTTGTTGTATGACCTGTACGAACTCTAAGATTATATGAAACCAATTGGAAGTTGTATATTAATAAATTAGCTTTCATTTTCATATATTTAGAGGTTCTAACTCTTTGTATAGCAAAAGTTATATTGTTTTTACTGCTGCTACCTACTTTCACAGTGTTCTTGGATTGAGGGGTTTCATTATGTAATTCGGCCCATTACAATTTTTCTGCCTACTATAACTTGTGGAATGGATCCTCTAACTTTTAAAATGCATGGATAACCTATTTAGAATGTTGTGGGGTCAAGGTTGGGTGTTTGGGATGATGTTCTAGGACTGTACCAAGGTCTTTTCATGGTGAAAATTAAGGCTTCAAGTGGTGTTTTGACAAAATGTGGGAATGACTATCCATGTAATGTATTATTCACCATGTGCAGGGTCTGGTAAGTGTGTTTGGTGCTTTGTATGGGTCTGGCAGGTCCGGGAGACAGGATTTTCATTAAAACCCCGAGTATTTTGCTTGAAATTGAGGGTTTGGTGTATTAGGGGTCTAGAGGTCTTGGACCTAGAAACAAATCAGGAAATTGGAGGTTTTGACACATAAAATACTTTATTTTGAGGATTTTGAGTGAATATGTAGTGTTTAAAAGGTACTCTCTTTGTAAATTAGGCCAATTGAATAGCCTTTTCCAAGGTGGGTCTATTGGAAGTCAATGTTGGTCCAAAGGAGTTGATGTTGTGGTTTACCTATGTTTTATAACTTGCAAATGGGTATCTTAATCATCCCTAATTTTTTCAAGTGTTTTGGAAAATCTCGGTGAAAAGGCCCTTGAACTGGGTTACCTATGCTATAAGGGAAAGCTTGGTAGAAGTTGGGATTTTCAGTTGAACATCTGGTTTTGCTTTGGAATCTAATTGATTCTCATTTATTTTTTGTATTGAATGGTTTCCACCCCTCTCTACATCAAAAATGGTGTTTCTTGGTAATTTAAGTGATCAAGTTGTGTGTAAGTCTATTAAGAGCCTTCCTCTAAATCTTTGAACAAGTTCATTATGGATCCCTACATGTACTGCATCAGCCTCTAGGTACTTTGCCAACTCTTCAAACACAATCAAAATCCCTACTCTAATATCTAACCCTACAGACACCTAAGTCCATCATGTATGAAAAATATTGTGTAGCATAGACATGTTTGATAATTCCAAATAGCTCGTTGCCTTCTTTCATAAAATGCTCTGGTGTGTTTTATATTTAATGCAATGTAATCAGCGATATCAATATTTTTGTAAAATGCATTAATTACTTTTGTTCTATGTGTGTTTTGTTCTATTTTGTTCATTTGGGACAACTAAATCTGATGAGAACTACTAACAGAAGATCATAATAATTGTCTGTAGTTTTTTATCTTGCTCATGATTTTGGGCTACTATCTGCTTCTTTGGAGACCACCCCAGAATGATTGTAAATGGTACTCATGTTAACAAGCATGATGTAACATATAAATATAAAAATTTGGTACATTCTCCTTGAAATATATGCTTCATCTTTACCTCATCCTTGTATAGTCCATTGAAGGTTGATTACTCATGAATACTTTATTTGTATCTATGACTACCCTCATTTCTGGGAGACACCTCACAAATTGAGGCTTTATGAAGTATTTTCTTCTATGCAATTGATTACTATAATATCCATGGAAAAACCATATTGATGAACTATAAAATATGCTTCTTCATATATAGGGTCATTGAAACCACTTTTAGAACTCTTCATTTTGTCCTCTAGTAACTGTATCTTTTTCCTTCTAACTTGCTCAAGATTCTCCTCTTGAAGGTTTAATGCTTTGTGTTTACCTCATCATTTCCGAGACACTATCATACTTTATTCTATTTTACTATCATCATGGTCCTCAACTTTGTGCAATAATTTTTAGTGGAAACGTTTTCCTAGACAATCCATTTTTTGGATCATGATGTCTTTTATCTAGAATAATGGTTGATTGTTAAGCTCCCCAAAAACTAAACCTACCTCTGCTAAGTCATTTGCAGTAGCCTTTCATGAAAGTTCTAGCTCTATGTTTACACTAGCCTTAACACTCTTTCTCTAGCCTTTATTGAGAATAAATTCTTGAATGAGCTTATTACATGTTGCTCTATTGTAATAAAGGAAATAAGGGTTTGCTAGATAATATTGCTATAAGAATCAAAAACCTCATCACTATTTTTCACTCCTTTAATCTTCCTTCACTTGTCTGGTAATTTTGTAATCTCAAGTTTTGGGACACAAAATTCTTCATAGTGACCTAAAATTCTTAAAGTTGAAAGCCTCAACTTTCTTACCTGACATTCCCAAATCAGTGAAAGGAAACAAGGCATTTGAAATTTTATCAACTCTAAGCTATGTATGGTATCCTTTTATCTTTGTATCTTCCTTTATTCATCATATATGCATTTCCACGTGAAACTAACCTATAACAATATTTCTAAGGCATTTAAACTGGAAAGAAATGAGTGTGGACATTGCAATACCCCTTTTGATGATGGAAATTAAATGTAGAACTGTGAGAACTAACATTAACTTCTTTGCAGTCTTCCATTTGAAATCTTGTAGCACATCTGACTACCATGATAGCTCAAAAAATTGGTAGAAGAGACCTAAAAGGTAACAAAACCCTAACGTCTCAACTCAGTCTTTATTAAATTCAATCATAACAAAACAACCTACTCATGCATGTGAATTTGACTCATTCAAGGCATTAGAGACTAACCTCTTACAAATTTTGAAAGAAAAGGTTGTTTTGACCCTAAAGGATTGAAAAAAGACTAACAATTGTAATTGTTTCAATCTACCAATTCATGCCCCCTCTCAGTTGATTATGTGCCCTTCACCCTTGGCCTTTCCATTATTATCATAACTTTGAAGAAAAATATCAAAAACTACTCCAGGTGCCTAACAATGATATTGCCTCACATTCATCATCCACCTCACATAAATCCTTTCCAAATATCAAGGTCCAAATACGAGACAAGACAAGGGTTGTAGAGACTATGGTCTTAAAGGGTATTTTATGTAGGACAACTCGCATCTTCTCCTAAGACATGGAAAACCATAACACATAGAAAAAATCCTCTTCTATCATCAAATTCGAACCCATAGTTTTCTCCAAGTGGGGAGAGCTAAACAAAGAGGTTATAGAGGAAGACATCTCCAAATTGTTGTACCAATATGAGAAAGAGAAAGCAACCCTACCAATAGATCAATATGGTAAGGGTTTCCAAGTCATTAAGTACATGGTGGATTCACATGGTTTCTAAGTGATTGAAAAGGTAGGGGAAGCGTATGCCTCATAGAAATCGATGCAACCTAGGTCATCTCTAACATACCTTAGGGTATGACATTCAACAAAACAACTACTATGGTTCAACTGACTCGATCCCATAAGGGTTCAAAGTGAAAAAGGGAAACAATATTTGAGAGGGTATTACTCATAAACCATGGTGATTACAAAATCTCTATCTAAACCTACAAGATCACATTGGGCCCCTCTACAATAACCTCACTCGGTTTTGGCTATCTCGGATGCATTTTCCTGTGGTGGTGAATTTTCACTCGAGGAAAAAGTTGTCAAATGCAAGTAGTTGAGAGTTGCAAAGTGGTGCAACTTTCATTTTGTAGTTCGTGTGACCAAACTAACTATTCCAATGTGTTTGGGTGGGTACATTTACACTAGGAATGGTCCTCGTTCACACCCAAACACGTGGAATCGCTCTGAGCTACATTCAACTGGATCGATCCCTTAAGGGTCCAAAGTGCAAAATGGCTATGAAATTCAGCATTCTATTACTCGGACACCGTGATGCTTAGAAACTTCTCATATGATCCTACAAGATCATGTTGGGCCCCTCTACAATAACCTCACTTGGTTTTTGCTATCTCAGAGGCATTTTCCTGTGGTGGTGAATTTTCACTCGGGGAAAAAGTTGTCAAATGCAAGTAGTTGAAAGTTGCAAATTGGTACAACTTTAGTTTTGCAACTCATGTGACCAAATGAACTATTTCAATGCATTTGGGTGTGTATTTTTACACTAGGAATGGTCCTCTTTTGCACCCAAACACGCAGAATCGCTCCGAGCTACGTTCAACCGGATCGATCCCTTAAGGGTCCAAATTGCAAAATGGTTGTTAAATTCAACATGCTATTACTCGAACACCATGATGCTTAGAAAATTCTTGTTTGATCCTATGAGATCATGTTGGGCCCCTCTACAATAACCTTGCTCGGTTTTTTCTATCTCAAAGGCATTTTCCCGTGGTGGCGAATTTTCACTTAGGGAAAAAGTTGTCAAATGCAAGTAGTTGAAAGTTGCAAAGTGGTGCAACTTTCATTCTGCAGCTCGTGTGACCAAACGAACTGTTTGAATGCATCTGGGTGGGTATTTTTATGCCATGTATGGTCCTCTTTTGCACCCAAACACGTGGAATCGCTCTGAGCTACGTTCAACCGGATCGATCCCTTAAGGGTCCAAAATGCAAACTAGCTGCGAACTTCAGCATGCTATTACTTGGACAATATGATATTTAGAAACTTCTCATCTACTCCTATGCAATCAGATTGGGCCTCTCTACAATAACCTCGCTCGATTTTTGCTATCTCAGAGGCATTTTCCTGTGGTGGTGAATTATCACTCAAGGAAAAAGTTGTCAAATGCAAGTAGTTGAAAGTTGCAAAGTGATGCAACTTTCATTATGCAGCTCATGTGACCAAACAAACTATTCCAACACATCTGGGTGGGTACGTTTATGGTAGGCATGGTCCTCTTTTGCACCCAAACATGTGGAATCACTCTGAGCTACATTCAACTGAATCGATCCCTTAAGGGTCCAAAGTGGAAAATGGCTACCAAATTTAGCATCCTATTACTCGGACACCATGAAGCTTAGAAACTTCTTGTCTAATCCTACAAGATCATGTTGGACCCATCTACAATAACCTCACTCAGTTTTTTCTATCTCAAAGGAATTTTCCTGTGCTGACGAATTTTCACTCGGGGAAAAAGTTGTCAAATGCAAGTAGTTGAAAGTTGCAAAGTGGTGCAACTTTCATTTTGCAGCTCATGTGACCAAATGAACTATTCAAACACATCTGGGTGGGTACGTTTATACCAAGCATGGTCCTCTTTTGCACCCAAACATGTGGAATCGCTTTGAGCTATGTTCAACTGGATCGATCCCTTAAGGGTCCAAAGTGCAAAATGGCTATGAACTTCAACATGCTATTACTCAGACACCGTGATGCTTAGAAACTTCTCATCTAATCCTATGGGATCATGTTGGGCCCCTCTACAGTAACCTCACTCGGTTTTTTCTATCTCAGAGGAATTTTCTTGTGGTGGTGAATTTTCACTCAGGGATAAAGTTGTCAAATGCAAGTAGTTGAAAGTTGCAAAGTGGTGCAACTTTAGTTCTCCAGCTCGTGTGACCAAACGAACTATTCCAATGCATCCACATGGGTATTTTTACACTAGGTATGGTCCTCTTTTGCACCCAAACACGCGGAATCGCTCTAAGCTACGTTCAACCGGATCAATGCCTTAAGGGTCCAAAGTGCAACATGGCTGCGAACTTTAGCATGCTATTACTCGAACACCGTGATGCTTAGAAATTTCTCGTCTAATCCTATGGGATCAAATTGGGCCCCTCTACAATAACCTCGCTCGATTTTCTCTATCTCAGAGGCATTTTCTTACGGTGGCGAATTTTCACTTGGGGAAAAAGTTGTCAAATGCTAGTTGAAAGTTGCAAAGTGGTGCAACTTTTGGTCTGTAGCTCGTGTGACCAAATGAATTATTCCAACACATCCAAGTGGGTATTTTTACGCTAGGCATGGTCCTCTTTCACACCTAAACATGTAGAATCATTTTGAGCTATGTTCAATCGAATCGATCCCTTAAGGGTCCAAAGTGCAAAATGGCTATGAACTTCAGCATGCTATTACTCAAACACCATGATGCTTAGAAAATTCTTGTCTAATCTTGTGGGATCATGTTGGACCCCTCTACAATAACCTTTCTTGATTTGCGCTATCTTGGAGGATTTTTCCCATGGTGGCAAATTTTCACTCTATAAAAAAGTTGTCAAATGCAAGTAGTTGAAAGTTGCAAAGTGGTGCAACTTTCATTCTATAGCTCATGTGACCAAACAAACTATTCCAATGCATCTGAATAGGTATTTTTATGCTAGGCATGGTCCTCTTTCGCACCCAAATACTCGAAATCATTCCGAGCTATGTTCAACCTGATCGATCCCTTAAGGGTCCAAAGTGCAAAATGGTTGTGAACCTCAGCATGTTATTACTCGGACACTGTGATGCTTAGAAACTTCTCGTCTGATCGAAAAAACTAAAAAAAGCAAAAAATGCTTTTAAAACCTGCAAAAAAATGTAAATAAAATCGTGTTCATTTTCATGTGAAAAAAAACAATGAGACCATAGCTTGTTGCTTACTATTATGCTTTGATAGACTTTTTCCAAGCATCCATAGCTTGTTCGAAAGCACCTATTTTAGGTTTTTGTCTATAGCAGCAAGGCAGTGAACTCTTTGATAAAATGCTTTGGTAGACATGTATGAAAAATGTCGTAGCATAGACAAGGCAGTGAACTGTTTGAAAAAATGCCTCAAAGAAATACCCTCTCATGGTGATGGAATGCCATGACAATCCATAGCCATAGGCATTCATCATGGCATTCCATCACCATGAGACCACATTTCTTCGAGGAATTTTTTCAAGCAGTTCACTGCATTTTCTATGTTATTGCTTACTATTATGCTTCAATAGATTTATTCCAAGCATCCATAGCTTGTTAAAAAGCACTTGTTTTAGGCTTTTAGCCATAGCAACAAGGCAGTGAACTATTTGACAAAATGCTTTGGTAAACAAGTATGAAAAATGTGGTAGCATAGACAAGGCAGTGAATTGTTTGAAAAAATGCATGAAAGAAATGCGGTCTCATGGTGATTATTGTCATTGCATTCCATCACCATGAGACCACATTTATTTGAGGCATTTTTTCAAATAGTTCACTGCCTTGTATATGGCTTGTAATGCCTTCAAAAGGATAATTTTTCCAATTTGTAACCAAAATGATGTGTCAAGGCCTTGTAATGGCTAATTTGAATGTAATCAAGTCATAAAATAAGTCACTAGGAGGTGAAAATATAAAAAATGCAAATAATACAATGTTGTTAAAAAGTAATCATGATGTAATTATGTAGCAAGAGAGAGCATAAATCAAGGAAGATTAAGAGTTAAAAGGGTAGTTGCACTGATGAGAAGTTAGAAAAGGCAGTTGCTAAGAGGGAAAAAGTTATAAAAGAAATTGTAAGGCATGCAAAAGGGGGGTTGGTATTCTTGTAACCAGATTTTGAATGAAAACTCTTATTTTTTTGTTAGAAGCACTCTCTCCTTTACTTCCACCTGTGTATGGATAGTCAAGAATTCAAAGAGATGGATTTTTGGTGTGATATATGTTAGGAAGAAGTTAAATTCCTTCCAAAGAATTTGGAGGTCAGTTCTTAAGAAACAAAAGTAGAAAAGACAATTTCATGTGTCTTAGGTAGATTTCTTTTTATAGTGGTTTTGAGAGTCTAATAGAGAATTTCATCACTACTCCACCAATGTAGGCCAATTAAATTGGTGGAGTAGGTTAATTTTAGGGTGTTTTGAATGTTTTTTATGATTGTAGGTCAAGGGAATGCAAGAATTATCAAATGAAGTTGTTGTTACACATAGAAATTGAAGGTTTCCACACAAAATTTGATGCTATAGTCATGCATAATAAAGAAATAGAGTTTTACATGGCTTGAGAATGGTATAGATGATATTTTCAGGTGTATTTAAAGGCGTTGGAAGATATGGCATGTTGGTAGAAGATGTGGAAGGTGATATTCCAAGAAACCCTCATTATTTTGCTTACAAAGCCTATATTCAAGGGTTTTGATATTTAAATGTTTTAGTGGATCTAATAACTCTTGAAAATGATGGAATTATGAGTTTGGACATATGACAAAATACTTTTTAAGGTTGGTTAGTGATTTGGAGATTATTTTTTGGTAGTCACCTTGCAAATTTGGCCTAATTTGTGGCTGGGAGCAGCGTATCAGACCAATTTTCTGATGTTTCTCTCAAAACAAGTGGCAATGTTTTTGTGATATGTCTAAATACTCTATAATGGGTCTCCAAAACTATATCAATCTTGTGTTGATGCAAAGATGGTAGAGTTGTATCACCCAATTTAGGTCTTTGCTAACCTACAAGGAAATTGATGAAATGAGTGTTAAAACAGAGGCCAGTGGTATTTGTGAGTAGATTTGTGATGTAACTACTTAAATAATGTTTTCAAAGGTATTTCAATGATTTTGGAAAATTTTAAAGGTTAAGGTTGTTGATTTGATGTTTAGACTAGGGTAGAATCTTGATGAAGAATGGTGTTATGACTGTGAAAATCAGTAAATATGATAACTCGGAGTTATGTGAATATTTTATTGGTTTTTTTTTATATTAGAAGCATGGTGATTACGAGGCTCTTGTAAGTCTGATAATAGTTTGAAGGTAAGAATGTATGTCTATTAGCATTGGGGAGTGTGAGTTGTATCAAGGAGGTTTTGGTGAATATTGAAGTATTGGTTGGTTTAATGCCTTTGATCAGGTTTTTTTGTTAAGATCAGTCAATTAGATGTTGATAATGGTCTAGAATATGATTTTGGTGATTTGGGAAACTGACATGTTGTCTTGGAGTTTTATAGAACTAAAGAAATCAAGTGAATTTGAAGATAAATTGATGAAAAGTTTAGTAAACAAGTTGTTTGTTTAATTTGATCTTCTCCTGATTCTGTTGGATTGAAATCCCTTGAAGAAATGATGGTGTTGAGGAGTTTGGTTATTGATGCTCTGTATTATAGTGGTATCAGAGCATTAGGAAGTAGATCTATTTTCATTTTGTAGGTTGAAGAAGAAGGTGAAGAGGCAAGGTTTCTAAGATGCCTCCAAAGAAGAATGATATGCCTAAAGAGATGAAGGAGATGAAAGATAGGCATGCAAGAGAACTTAGAGAGTTGGAAGAGAGATTCATATCCTTGGAGAAAAATAAAAGAAGGGAAGTGGAAGAGACTGAGACTAAAGAAGAGGAAGATGAGGAGTTTGAAGATGTGGAAGAAGAGCTTACTCTAGAGGATCAAAAAATTGCAAGGTTGCCAAAGGTAGTGAAGACGAACAAGCCTAAGGTAAAACTTGATGTTCCTAAGTATGGTGGTAGTTTAAATGATGAAGAACTATTGGATTGGATTGCTGAAATTGATAACCATTTTGAATGGGATGAGGTTCCTGAAGAACAAAGGGTCAAGATTGCAAAAACTAAGTTGCAGGGTCATGCTTTGGTATAGTGGGATTACTTTCAATCTGAGAGGAGGAAGCAAGGAAAGTCTAAAATCACATCATGGGATAAGATGATATCAAAAATAAAAGGTAAATTCTTATCCAAGGATTGTCAAGTTCAGTTGTTTAAGAGGTTGCTAAATTTAAGACAAAGGGAGATGGATATTAAGTCTTATACTGAGGAGTTTTATAAATTGAGTTTAAGATCTGGTCATGATGAGAATGAAGATGAAAATATTGTTAGATATATTGGTGGTTTAAGGTTAAGCATACAAGATGAATTGGTTTTGGCTAATCCTAGAACTATAGAGAACTATTATCAAATGGCAATCAGAGTGGAGGAGAAAATGAAGAGAATTCAAGACAAAGTAGCAAGAGGAAGAGGATTAAATCCCAATTTCAAGGAAAACAATGAGACTCAAGGAGATGACAAGAAGGACCAATATCAATCTGATTCTAGAGGTGGATGGAGAGGTTCAAGGGGCAGATTTAGTGGAGGAAGAGGCTCCTACCAGTTCTCAAGAAGATGCTACACTTGTAACCAGCTTGGACATCCAGCCTTCAAGTGCCTTGAAAAGCAAGGCTCAAGTTCCTATGGTGGAGAGAGGAGGAATAAACTAGTGCATGAGGATGAAGAAAGTGTGACCTCACCTGTGGTGAACCTTACATCTAAAGTTGGAGAGATTTTAATGATTAGGAGAACATTTCTCAAGGAACCAATCTCTAAAGAATCCCCACAAAGTAAATCACTCTTCAGAATCAATTGTAAGGTATAAGGTAAAGTATGCAGGATGGTAGTGGATTTAGGTTCAACTGAAAAACATGGTTTCTTGTGAAATGGTGAATAAACTAAATTTGTAAAGAATCCTTCATGGCTTACCTTACAAAGTATCTTAGTTAAGTGATGGTCAATCTTTGTTAGTAAATGAGCAAGCTATTGTAGATTTCCAGATTGGTGAGTATAGGGATAGTGTTATTTGTGGCATTCTTCCAATGGACTATTGTCACATACTCCTTGGAAGACCATGGCAGTATGATAGGTGTGCCATGCATGATGGGAAATAAAATAAGTATACCATAAGGAAAGATAGCCATAAGTTTCTTTTGACTACACTTCTAGAGGATGTGAAAGGGAAAGCCAAAGTAATCATGTGTGGGAACAAGGAGCCTATAAGTGTTGTGATGGAAATCAAAAATTCTGGTTTTGGGAACCATTATAGGTTTGGTAATATAGGGGCAGTGGATATAAGGACCGATGTAGCAGCAAAGGAGGTAATGACACCAGGTTTGTGTGAAAGTCTTATGGTGGGCACCATAGAATGTCATGTTCTTGTAGATGTGAGAGTAAAGAAAGAAAGGTTTGTAACTACAGAGATAGATAACACTAATAAAATAGTGAAGAAGCATGGTGCCAGTGTGTTAGGACTGATGACAGGGGTACAAGGACAACTTGTTGTTAAATGGGTAAAATGCTGAGATTTGGAGATTTCAATGAGCCTAACTTGGAGATTGTTTTCAAATTGCCATTGTATGAATGTTGAGAGTCTTTGTAGGGCCTTGGTGGAGATTTGTTGTTATTTTGCAAGATTAAAGGTTTGAAAACCTTGAGGGTGAGTTGATGCCTATTAGGCTGAATCATTATGAAGAAGAGTTTTTTGACTGAGAATTAACATTTCCATTGTTGTGAGTCTTCTCCACCTTGGCTCTGCATCAAAGCACAACTAAATTTATCACTTCAAAGCAATTTTTTTGATGCATTTTTTCAAGCAGTTCATTGCCTTGTCTATGATATTGCTTACTATTATTCTTTTGATATATTTTTTTGAAGCATCCATAGCTTTTTCAAAATCACTTGTTTTAGGCTTTTATCCATAGCAGCAAAGCAGTGAACTATTTGAGAAGATGCTTCGGTAGACATGTATGAAAAATGTGGTAGCATAGACAAGGCAGTGAACTGTTTGAAAAAATGCCTGAAAGAAATGCAGTCTCATGGTGATTATTGTCATTGCATTCCATCACCATGAGACCGCATTTATTTGAGGCATTTTTTCAAACAGTTCACTGCCTTGTCTATGGCTTGTCATGGCCTTCCATCACCATGAAACCACATTTCTTTGAGGCATTTTTTCAAACAATTCACTGCCTTGTCTATGCTATTTCTTACTATTATGCATTGACATATTTTTTCCAAGCATCCATAGCTTGTTCAAAAGCACATGTTTTAGGCTTTTAGCCATAGCAGCAAGGCAGTGAACTATTTGATGAAATACTCTGGTAGATATGTATGAAAAATGTCATACCATAGACAAGGCAGCGAACTGTTTGAAAAGATGCCTCAAAGAAATGTGTTCTCATGGTGATGGAATGCCATGACAGTCCATCACCATAGGCATTCATCATGGCATTCCATCACCATGAGACCACATTTATTTGAGGCATATTTTCAAACAATTCACTGCCTTGTCTATGGCTTGTCATGGCATTCCATCACCGTGAGACCACTTTTCTTTGAGGCATTTTTTTCAAAAATTTCAATGGCTTGTCTATGCTATTGCTTACTATTATGCTTTGATAGATTTTTTCCAAGCATCCATAGCTTTTTTGAAAGCATCTTGTTTAGGCTTTTAGCTATAGCAAGAAGGCAATAAACTGTTTGATAAAATGCTTTGGTAGACATATATGAAAAATGTCGTAGCATAGACAAGGGAATGAACTATTTGAAAAAATGCCTCAAAGAAATGTGGTCTCATGGAATGCCATGACAGGCTAAAGCAATTGGCAGCTACTCCTAGTTATTAGTTATGCAATGTGAAGTAATTGCATAACTACTTAGGTTGACTTCGTAAAAAGTGTAATTGAAATTTTGTCATGTATCAGCATCAAGTTATTCATTATGCAATGTGAAGTGATGCTTTGAGTTTGAAAGATGTGCAATGCATGAATATAAGCTACAAAAATCTATTTTCTACATTTCATTAGTTAAACTCTTTATTTTATTCTCTCTATATCTCTATGCTATGGAAATGCCTTTTGATTTCAAAAAAGATAGTTTTTATCTCTTGTCATACAATTTTTTACCTTTTTTTATCTCTTGTTATAAAAAGGAGCAGATATACAATGTTAAAGAAGAGTGAAAGCACAACTAAATTTATCATTTCAAAGCAATTTTTTTGATGCATTTTTTCAAACAGTTCACTGCCTTGTCTATGCTATTTCTTACTATTAATCTTTTGATATATTTTTTTGAAGCATCCATAGCTTGTTCAAAATCACTTGTTTTAGGCTTTTAGCCATAGAAACAAGGCATTGAACTGTTTGAGAAGATGCTTTGGTAGACATGTATGAAAAATGTGGTAACATAGACAAGGCAGGGAACTATTTGAAAAAATATCTCAAAGAAATTTGGTCTCATAGAATGCCATGATAAGAAAATGCAATTGGCAGCTGCTCCTAGTTATTAGTTGTGCAATGTGAAGAAACTGCATAACTTCTTAGGTTGAATTTGTTCAAACTATATTGTAATTAAATTTTCGGCATCTATCAGCATCTACTTATTAGTTATGCAAAGTGAATTAATTCTTTGACTTTGAAAGATGTGCAATGTAATGTAATCAATGACATGAATATAAACTACAAAAATCCATTTTTTACAATTCATTAGTTAAAATATCTATTGTATTTGCTCTTTATATCTCTATATGCTATGGAAATACCTTGCAATTGTATTTAAAAGGCTTAATAGGTCAATTAGGTGGTATTTGAAAAATCAAGTTGTGAATGAATGGTAATTAAGAGAAAAATTGGCAAATTGCCATCTTAGAAGTCTAACAAAGGGTGGTTATGGTGGTTGAAAACGCTGATCACTAGGTTTCTTTGTTTTCCTGAATTTTATTTGCCTTGCACAGGCCCATACAACTCTATCATGAATTGAGGCTTTGGATACTTAATTTCATATGTGTTTACTCTCTTTGCATCTATTCCAAAGGTTTAAATCCACCGTTGGTGTGTGTGGGATCAAAAAACTTGGTTACTGCTCTGTTTTCTATGTTAGGGGTTTTGAGGGAAACACCATGACACATTAGCCAATCCACCTACTATTCTGACCCTATTGCTTGGTGGATTGGACTGTACCATGATTATTTTTATGTATGAATACTTTGCAGGCCAATAGAATGAATAAACTCAGTGGGGTGTGAAGTTCTAATGCTGTTTAGGGGTGTTTCCACCATGAAAGTAAGGAACTCAAGGAGTGAATCTGAGAAATACTAAAAGGAATGAGATTGTGAGTGTCTTTTAAATTAGGGTAGAGGTATTGTAGGGTGTTTGGACCTTTGGAAGGATTAGGGGAGCTCTGGAGTTATAAGTTTCTTAAAAACCCTTGTTTTTGTGAAGGTTTAGGATGGTTTGTGAGTAGAGGAATAGAACAATTTCTTGGGGCTCTTAAAATGGGAGAATCCTGAGTTTGGTGAGCATCCCTAAGATAGTTTCAAGTCTCCTTGGTTTGGAGGTGAGTTTGTGAGGGGGTTCCTTTGCAAATTAGGCCTAATTGTGAAGCCTAGAGCGAGGAGGGTGTATTGAAAGTTCATGTTGGTCCAAAAGAGTTGATATTGGTTTTTGCATATGTTGTGTAACCCTGAAAAGGATATCTTAATCCACATTTAGATGGTCAGGTGTTTTGGAAAGGTTGGGAGAAATTAGGCTTAGACCGGGTTTTGAGTTTGGTGCAAGAGCACCTACACCACATCATCAAAAAAAAATTATTTGAATACATAAATAGGGAAATTTTAGTGTGTTTAGGTTTATTTTGTCTAATAAGCTTTGAGAGATCAAGAATAATGCAAATAAAGGGTGTTTTGTGTCTTACTAGTCAATTAGAAATCATATAAGTTGTAAAATGCTGACAAAGCAACTTTAACACAAACAAATGTAATTAAGGGACCAACTAATCCCAAGGTTGGTTATGGGAATTGGGGAGAATATGGTTGTTGTAAAATTATTTAAAAATCCTTACCAAGGCTCAAATGAGAGAGTGGAAGAAGTTTTGTAACAATTTTACAAAATAAACACCACAGTTTTGAGCAATTCTCTGGAATAATATTGTTTTCTTGATCTTTTTGAGTGTTGTGCATGAACATACAGGTTCTTAATGGTATAATCATTTTAGAGGATGTGTCTATATGTTTTCTAATTCATTTATTTTTTATTTTGTGTTAACTCTTTTTTTGTAGAGAGAACCAACACAAACAGTGACTGTCCCAGTGTTGCTGAATCAAGGGTTTTGTTGTGCCCTTTTGCAAACATGCCCCATTGAGAATGGGGACCCTCTTTTCCTTGCCTTTTTTGCTTTTTTGGTCCCTTTTGTTTCACCTCATTTTGCGTCCCCCCTTTTTTTTTGTGCTCTGGAGTCGAGTGGTGGCACTTTCCCCAATGTCATATTTTAAGTTTCAGGCTTTCCGGGTTTTCCTTGTCAGAATTCTGGCATTTGTGGCAATATCTAGGTTTCCTTTATCGGGTTTCCCCTTCCGAAATTCCTTTCCCAGGTTTCCCATTCCGGGTTTCCCTTGCCGGTCTTCCTCTACCGGGTTTTCCCTCGGGCATTGCTATTTCCAGTGGCGTCCACCGACTGGCTTCCCGAACCTCGGACCCCGGACCTCCTGCCGCCTCTGCATTTTCTGAAGTTCAGCAACCAAACCAGCAACCATATAGAGTCATTAATGTTGTATTAATGGCCGCCTTTTGCTATAAAAATGATTTTGTCGGCTGTCATTATCAAAGGTTCGAGTGATACATAAGGTTGAAGAGCTCCTAGCGAATTTGGCTTCCCTCTTGTCGATTTTTGAGGTGTTTTCCCGGTGACATTTGTGCATCCGACGGCCTGTTCTTTGGATTTTTGAGGTAGGTTTTTCGTACGCACACCCTAGTTTATCTTTTTGTGATTTTTGGGATTTTCTTGAGGTTAAATTATAAAATGAGACCTGAACTAGCTAGATTTCCCCCTGTACTCAAAACCCATATCTTGGAATCTAAAATCAACGCTTTAAACACCCAAAAAATCGATTTGGAACCTTCCTGCATTGCGGCTGTTCTTCGGAATGGCGCTGGCGTCTTCCGGGCCTGGGTCTTCCCGCGGCCTTCCGTACCATTGTCTTCCAAATTTTCAACCTTTTTTCTTCCTTTCAGGTTCCTCCCCTTGGAATTCCCTTCTCGAGATTCCTTTGTGCCCCTGCCATTCCTAACGGCATTGTCTAAGCATCTTCCCGACCCTCGGATCCCGGACCCTCGATTTCCTTTTACCACCAAACTTCATGATTTTCTTCGAATCCATTCCCGAGATTCCTTCCTCAGAATTCCTCTCCCAGAATTCCACTCTCGGGATTCCCTTCTCAAAATTCCTTCCTCATCTCGCCGATCCACACGACGTCCATCTTGCGGCATCCCGGATCCCGAACCCCAATCCGCTATCCATCGAAACCCCTAGGCTTTGGTCTTTTTCTCCGATCTGCCTCTGGATTTTGGGCACCAGATTTCCTCTTCTAGATTTCCTCTTCTGGAGTTCCTCTCCCAAAATTCCTCTCTTGGAATTCCATCTCCTCTACACCGTTCTAAGCACCGGGCACGGAGCGTCTTCCCGACCTCCTAGTCCCGGTGTCCTGTTTGCCGTCCGTTTCTCCCGAACCATTTCGCTGCTTCCGGGTTTCTTCTTCTGGATTTCCTCTTCCGGGTTTCCCCTCCCGGGTTTTCCCTTGCATTTCGCCATTCCACATGGTCATCCACCTTGCGGCTTCCTGGCTATGGCAATCCGAGATCCGGATTCCGCTGCCCAGAATTCCATCTCCTCTACTCCATTTCAAATGGCTTCCCTGCAAATGATCCCCGAACCTCCGAATGGGGCATCAAATGACCTCCAAATCCAAAATGGATTTCGCCCCACTTGCTAAAATTTGGTCTTCTTCCATTTCCAACTTCAAATTTTCAAATCCCACTTCGGAAAGTGCATATGGGAACTCCATTCTCATTTTGTCATTTCAAACGGCATTCTGCCAAGGGATTTCCGGCCTAGGAACTCCGGATTGTTTGCACTGCCCTCTAATGATGAAATACCTTGCTTCTGAGATTGTTAAAATATTAATTATGATTGCTAGACTAATCTTGACATGCAGGTATTTGATGTAAGCCATTTTTTCAAATTCGTTGTTACTAATTCTTGTCTATTGTGTAGGATTTATAGAATCCGGCCCAGAGACTTCCGGTGCTTCCAAAAAGGGAAAAGGAATAGCCAAGCCACCAAGGGGCAAGGAAGACAAGGAATTAATGAAGTACAAGTTCCAAGGTGTCCCTATCCAATCTAGGGTCACTACCCTTTGGAGGGATGTTTCAAATACCAACATCGGATAGGTCAATGTTGATGAATTTACGCAGAGGGTCAGAATGAACTTGAAGACTGCAGGTGCCAAATTGATAAAGAGCAATGGACTTGCCAAGGCTGTAGGTTTCTAGTCGGCCCTGGTAGCCCCAAAGCTAGTGATGGCATGTGTTGAAGCATATTAGTCCAATACTAGAACAATAGTGGATCACAAGGGGAATATCCTTGCAGATATGTCTCTGTCAGGCATAACCAAGACCTTCCACATTCCCACATCAGAGAGCATGGAGGTCCCCAGCTTGGAAGATTGTAAGGAGGTGTGGGAGCAGGACCTGTTGGAGTGCAAAAGGGTTATCAACCACTGCTGGTTGAAAAAAAAATGGGCTAGTGCTGGGAAGCTTCCTCAAGAGCTCTACCGCAGTGACTTCTCTAAGGACTACCATGATTTGGTAACCCTCCTCAGCCAAATCAAAGGCCTTCCTAGCGCGGTCTTCTTCCAAGAATGGATGTTCTATTTCATAGAACAGATTCTCCAAGGAAATGACACCTTCTTCTATTGGGGAGAGATCATCAGCCACTGCTTCCATGAGCAAATCACCACCATGAAGAGGACTAACAAGTTCTTCATGACATCATACTTAGTGTACTCCCTCGCCAATCGGTGACACTATCAAGGTTTGACAGTAATGCCAAGTGATCCATCTAGACTGAAGCTCAAACCGTATGACAAGTACCCTCAATTGCAATTTAGAAACTTCAAAATGAACTACTGCAGGGTGAATGATGTGTTCATTGCCAATGTGATCCAATCAGTAGGAGGAGATTTCCAAAGGAGAACATCTCACAATGCTAGGGTCCTCCTCAGACAATATGCCTTTTGGTATATCGAATTCTCGAGGTTCACATACATCAGTGCAGAAGGTTTCTCGGATAAACCAAACAAGCTGCCCCGGTACCCAAACGATCGGATTGTCCTCCTAGAACTGACTCAGTAGCTGCAACACATTCACAATGTCCTAAGTGAAAAGCATTTGGCAGGCCCCGTCTACCCCATGAACCTTGGACAGGGGATATATAAGGTCCACACTTCCCAGTGTTCGGGATATTCAGAAAGGGATTTGGCGGAATATAATTTTGAACAATACACAGCTAGGCCATGGATGGATCCCTATGCCAATGTCAGAAAGGCACTGGGGTGTGGATATGCCCACCTCCATAATAGCGAGGACTTCTGGGCCAACTGCAAGGATGATCTCGAGGTGCGGTTGCGGTATTACATGCGCATGAAAGTCCTCCATGTACAAAGGGTGAACTTGTGCCCGGTACCCGATCAACTAGAAGAGGATGAGGAGGCAATAGTGGATCTAGTGTATGATACAGTCTCCAACCTGTCATTTCCCACCATCAACTGGGATGCACCAGAACTCAGTCACATTAGTGTGCTCAAAAGGGACATTGAAGTACGAACAAGGGCATGGATCGACGGAAAGGTGGGCCAATTGAAACAACAAGGGGTTGTCCTGACATATACCAAGCTCACAGGAGAGCATGTAAGTGAGCCAAGTGGCTCCAAAGGTGGAGAGGCCATCGCTACAATTGGGGAGACATCTAAGACCCCACCACCTCCAAGGAGCAGAAAAAGAAAAGAGGCTCACTAGCATCTCCCCAAACCAAGGGTCTACGCCCGTAAATCTTCCAAGCCAGAGCTCTCTCAAAAGAAGAGAAAAACAACAGGAAGCGCGGAGACATTGGTGATGCCCAAGGGCTTGCCCCTTAGGATTGTGAGCAAAGGATCAAGCTCGTTTGGATCTCCACCCATGATAATCATCGTTGCCACCCCGCTTTCCTCAATTCCAGCTTCTGCTTCCTCCCCGCCTGCGTTGGATATCTCTGTCCACCTTGCACCTACTCCTCTGGCATTTCACGTCATTCTTGTGGATTCATCATCCACCACCAACTCACCAATGACCTCTTCCTCCAGGTCCCCTTCCCTTCCTTTCGCATCCGCTGCCACAACGCCAGCCCCAAACCTTTCGGATTCCTTTGTGAGGTATATGCAGAATGTGCCTTTTGAGCTTTCGGGGATGCTCACCAATCCAATAGTCCAGGTAGCAATAGCTCAAGCTATGGCCTCCACTCCAATGGCATCTCCCTCTACCAAATCACCGAAGA
>CM021104.1:233872811-234277197 GCA_007115665.2 Sequoiadendron giganteum | reverse complement strand
GGGACTCACGCAAGCACTGCAGCACTAGATGCCCCTGTTTAATCCAGTACCTTAGCTGCCTATGGTTTTGCATCTTGGACAACCAATGAACTAGGCGTACCCAATGCCTCATTACTTGACACCCTAGTAGCAACAGTCACATCCACAAGGATCCCAGATGCCAGCCTTCCTTCAAGCGATGGAGTTCCCACCCGCTCATCAGAATCAGCCGGCAGCACAGCCTGTGTTTCTCCAGAATACCGTGTTGCAACCAAGTAATACCGAAAGGGATAAGATTGATGAGCTCACAGAGATGGTCAAGAAGATGTCGACCGAGATGACACAATTGAGGAATTAGAACAACCAGCTGCAAATGCCACAAAAGAGCATCCAGACCAACTTTAATAGGAAAAATCAAGATTACCATGAAAATCGGGACAATCGCGACGCTGGCACATCGTTAGAGCAGAATTATGATAGGAATTAGAACTCAGGGCAGAACTTTGACAAGAGGCCCTTCCAAAAGAAAAATCAGACTTGGAATACACACCCTAACAATGGTGGCGTTCCCACACCGCTGGATCAGCCCAACAATAGCAATAATGAAAACCCCACAAGTAGAGTTTATTTGGAAGAGGCTGCGTTATCAGGTTGGTGTCGCATACACAAGACAAGCCACCATTCTGAGTTGGATTGTTCGGAGTTTCAAACTGTTGTAGAGATCTTTCAAGTAGAAGTTCAGAATGTAGTCGACAATTCAGGATGCCAGGACATCATTCCATCTGACCTGTATGATGCCTTGGTGCTGGTACTAAATCAGGCCCCTTTCCCAAAGGCGGAATGCAACACCCCCAAGCTAGAAAGCATTGTTTCAAGCCATCATGATACAACAATAGAGGTAAGTTCCGAAAGTCCTTTGGCTCAACTTTTCAATTTAGTAGATAATGGCCCCGAGGATGACGAAGAGGAAGTTAGGGAGAATGAAGTCCAAATATTTCACCAACAAACTACCCCTTATAACCTTAGGAATAGACACGCAGGAGGCCATGTTGGGGGTCCTTTCACGACTTCCACCCTGCCAAATAATTTCAGCACTCCTCTCGACCCAAGTGCAAACAACAATCTAGGTTTCTCGCTCATGCCTACATGATACCTTAGCCAAAATAAACAGCAAGGTGCTAGCCAAAGTCAGAGTACTAGCCCTTCCCAGAACATTTCTAGTGAGCAAGAAGTTCAATAGATGGGGGACTATATTGTCGAAGAATTTAAAAAGGTGAAGATAAGTGTGTTTGCATTTGAGCTTCTGAAGGTGCCTGCAGTTAGGAATGCCTTCTTCCGGATGATAAATGGGACCCCATCATAGCGGACAGTTCAGGAAGAAATCTCGGCAAAGAAGGTTTCTTTTAGCGATCAATCAAATGAACCGGTTATCAAGAAGATCTTCGACAACAAGACGGGCCTGCCATCAGGGCAGCAGGTAAACAAGCAGTCTGAAAGGGAAGCCAATCTGACATCAACCCAACACAGAGGCAATGAGAAAGAAAAGGCCCAGGTTGCTCAGGTGGACGTGTCTGGAGGGTTGTTTCAAGGGAAATTTGAGACCCCCCCTTTCTGACCACCATCCGTGTGTTCGAAAAGAACCTTCATAATTGCTTGCTAGATTCAAGGGCCTCGGCCAATGTCATGCCTCTCTACGTGTGCAAGGCACTCAGAATAACGCCAACTCCTTCCCATCGAAAGGTGACGCAGCTTGACAAAATTGAAATCAGCATAGTTGGGGAGATCAACAGGATACAGATGCAACTTGTTGCTAATCCTCGGATCCAATAGACTATTAACATACAGGTGGCTGATATCCTGGATACCTATGGTATAATCCTAGGTAGGGACTTCATGAGGGCACTGAATGGATACGCCACCACAGATTACTCTCACATATGGATTCCATGGAAATGAATGCCTAATAAGATCTAGATCAAAAAGGAACCTCGAATGAAATTCATGATTACCAAGTACAACAACACGAATGAGGTGTTGTATGCTGAAACAAGTCTGGGAAATTATTCCCCGGTAGCATACCTGAACAAACAAGAAGACTTTGAAGACGAAGCAATGAGTGAGGTCCTTCTCGTATTATGCAGCCCACCTGCCAATTTAACCAATACTCCTTTGAGCATAGAAGTAGTCATTGAGTCTGATGATGAAGAGTTGGGAGAAGGCGACGGTCGGGGCCTACTCAGTGGTTTCTAAGATTTTATGGGAAAATGCATAAGTGACCAACTCAGCCTAGGAAATTGGGTGAACCTTCAGGAGTTCTTGCTCCCTAACTGGTGTCAGGTACACAACACTACCCATTCGGAATTTGACTACTACTTGTGTCAAACAACAATTGAACATGCCCAAAAACGAGCCACCCCAGGGGCGGATGCAAGATTTGCATCCGGTGGACGAACAAGTTCTGTCCCTATAGTTCCCAAACCAGTTACTGAAATGCTACCCCCATCGAAGGTCAAGACAGTTCCTATCAACCCCACGTCCGAGGACTTCCCCGGGTTCTAGACATTGTGCTTTGATGGTTCTAAGTCCAAGCACAGGGCTGGAGTGGGTTTCAAGTTGATCAATCTCAAGGGCAAGTCGTACTTTAGTGCCCATAGACTACAATTTTACTGTACCAACAACGTGGTGGAATATGAGGCTTTGGTCTTGGGCCTCTTGATGGCGGTAAGAAAGGATGTCAAGATGCTCCAAGTGTATGGAGATTTGAAGCTAGTCATAAAGCAAGTTAGGAAGCTCTATTCCTGTTACGACCACAGGCTCACTAACTACCGACACCACATATGGGACTTGTTAGAAGGGCTGGACGCTTTCAATATCCAGTTGATCCCACACACTCAGAACTCTACCGCCAATGCCTTAGCACAAGCAGCAAGTACACTACATCCATTGTCCCTATCTAGCCTCAAACAATTCACGGTGGAGCTCACTTCTATCCCATCGGTGTCAGACAATGTAGCCAATTTCCAAATATTCAATGACGAAAAGCATATCCTGGACTTCATCACCAATTTGGATGTGTTCGTTGCTCAAATAATTGATGAAGTCGAACCCCAAGAAGCAGAATTGGATATAGAGGGGATCATTAACTTGAAGACCAACACCATCCCTAGGGGTATGGTCGAATTAGAGTGGATCTTTTACCTTGATTAGATCAGGGAGCAGGATCAAAGGGAAAAAGAAGATACCATTAGCGGTCAGTGTGATACCTACAACCTGGGAACGGTTGAAAAGGCCAAGAACATGTTCATAGGAAAGGTATGTGCTCTTGAAGAAAAAAGGGAATCATTGAGGTGTTGTGGAAGTACCATGATGTCATAGCCTGGAGCTATGATGATCTTAAGACATATGACATGTCAATCATCATGCATACTATCCCTCTCAGGCCGGATGCAAAACCGTTCCACCAATGGCAGTGCCCTATCAATGCTCTATTAGAACCAATCATTTACAAAGAAGTACAAAAATTATTGTCGGCCAGGATCATCTTCCTGGTCAGACACTCTACTTGGGTAGCAAATTCGGTTCCCGTTAGAAAGAAAAGCGGGGAAATCAGGTTATGCATGGATTTTCACAATCTGAATTGAGCCTCAGAAAAGGACAACTATCCTGTGCCTTCATTGGATGAGGTGCTACAAGTAGTGAATGGGTCCTAGATGATGTCCTTTCTAGATGGATACTCAGGATACAACCAAGTCATGGTGCAATACAAAGATCGACACAAGATGGCATTCACCACCAAGTGGGGAACATTCGCATATAGAAGGATGCCCTTCGGGCTAATCAATGTTGGCGCCACCTTTCAACATGCTATGGACATCACATTCAAAGACCTTATTGGTAAATGCATCATCATCTACATGGATGATCTAACAGTGTTTTCAAAGCAGCGGAGCAACCATATCATGGATTTATGCAAGGTCTTTGAGAGGTGTCACATGTTTGGGGTGTCCCTTAACCCGAGGAAGTGTATCTTGGGGGTCACTAAAGGGAAACTCCTCGGGCATGTTCTATCTGAACGGGGAATTTCTATTGACCCCAAACACATTCAATCCATCATAAAAATCCAGCTACCAGGCAACAAGAAAGAATTGATGTCTTTCTTCAGAAAGATCAACTTTGTCCACAAGTTCATCACAGGCTTTGTGGAAATAGTCAAACCACTCAACACCATGCTAAAACAAGATGCTAAGGTCGAGTGGAACCCCGAAGCAAAGTAGGCCTTTGGAGAAATCAAGAAGGCCATTGCTGATGCCCCTGTGCTATTCAGCCCAAACTACTTGAAGCCCTTCTTTATTTACTCCTTCACTTCAGATCATTCATGTGCCAATATCCTAACGCAAAAGGATGATGAGGGAAGCGAGTACCCAATCGCCTTCATGAGCACCCCCTTAAAGGATGTCAAACTATGTTATTACAATGTCAAAAAACAAGCTTACACCCTTGTTAAAGGATTCAAGAAGTTCTGGCACTATATCTTATGCAACAAGGTCTTCGCCATAGTTCCTGACCCTGCCATCAAAACGTTGCTTATGCAAAACGAGTTAGGGGAATGAAGGGAAAAGTGGATCGTGGTGCTGCAAGAATACAACATGGAGATTCAGCCAATGAAGCTGGTCAGAGGATAGGCACTCACCCGAACAATGGTGGAGGTAGTTATTGATACTGTACTTGAACTCACGATGCAGCAGTACCAGCTGGAGGACGTCTCCCTAGGAGAATGGTACGATGACATAGTGTACTACCTACTAAACCACAAGTGCCCGCCCCATCTGCAAGGAGTTTGGAGATGAGCTCTGAGGTTGAAAAGCAGCAGTTATATGTTGCAGGGCTCTATCCTGTACAAGAAAAATCATGAAGGTATCTATCTGCGATGCCTGGGAAAGGAGGAAGTTGATCGTGTCCTTAAGGAATTCCATGAAAAATTCAGAATTGGTCATGGCTCAGGCCTATCAACGGCACATCAAGTACTGAGAGCTGGGTACTACTGGCCCACCATTTTCAAGGATGCCCATAGTCATGTTTGTACCTACCACGTGTGCCAAACTGCAGCCACCAAGGAGAGGAACGTTGTTGTCCCATTGCAACCTATTCTAGAGGTAAGGCCTTTCATGCAATGGGGTCTCAACTTCATTGGTTCGGTGAGTCCTCCATCATCTACGGGACATAGGTACATTCTAACCGCCTCTGATTACTATACTAGATGGATAGAAGCAATAACTTGTAGGCAATGTACAACTGAAGTCGTAATCAATTTCTTAGAAAGTTTTATCTTAAATCATTTCGGTTGTCCGTATGCCCTAGTATGTGATAATGGCCTTGCATTTGCTTCACTGAAATTCACAAGTTGGGCCTTTGATTATGGTGTCGCCCTCAAATTCTCTTCTAACTATTACCCTCAAGGCAATGGCCTTGCTAAGTCCACCAACAAAAACTTGATCATGGTGATTAAGAAGCTACTAGATAGGAATCCTAAGGATTGGCATACCCAACTTCATTTTGCCTTATGGGTAGATCGCACCCACCACAAGGCTGCCCTTGGAGATTCCCTATACCATCTAGTCTATGGATTAGAACCCATCTTCCCCATAAATATGAAAATCTTGACCCTCCAGTTCATCAACAACTTTTATGAAGGAGGAGACCGCAGAGAAGCTCGCCTCCCTGAGCTGCTGCACTTTGAAGAAGTACGAGACTGTGCAATAGAAAATTTTGCCAAACACCAGGGCATAGTCAAAAGATGGTTTGATCATTGAGCCAAAGTTAAGGCCTTCCACATTTCTGATTTGGTCCTTTACTGGGACAAGGCCCGCGAAAAGAAAGGGGGACACAATAAATTTGACAAGCTTTGGCTTGGTCCCTTTCAGATTGTTGAAATCTTTTGAGATAATGCTTTTCGTCTAAAGACTCTTACTGGTGAAGACATCCCATTGTCGGTCAATGGGCAGCACCTCAAGCACTACTTCCAGGCCTGAGCTCTCTCAAGTTGTCAGATGTAAATACTAGTACATAAGTTAAGGTAGATTTCTCGCTTTATCCTTTGGTTTTATTTGCCTTTCTGGTTGCTTTTTTGGAAGGTGTCTCCCTATTCTGCTGTGGTGGTCATGCCCGGTCCAATGAACGGTTACCTTGCTGCCCACTTTTGTGTTGTTCTCTAGATAAGCCATCATTCCCTACTGCTACCCTCTGAAAGCTCCTAAATGTCGGTTTTCAACCTTCTAACTTTGTACTAACCTAGGATGGTTATCTGCTTGAATCCCTGCTCTTATCATGGAACACACATCAAATTTAAGAAAATATCTCTGAAGAATGGTATGGTGATCGCTAGGAAGCAGAGATAAGTGAAAAATCTAAAGTCGGTTCCAGTGACCACTGCAATTCTCAAGCCCATTATGAACTTTGCTGTTCACACGATTGACAAAAATCAAAGAAAAGAAGGTGCTAAAAGGAAATATCCAGCACAAGCAATAAATAAATTGCATAAATCAACCATATGGGTGTGTGAATATCTCTATCAGGGCTATGGACGCTTGGCTGGTAGTAGAGCTATGTTCATGAGATCGTAGCGACAACTCCATCAGGGCTATGGACGCCTGACTAGCAGCGGAGCGATGTCCAGGTTACTTTTCGTATTAGGTGAACTACATAGCTTAACTCTTCTGACCAATGATTACCCATACTCTTTCTGAGGAGGGGAAATAAATTCACCATGCACACACCCCCATGATAAATTCGCTGTTTGATTCAATCATGCCTTCCTTAAACTGTCCTCAGTTCAACTTTGAAAATTCTCTGGTCTACGAAATCAGAGATCTAGGTTCGGAATGAATATTTATCTCTAGAACGTCGGGAACGTTCTCCCAGCGGAGTCACCATTTGTTGTGGCCTTTTGCACACATGCCCCGTTCAGAATGGGGACCCTCTTTTCCCTACTTTTTTTGCTTTTTTGGTCCCTTTCGTTTCTCCTCATTTTGCGTCCCCCTTTTTCTTTTTTTCTATGCTCTAGAGTCGGGTGGTGGCACATTCCCCAATGTCATATTTTAAGTTTAGAGATTTTTGAGTTTTCCTTTTTAGAATTTTGGCATCTATGGCAATTTTCGGGTTTCCCCTTCTAGGTTTCCTTTGTCGGGTTTCCCCTTCCAGAATTCCTTTCCCGGGTTTCCCGTTTTGGGTTTCCCTTGCCGGTCTTCCTCTGCTGGGTTTTCCCTCGGGCGTTGCTATTTCCAGCAGCATCCACCGATCAGCTTCCTGAACCTCGAACCCCAGACCTCCCGCTGCCTCTATGTTTTCTGGAGTTCACCAACCAAACTTGCAACCGTACGAAGTCATTAATGTTGTATTAATGGCCGCCTTTTGCTATAAAAATGATTTTGTCGGATGTCATTATCAAAGGTTTGATTGATAGATAAAGTTGAAGAGCTCCCGACGAATTTGGCTTCCCTCTTGTTGATTTTCGAGGTGTTTTCCCGGTGACATCCATGCATTCGGTGGCCTGTTGTTTAGATTTTTGAGGTAGGTTTTCCATTTGCGCACCCTAGTTTCTCTTTTTGCATTTTTTTAGATTTTCTTGAGGTTAAATTGTAAAATGAGACTTGAACTAGCTATATTTCCCCCCTGCACTTGAAACCCATATCTTGGAATCTAAAATCAACACTTTAAACGCCTAGAAAATCGATCAAGAACCTCCCTGCATCACAGCTGTTCTTCGAAATGGCATCGGCGTCTTCCGGGCCCAGGTCTTCCCGCGGCCGTCCATACCATCGTCTTCCAAATTTTCAACCTTTTTTCTTCCTTTCAGGTTCCTCCCCTTGGAATTCCCTTCTCAAGATTCCTTTGTGCCCCCACCATTCCTAACTGCGCTATCCGAGCATCTTCCCGACCCTCGAATCCCGGACCCTCAATTTCCTTTTACAACCAAACTTCACAATTTTCTTCGAATCTGTTCCCGGGATTCCTTCGTCAGAATTCCTCTCCTAGAATTCCACTCCCCGGATTCCCTTTTTCATCTCGCTGTTCCACACGACGTCCATCTTGCGGCTTCCTGGATCCCGAACCCCAGTCCGCTGTCCACCAGAACCCCTAGGCTTTGGTCTTTTTCTCCGATCTGCCTCTAGATTCTCAGCGCCAGATTTCCTTTTCTAGATTTCCTCTTCCGGAGTTCCTCTCCCAAAATTCCTCTCCCAGAATTCCATCTCCTCTGCACCGTTCTAAGCGCTGGGCACGAAGCATCTTCCCGACCTCCGGGTCCCGGTGTCCCGTTTGCCATCCGTTTCTCCCAAACCATTCGGCTGCTTCCAGATTTCCTCTTCTGGATTTCCTCTTTTGGGTTTACCCTCCTAGGTTTTCCCCTGTATTTCATCATTCCACACGGCCATCCACCTTGTGGCTTCCTGGCTATGGCAATCTGAGATCTAGATTCCGCTGCCCAGAATTCCATCTCCTCTGCGTCGTTTCAAACGGCTTCCCTGTAGCTGATCCCCGAACCTCTGAATGGGGCATCAAATGACCTCCAAATCCAAAACGGATTTTGACCCACTTGCTAAAATTTGGTCTTCTTCCATTTCCAACTTCAAATTTTTAAATCCCACTTCGGGAAGTGCATATGGGAACTCCATTCTCATTTTGCCATTTCAAACGGCATTCTGCCAAGGGATTTCTGGCCCAAGAACTCCGGATTGTTTGCACTGCCCTCTAATGATGAAATACCTTGCCTCTAAGATTTTTAAAATATTAATTATGATTGCTAGACTAATCTTGACATGCAAGTATTCGACGTTAGCCATTTTGTCAAGTTCGTTGTTAGTGATTCTCGTGTAGGATTTATGGAATCCGGCCTAGAGTCTTCTGGTGCTTCCAAATAGGGAAAAGGAACAGCCAAGCCACCAAGGGGCAACGAAGACAAGGAATTGATGAAGTACAAGTTCCAATGGGTCCTTATCCAGTCCAGGGTCACTACCCTTTGGAGGTATGTTTCAGATACCAACATCAGACAGGTCGATGTTGATGAATTTACGCAGAGGGTCAGAATGAACCCGAAGACTGCAAGTGCCAAATTGATAAAGAGCAGTGGACTTGCCAAGGTTGCAGGTTTCCCGCCGGCCCTAGAAGACCCAGAGCTGGTGATCACATGTGTCGAAGCATATCAGTCTGATAATAGAACAATAGTGGATCACAAGGGGAATATCCTTGCAAATTTATCTCCGTCAACCATAACCGAGACCTTCCACATTCCCACATCTGAGAGCATGGAGGTCCCCACCTTGGAAGACTGTAAGGAGGTGTGGGAGCAGGACCCGTCGGAGTGAAAAAGGGTTATCAATGACTACTGGTTGAAATAAAAATGGGCTAGTGTTGGGATGCTTCCTCAAGAGCTCTACCGCAGTGACTTCTCTGAGGACTACCATGATTTGGTAACCCTCCTCAGCCGAATCAGAGGCCTTCCTAGCACGGTCTTCTTCCAGGAATGGATGTTCTATTTCATAGAATAGATTCTCTGAGGAAAGGACACCTTCTATTGGGGAGAGATCATCAGTGACTGCTTCCATGATTAATTCACCACTGTGAAGAGGACTAACAAGTTCTTTATGACATCATACTTAGTGTACTCCCTTGCCAATCGGCGACACTATTAAGGTTTGACAGTAATGCCAAGTGATCCATCGAGACCGAAGCTCAAACTGTATGACAAGTACCCTCAATTGCAATTTATAAACTTCAAAACAAACTACTACAGGGTGAATGATGCATTCATTGCCCATTTGATCCGATCAGTAGGAGGAGATTTCCAAAGGACAACATCTCACAGTGCCAAGGTCCTGCTCAGACAATATGCCTTTTGGTATATCCAATTCCTGAGGTTCACATACATTCGTGCAGAAGGTTTCTCGGATAAACCAAACAAGCTACCCTGGTACCCAAACGACCGGATTGTCCTTCTGGAACTGACTCGGTAGTTGCGACACATTCATAGTGTCCTAAGTGAAAAGCATCTGGCAGGCCCTGTCTACCCCATGAACCTTGGATAGGGGATATATAAGGTCCACACTTCCCAATGTGCAAGATATTCAAAAAGGGAGTTGGCGGAATATAATTTTGAACAATACATAGCTAGGCCACGAATGGATCCCTATGGCCATGTCAGAAACGCATTGGGGCGCAGATATTCCCACCTCCATAACATTGAGGACTTCTAGGCCAACTAAAAGGACAATCTTGAGGTGCGGTTGTGGTATTACATGTGCATGATATTTCTCCATGTATGAAGGGTGAACTTGTGCCCGGTACCTAATCAGCTGGAAGAGGATGAGGAGGCAATAGTGGATCTAGTGTCTGATACCATCTCCAACCTATCATTGCCCAACATCAACTGGGATGCACCAGAACTCAGTGACATTAGTGTGCTCACAAGGGCATGGATTGACGAAAAGGTGGCCCAATTGAAACAACAAGGGGTCATCCTAACATATACCAAGCTCACAGGAGAGCATGTAAGTGAGCCAAGTGGCTCCGAAGGTGGAGAGGCAGCCGCTACAACTGGGGAGACATCTAAGACCCCACCACCTCCAAGGAGCAGAAAAAGAAAAGAGGCTAGCCAGTAGTTGCCCAAACCAAGGGTCTACGCCCGTAAGTCTTCCGAGCCAAAGCCCTCTCAAAAGAAGAGAAAAACAACAAGAAGTGCAGAGACATTGGTGATGCCCAAGGCCTCGCCCCTCAGGATCGCGAGCAAAGGATCAAGCTTGTTTGGATCTCCACCCATGATAATCATCACTGCCACCCCTCTTGCCTCAATTCCAGCTTCTGCTTCCTCCCCGCCTGTGATGGATATCTCTGTCCACCTTGCTCCTACTCCTCTGGCATTTCACGTCATTCCTGTGGATTCATCATCCACCATCACCTCGCCAATGACCTCTTCCTCCATGTCCCCTTCCTTTCCTTTCACATCCGCTGCCACAATGCCAACCCCAAACCTTTCGGATTCCTTTGTGAGGTATATGAAAAATGTGCCTTCTGAGCTTTCGGGGATGCTAGCCAATCCAATAGTTCAAGCAGCAATAGCTCAAGCTATGGCCTCCACTCCGATGGCATATCCCTCTACCGAATCACCGAAGATGGAGGCCACCATGAAAATATCGAAAGAGCATGAACGATAACAGCTAGAGGCTGAGAAGGCACTGGAGTATGAAGAGTTTGAGTATCATGAACATCCCTTGTACGAGATTTGGGAAATTGATGAGGTAGTTTGTGAATCTTCCAGTGGGGAAAGTGAAAGCAGCGAGGACCTTGACACTGAGCTGATCAGAGAGTCAAATGATCTCAGGCTTGATGAAGAATGGGTTAAACAGCTGAAGGAAATTGAGGACAAGGAGGCCGAGGATCGGCTTGCACAGGAGAGGAGACTGCTACTCCAGAAACGAAAGGTAACAGGTCTCTCGTCAAGGAACATGGCCGGACCCCAGAGCATGGTGAGGAAACTTTCCTCTAGGAGAGCAAGCAAATAGAAAGCCCTGAGAAGCATCAAGATACTCTGAGCATGGAGGAGGATGCTGAGAAAGTAGACTCACCCAAGCAGTAGCTACAAACTGAGTCCCCCGCTAGGCATGAAACATTTGAACATATCTCTGATGAAGGAAAAGAGGATGCAGGAACGAGTGAGAAAGCACTTGTCATCAGAGATATCGAGCTCGAGAAGGAGGACAAAGGGACTTAGAATGAAGTACCAGACAAGGAACCTCAAACGCCTGATTGGTTGCAAAGGTAGCTCAAACAAAAGACTCCCACGATAAAGGATCCCAAGGCAAGGCTGGAAGCCATCATGGCCAGAGCATGAATAGGTGCTAGAAAAGAGAAGAATTTGAAGATTAGATCGAGGATAACCATGGACACCTCAGGATCAAGGGCCATGCAATTAGCAATGTCGATGGTTGGAGAATAAGGTATCACTTACAACATCTCCACCATCAATTTGGGAGTGGCCACAAGGGAGCAGAAGGTCGAGCATCTCCAGGAGTCAATCGCCACTATAGTGCACCTTATCCAGCAAGATAAGATCTCAAAGGAGGAGTTGAAGGAGCAGGTGGAAGACCTAACCACATATATTCAGTAGTGGTCATCTCCAGATGATCAGCCCATGACATCATTGGCCCTACCTCAGCTATTGTCCAGAGAGCAAATTGATAAATTAGAAAAGAGGTGGAACCTAGGTAGAACTATAGAAAATTGGTTCCGGCAGGTTTTGGATCTAGGAAGCACGGGTATCAACGTGGCTGTCCGAGCAGTGAATAGATTCCTGGAGGTCCAGAAAACTCTAGAGGACACGAGGCAAATCTGTGAGAGGTTCCCCGTGAAATACAATGCAACCTACCCAAAGATTGAAGCTATTCTCACTTTGCCGAGTGATATCTAGGAGACGGACCTTGCCTTCAAAGACGATGACCACTGGCTAGTGGATACTTGGAAGAGAGACTATGACTACAAAAAGAGGCAGCTGGAGCAAGTTTTGGTGTGGATAGTGCCTGATATTGAATGGGCAAGGGAATCCAGAGAGGAGTGTACGCAGTACCTCAAACTGATGATGGGGTATGAAGTGCCTGCAGTCGAGATCAACTCCAAGAACATCAAGCCCCACTTCTTCAAGGCTATGGAAGATGGGATGTCCACCGAAATCACCACTGATTTCATGTGCTTCATAGCCCAAGCCTTTGCACAGTCATGAGCCTGCCAAGAAAATGATGTCAAATATGAGGCAGATTGGAAGAAGCTTGGTAGCAATTCCCAGGAGTGGAGTTATCAGATCTTGAAGGCTGATATCCTAGAGGTAGAAAAGTTCCAGTTTCTGATCCTAAAATTCATGGAGTATGTCGCGTTGAAGAAACGAGAGGGCAACCCAGTCATCGACGAACAGTTCCTTGAAGAATAGCTATAGCAAAGGGCAAATCACTAAAAGAAAAATTTGCTACAGTGATGTCACTAGATGACGAGATAGGGAAGAGACAAGAAAGTATTTTATAAATGTAATATATTGAGGGCTAGGTGAAACCCTAATGTAAAATGAATCTTGGCCACATGATGGAATCAAATCTTGGCCACTCATTTTGTTTTGTGAAAACTATAAATAGGGCTCTCCTCCTCTCATTCTAAGAGAGTTGAGTTGTTGTAAAGGCATGCTGAAGAAATTATAAATGGCAAATACAGTCAATTTTGGTGTATTTTCTGGGTTTCTCAATATGTTTCATGATTCCTCTCCCTTTTAGTTATAGCTTTGCTTTAATTTATTTTGTTGTTCTAGCACCCTCAGTTTCAACTTGGTAGATTTATTATGTTATTTCTGGTTTTGGAGATAGTTGTTGTGTGTATGCTTTCCTCGTCCATACTTTTGGTCATTTGGTGAAGGTAGATGACTGTGCAAAGTTAGTCTGGACTTTGATTCCATTGCTACTCATTGAACTTCATCTTTTATTCATGTTTCCATAGTGAGTGAATGATGAACATCTCCAGTCCCTAGAAGATAGTACTGATTTCATGATATTGTGAGAATTCTGGTTGAGTGAAATCCCGTTTAAGGAAGTTGTCCATAGCAGGAACCTCCATGATCATTGTTCATTGGTAGTTGTAGGTCTGGGAAACATCTTTCTTCCTCGCCTTTTCTTTTTTCATTTTTTTAGAATCAACTTGTGCCGAGGTTCGTTGCACATTATAAAGCCAAATACAATGAAATAATGGAGTCTCAGACTGTTGTTTGAACCTATAGCGAAGCATATCAATTCCAGACCTATAGAAACTCCATTTATTGACTCAATTCCCCTATAGCTTCAACCATGTAAGGCCACCTTGTGATTCCAGCAAATCACACAAACACCTAAAATATTCCAAGCACTGGCAAGACCTGACATCCGAGAGACCTTGGGATAGTGTTCTGCAATTTGATTGTGGAAGATTGTCTTTCAAGAGAGGTAATGCACCTACGTATTACCTGTGTTGTAAAGTGCATAAAAACACCATCAACAGGTTTGAGGGGAAATTTGTGATGTAACAATAAATCCACCTATTGTTTGCTATTGTATCTCAGTGGATTGACTAAAAACATTTTATAATAATTGTTTCAACTCATTTTGGAATAAGGAGTCATAATTAGGTGGCATTTTTGTGACTGTTCTAAGACTGAACAAGGGTTTTCCAACATGCAAGTGAGGAACCAAAGAGAGGTTTTTAAGAATTAATGCCTATAAGGGTTATGTGAGGGTTTGATGAGTCTGTACATAAGTATTTTGAGGTGTTTGGGGCTTTGGAAGTGTTGAGAGAGGTCTGGAGTTGTATGTTTCTTTAAAACTCTTGATTTTGTGAAGGTTTAGGAGGGTTTCTTGGGACAGTGAGTTAGAGACTCTGTAGACACACACTAATGAAAAAATTTGAGGTTTGGCACCATGACCTAAGACTATCCAAGGCATTTGGGTAGATACCTAAAGTTGGAAGGGTGGACCCTTTGGAAAAAAGGGTTAATTGTGAAGCCAAAATTGAAGAAGGTGTGTTGAAAGTCTATGTCAGTCCAAAAGAGTGACCACTGATTCTTTGGTATGTTGTGTAGCCCTAAAAAGGGTATCTCAATCCATCTTGTAATTTTCTAGTGTTTTGGAAAGGTTGGGAGAAATCTGGCTAAACTTGAGTTTTGAGTACTACAAGAATAACCAATCACAAATGTGAGTTTTGGAAACCTTGATGAATCTAACTTAGGGATTGTTCTCAATTGATTCAATTTTCATTGTATGAATGTTGATGGTCTTTGTACGGCCTTGGTGGAGTCTTGTTGTTCATTTGCAAGGTTGAGGAGTTGAGACCCTTGAGGGTGGGTTGATGGCTATTAGGTTGAATCATTATGAAGAAGAGTTCTTGATTGAGAATTGACATTTCCATTGTTGTGAGTCTTCTCCACCTTGGCTCTGCATCAAAGTACTACAAGGGTGGATTGTTGGGTAAGGTGTTGAATGAAGAGTTTAGTTTGATGGGGCTTTGAGGTTGTGTAATTGCTCAAAATAGGTTGTATTAATCTTGTTAGGAGCCCCTTAAAGGCAGGTTGTCAGACTGATTGGGTTTGAGCCTCCTTGCCTTTGCATCGGTGAGGCACAAGTAATTGAAGCATTCCAAAGGATACAAACCACCACGAATGGAGCTTATTTATACAATATGCTTTAGATGGGGCTTATTGAGCATTTGACAGTAATTAATTAAGCATTATATGTAAACAAAATCCATGCCTACAACATTCAAGCATACAACTTACACGATACGCATGATAACATCATTCAAGAATGGCAATAGCAAAATAAGAGTTTCTTTAATCAAAAATCCAAAAGGCTATACAATGATATATATTGATAAAAGTATATAAATATATCCAAAAAAACCATATAGGCTTAGTACAAAGGAGCCATTTGGACATAAAATATCATGTATATATATCAATAGTACAAAACATATGTTCCAAAATGCCACATAGGCATACAAAAAACAACACTAATACATAGTCATTTCCCTCTAGGGAAAGGAAATAGATCCCATGCTGCCTTCGAAATTCAGCTGGATGGAGTGACTGTTGCTTGTCTTGTCTTTCGAACATGCTCGCTACTCCTCCTCTCTTCACTCTGGACCTTCAAGTGATACAATTAAAATTAAATATGTTAAAACATAGAAATTGAATCATGGAATGACATATAACAAAATATAATCACTTACTGCATACATATAGTCATCATGCACATTTAAAGCATCACCACATCCATGATTCAGAGTGACAACCACCTGTAGCAACCATAAACATAGAAATTAAACTACATAAAATTATCATGAAAATTTTCTATAATATACCATAAAAGAACAAATATAATGTCAAATCGACTAATCTATTCCATACCTCTCTCAATGGATCAAAACTGGCTATTATTGCAGCAACTCCATGGTCCATTGTCCCACCAACGTCACCAGGGCTATCTCTTGTCAACAACTGCAAATGAAACAATATCTCAGGTATCATGTTGATATAGGAGAACATAATGTGACATGATCAAGGAATACTTGAATGTGATGTTTGTGTTTCTCATCAATTTTTTAGATTTGTATATATGCAAAATTATGAAAACTAGCTAACATAGATTTACAACACCATTAATGAATAAAGGCTACCTGAGTGTACATTATTTGAGGATATGAATTGCGAGGTGTGGAGGAAGAAGGTGCACCAGGAAACTATTCGAAATCCGAAGCATGTTATGAGACAAACTTTCAAATATAACATTCAACTGTTCAAATGCAATAATAATATCTTTAATACTAGTTGCATACCTGTGGACTCATCGTCAAGAATGTATAAGGGTCTATAGGAATAGAGAATCCCTCATAAAATGTGCGACCCTAAAATTTCATCATATCAAAATTCTACTAATTTATTTATTCTTAAATTTCAAAATATATTTTAATAAACAACATTAAAATAACTTGCTAAATTTTACCTGAGTGTCAATGTCGAATGTATCATTCAGAATATCATTTGTGAAAGCCATCGCCTCTGCAAATGACATAGGTTGTGTAGCTACATCATGAGCACCCTGATAATCGTACATGCAAATAGCACCACAAGTGCCACAATGGTGGGCTGGAGATCAAGGCCTACACGTCTCCTCCACACCAGGCTCTACTAGAGGACTCGCACATTGTAAAATGGTCTAGGTGAGTGAGCCAATTGACTTCATCATGTCCACCTCTACACTGTCCTTAACAATGGAAGGAACAACAACATGCTCCACCATGGGCCTTCCCAAGGCTCTCGGTGCCAACTATGGATTACAACGTGCAACAGGTCTATCATGTGTGGAGCCCCCACCTCTACCCTGAAATTCTAAGATGTCAAAATAGTTTGGCATTTTATTGAGGACAAACTCGCAATAGAGTTTCCTCAAAAATTATTGTGGTACCTCATGGTTATTGCATGGAGGTTGGTCAAATACCATCCACCACCACTCCCAAAAAAAAAATTTAATTAATTCATGGTGGCACCAATGGATGGGGAACCTCCTACATGCATGGGACAAAGGTTCATTAGTTTTTGGGTCTTTAAATAGGGCACACAACTCAGCTTTGCTAGTTTTTAGTTTTTTGACATCTACATATGACAAACCATTAGCATAAAATTGTCTCATCTCACATCTCTTAGTTGACCAAAAATTAATTTTCTCACTCATTTCTCCTACATGAGTTAAAATTGACTTCAATGATTCAGCAATCCCTCTCCTATAAGGGTGGGTTTCGGCATGCTCAGTTAATCTTGAAATTAATTGTTAAATGTATCTTTTATTGTTTTCAATTTGATTTTGAATATTTTCATGTGTTCCTTGAGGATGCCTATGAATTGATGGAGGGGTTTCGGGTTGTTCTTGTATAGGAGGCTCTTCATGAGGGGGTGGTTGTGAATTCTCAATGTTTTGAGGTGGAGATTCATTCCCTGAGAATTAGAACAAAGTTTTATTATAAAAATCTATTTAAATTTGCATTCCAAATCAAATTCAAAATAAATAGAATAAAAATACACACCTCTTTGCAATCTTCAACCTCTCTAACATGTTGGCAGCATCCTCATGGAAAATGGAAAGCTAAGGATGCAAACAATGGAAGAGATTTGGTGAGCACGAGTTGCAAACCTGAAATCCTCTTCCTCAAGCCATGGGTTGAAGAAAAAATGAGGGTTCCAAACATAATTTTTTCTTTTTATGTCTAAAAATACTTCTAGCGTGCGCCAAATGAATTTTTAGTCATTTGGCATGCGCCAAAGGTCTTATTTTGGGTTTTTTTAATTTGGCACCTAAATTGTGTCATAGATTGGTGCACTTGCCCAATAGGGAAACTTGATTGTGTTAACTTCTTTGTGTTGGTGCTCCCTACAACTGCATTTGATTCTTCAGAATGGACATCTCCCTTTTGAATCTGAGTTGGAACTTTGGGCAGTGTTATTTGATTGCAGTGATGAGTGAGTAGGAAAGAGATTGCATGATACTTCAGTTTGAAGCTTCTTACCATCTCATTGCCTAATTAAATTTGATACATGTCCAATTCCTTATATATATATATATATATATATATATCTTGAGTAGGGATAACTTTAGTGGCGAATCTTTGCCAATTGGCAAATTCTAGGAATTGGGAAAATCGAAATTGGCAAATTCTAGGTATCCAATAAGGTGTTCAAATCACCTGGATTTCACAAACTATCGGTCCAATGCATGTCCATTCGCCAGCAGATTTTTTTTACTAGACATGTTTAGGGCAATAAATTCACCATAATAGACTATGCGTTTCCAATGGACCGATGAATATTTTTGCCTGGGATCCTAGGGAGCATGTCATAAAACACCAACATATTCACCAATACTATTAAAACAAAATTATATGAGGACCCATTTCGCCAATTAAAATTTACAAATAGTTGCTTGTGAAGACCCATTTTCCAATTAAAATTTATAAATAGTTTCTTATGAGGACCTATTTTGCCTTGAAAATTACAAGGTATCATTGTATAAGCACGCGGGATTCACCAAATTTTTAACATACCATTTAAAAATCCGGTGGAATTCGCCAAATATGGATTGATATAAATACAATTGAAACTGTTATTTGTTCTTACACATTTTTTTTGGTTTTGAGGTTCTACTTCTTGATTCAGAAGTAAGCGAAACCTGAAAACGTAGACTCAAAGGTGAGTGATCATTTCTTCATACTATTATTAGCTATTAGTTATAATAATAAGATTTCTTTATCTGTTTTCCATTCTTGCTTCAGTCTTAAACATGATTTTGAGTAGGGAATGGGATCTATATTCTCCGTCATTTTGTCCTTGTTAAACAAGAAGACATTTTTTTCTAGATTTTATTCGAAGTGAGATATCAATATGTCAAGCAACAACTGCAAGGGTAAGACTCCTGAGGGTATTGAAGAGACTAGGAGGCCATCAAAATGCCCAAAACGTGGAGGTACCATACAGTCTTACTTTGGAATTGGCAAAGCTTCTAATCCATCATATCAAGGTGGAGCTACACCATCAACTCTTCCACGAAATATTATTGAACATGGCAATGACAATACCTCACCGCCACAGGAAGGTCAAGGTGAGATTGTCATTGTGTTAAATCAAAATGTATTAAATGAGGATGGCAATACCACAGAAGATGTTCCAAGGGATACCCTAGATAGCTAGAATGAGATAATTGACTTGGATGAGGATGATGTTGGTAGCAAGAAAAGAAAAGGCAAAGAAAAATTGGGGCACGAGTGGGAAATGACAAGGAATTTTCAAATTGGTTGGTTGTCAAAGTACCCATTCCTTGAAGTAGTGAGGATATAAAATGAAAACGATATTGAAAGGGAAACAAAGGTAAAAATAAAATTTGTAGTTGTAAATATGGAAGAAACAAGATGATGCAGCTAAAGCTTGACACTATAGAAAAGCCTATCGGCAAAGCTTACAAAAAAAGTATCATAGACGGAAAGAAACAATCAGTCGCACGATGGAAATCAAAGGAATAATGTCTTCATGTTAAGTATGTCATAGATTATGGAGAGCATAACCATAGAATGTCAAAAATTAAAAAATGTGAAGGTACACTTGAGGCTCATTTTGGAAAAGCCATGGCAGCAGCAAATCTATCAAAAAATGTTCAGATGAGTGTTTTTTTTTCATATTTTGTCCAAGGGGCATCCTATGACAAACTACCTAGAATATTTTGATTTATTATCTTATTTGAGTGTTCCACACTTTCCCTTCTCACATTGGTCATTAAACACTAGATGGGAATGGGCGAACTATCTTGTTGCAGTGGAAAAGAAATATTTAAAGGAGAAATTAAAAGATTCAAATTTCATTGCATTATCTTTAGATGAGGTTACTGCGGTAGACAATACTTCTTGGGTTTGTATGCATTTGTATACTATAGAACAACATGTTCACCAAGCTCATATTCTTTGTGTTCATAAAATGAAGGATAGTTCAACATTGCAAAATCTATTTGAACTAGTCAAGAAATCTTTGAATGAAATTGCAAGTATGGATGAGTTGAAAACTGCCAAAAAGTTAGTGTGTAGGAGTTGATGGAGCTGCAGTGATGCAAGGTCAAAGGAGCGGTCTTTGCACAAAGTTACAAACTACTTGTGTACTATACATTCTTAGCATTCACTGCATGGCCCATAGAATGAATTTAGCATTCAAAATTGTAAGCAAGTTTCCTACATTATCAAAAGTTGAAAATCTAGTTCACGAGATCCACACATACTTTTGCCGAAGTCCCAAACATTTCCTTGAATTTCAAAATTTTGCTGAGGGAATAACACCTGGAAACAAGATTCTCAAGGATTTCGATACCAGATGGATCTCCCTGCATGGACCAGCGCAATGAGTTCTTTCAGAATATCAATCCTTCATTGGACTGATGTACGAGCATCGCAGCATAGTAGACAAAGCTCCTGACCTCTTACATAGATTAAGCGATATAGAGACACTCTTGACTTTAGCTAGTCTTCTCCCCATGCTGGATGAGATGAACAATCTTGTGAATAAATCCCAAGACAGAACTATTTATATTTATGAATATTCCAATCTACGTAAACTTACATGCTTGGCCCTCGATCATCTATATCTAGATCTAACACAAGAAGGCATAAATTATTTGATGTGGCAAAAAATTACTAAGTTGAATAATCCTGATAATTATTTACAGTTTAATGCAAGTGGGCACTTATGTATTTGTGTACATGGATATGAGATACCAATGTACCATTGTAAGATAGGCAGGCACTCTAGAAAAGAAGTACCTATTAACGAGGAAGATTTTAACGGCATTGTTAAATCTGTTAGTGATAATTTGAAGGAAATTGCAAAATCTCTTTCCTCAGAGATTCGTGAAAGATTCCCTCGACATGAAATACTTGAAGCCATGGGTATTGTGTATCCTCAATTTTGGGTAAACCGAGATAACCCAAAATATTTTCATGATCAAGTAAAAATCTTGGTCGAACAGTTTCCAGAAAAGGTAACATACAATGAACAAATAATAGAAATAATTTTAAATGAAAATAAGCTCAAAAAGCAATGCCAAAATTTTGTAATATCTATGAGGGAGTAGTATAAATCCATGGGCAAGGAGAAGGCCTTTGAACCAAGATCAATAAAAAAGGTTTGGACAAGATTAGGTCAGAGTGAAATATTGTGTGGTTCGATGTCAGAATATTTCAAACTTGATGATTTATGTCAAACAATGATATTGGAGTTGATGGAGGATGAGAGAGTTTTCAGTACATTGGATTTTTTGAAATCAAAGTTAAGAAACAAACTGGACAATAATTTGGAAAATTGCTTGAGGATGAAAGGAACTGCATATAATGTCAAAAAATTTCCTTTTGAAAGGGCACTCGCAATCTGGAAGTCCACATGTGAAAGAAGAGGAACCGGGTTGTGCAACATAGGCTCTCCAATTCCAATAGCCGCCAGTACTAGTGGTAGTGGAAGTGGCAGTGGTAATGGGACTGGGCCTAGGATAGATGACAATGATATTGAAATTGACACAAATCAAACAATGAATGTTGAATTTGAGACATAGGCCAAAGAAAGTGCAGAGTAGTCTCAGAATCAAGATGACTCTTTTACTTTATCTGAAGATGAGCATTAGTTTGAGGACCCTAACTCCGTTTGGGAAATGGAAGATAATTAGCAGGTTTTAGGTATTTTTATTGCACTTCATGAATCAGTTTCTATTGTTCCAAAGTCCAAACTGTAGTTGATGTCTGATGATATTTTATATTGTATTAATGAACATTAAAATTGTGAATCACTGCACTTCATGATATCTTATTTTATATTGCACTCAAGCACTGCATGAATCATATTCCAAACTGTATTTGATGATTTTTTATATTTTATTCAAATTAATTATGAATCATTGCACTTCAAGCTTAGGATATTTTATTTTATATTGCACTCCAAGTCTCCATGATATTTTATATTATATTGCACTTCATGAATCATAATACCTATGCCAAAGTTAAACTTTAGTTGATGATATTTTATAAATTATATAAAATTCAATACCATCGGCCTAACAATGCTTCATCGACGGAACCCCCATCATAGTCTTGTCTATGGCCCAATGAAAATAGCTCACAACCTAGTATTGGTGTAACAATACTCTATCGGGCTGACTCCTAAGGTGCTCTCTCGATATACCGATAGAGTCATCAACAAAAGTAACCATGAATTATAATTTATGGCCATGGGCATGAATTGTCTTATTTTATTAATAATCACAAAAATATACCACACTTTGATTTTATGAATAATGCAAATTGTAGAGATTTGTGTGACAAGATCCATATTATAGCCTACATTCACATTGCATCCATAAATATTAAAACAACTTGAAATTTCATAGTGATGTAGTCCTTCCCCCATTCCTAACAAAATTCAATACCATCGGCCTAACAATGCTTCATCGGCGGAACCCCCATCACAATCCTGTCTATGGCCCAAAAAAAATAGATCACAACCTAGGATCGGTGTAACAATACTCTATCGGGATGACTCCTAAGGTGCTCTACCGATATACCGATAGAGTCTTCAACAAAATTAACCATGAATTATAATTTATGACCATGGGCATGAATTATCTTATTTTATCAATAATCACAAAAATATACCACACTTTGATTTTATGAACAATGCAAATTGTAGAATATTGTGTGACAAGATCCATATTATAGCCTACATTCACATTGTATCCTTAAATATTAAAAAAAATTGAAATTTTGTAGTGACGCAGTCACGTAGTCCTTCCCCCATTCCTAACAAAATTCAATACCATTGGCCTAACAATGCTTCATCGGTGGAACCCCCATCACAATCCCGCTGATGGCCCAATAAAAATAGCTCACAACCTAGTATCGGTGTAACAATACTCTATCGGGATGACTCCTAACTCCTAAGGTGCTCTCCTGATATACTGATAGAGTCAAGTTGTCAACAAAAGTAACCATGAATTATAACCATGGCCCATGGGCATGAATTATCGAATGCATAAAGTATATTGAGGGAACTATAGTGCATAGGGGAAACATTATCTAGCATCCCACTAATAGAACGCAGGATAGGTTTCCATCAGTGGAGAGGGTGGCTATCGGTGAAAGACTGATGTGACATCCTAGGGCATCGTGTAGCTATGTTGCGGTGCATTTATGAACCAGATTTGAAGTGAATTATATCACAAGTTGATCACATAGTTGTTTCAAAATCCTAGGAGATTTCGCTTAGGGCAAAAGCAGAAAGGAAAAAACTTGGAGTTCTAATGTAGCAAAGACTGGTGGACTATGGAGGCGACTCGGTGATACTCACATAATTTCTTCACTTTCAGACCCAGCTGAGAAGCTATTTTACTCAAAAGATTAAGATTTAAATAATGGAAGAGAGTACAAAAAAAACCCAAAGCTAAAAAATAGAAAACCAAAAATCCTAAGAGACTCCTAAATGAAGACCTGATAGACCAATGTCTTGGGTCAAGGCCGAGACTCAAGAGGAGTGCTCAAATGAATCCTTCCATGGATCGATTATGGGACAAACAAAAGGGCTTAGGGGATATTTGGACACCGCAATGAGGGTACGACCTCTTCATGTACCATTACAGAAAACAATTTAGGTTTCAACCAATCTGCAATCCATGGAGGTTTAACCTAGGAAGACTTATGGTGCCCAATGTGTTTGTGAACGCAAAGCTAATTAAAGCTCTTGCTACTAGATATGACTCCAAGAAAATAACTATTTAGTCACATGGCGGGGGTGACATGCTTGTTATTTCTAGGGATCTCATTTCTAATGTATTTCAGTTAGAGTGTTCACTGAATTTATCATTCATGATCAAAGATCTCTTGACAGAGTATCGCCCTATGGATACCAGCTATAAGAGATGGAAATTACCTTTGCATAGGCCCAAGGATGAAGGAGGCCAACTCAAGAGGTTCTCTAGCAGTGAAAACCCTCCTTTCCATGAAGATTTGTTCGAAGAGTATTTCTGATACACCTATTATTCAACTGGTCAGGTTTTGGGAGTAGAGGTTCCACCTCTCATGTCGATTGCCCCAATGGTATTAGCTACAAACATACAGAGAAAGGATGCCAAGCCATTTGATTATGCTAGCTACTTGGCCAACGCCCTACATCGAGGGCTTGAAAAGATTAAAAATAATAGTGATAATATTAATTTTGAACACTATTCTTTTCTTATGCATTTGCTATTGTATGAGGGACAAGTCAGAGGGGTCTAGAGTGAAGAATTAAGGATAAAAGATATAGATGAAAATGGAAATTTTAAACCTGTAAAAATGTGGACTTCATTGTGGAACATTAGCTCTTCAATTGTATTTGATAGCTTTAGAAAAAGAGGGGATACAACAATGAACTTAACAGAAGAAGCACGTGACAAAATGTATTCAGGATCTGGGTACAACCCAGATGAAGCCACCTTGCTTATTTGGTCATTGTATCCCCATGATAAAAGACCTGCTATAATTAGTAATCCAAACCAAGTTTTTGGTCATCTCTTGGTTCAACGAGTAGTGGATACCAACCCTGTGGAGACAACAGAATTGAACATAAATGTGGAAAAATTTACCAAAGCATAAATCAAAAAACTGATTAAGAAAAATGACAAACTGAAGAAGGAGCTAGCAAATCAGAGAGAAAAAACATCTTCCTCCTCCACATTAGAGTTGTACTCCCCATGGCTTGAAAAAGATAAGAGAGTGCTTGATGCATTGGCTGATGCAACCTACTGGAAGAATTGCCATCTGAAATCCTGGGGGAAATGCAAAGAATTCAAGAAAGAAGTGAAAACCATCAAATATAACAATGTATCTAAAATGATAAAAGAAAGGTTCAATAAAATGATGAAATGTGTTATTGAATGTTGGAAAGTATTCAAATAGACATGCATTGCATTGGTGGAGAATGAACGATTGCAACCTAGAATGATGGAGAAAAAAAAGGAGCTCATAGATAAGAATGCCATGAAAGGACAAATATTTCTGACATATAACAAGTTTGTAGAATCACATAATGGATATCATAATAGGCTTAGGAAAGATTTTGAATGCTTTGATTCAGTCCCACTCCCGACACTTCATTTTGGCATTGGAAATCCACAAGAATATGATGATTGGAAGGAAGAGCTTGTTGGGCTTCTAACTGCTACGTTGCAAGAAAGAAATGACGAGGTTATGGTTTTACAAAACACTCATAAGCAACTCAAAAAAATAATGTCTATGGAATATGATATGAAAGAGGCGATCTCTAACGTGGACTCCTATGCTGAACAGGATTACATCCATCACCTCTCTGCAGTCAATCTGTTTATTAGCCAAACTGTAGATGTGTCAGAATCATATCCAATGAGACAACCATCAGATTCAAAAGAAGAATGCCAGCTGACAGTATGATGAATTCCCTATCATGGATTAGAATCCTTGAATAGATCTTAGGTGGTTAGTGGTCACGGCCTTCTACTTGGATATTAACAGATCAGTGCATTCACCTACGACATTGTTTTATTTATAATTTGAGTTATGTTTAGTTGTCAAACTTCATGAATTTTTGCAAGGGGTTTGTAGCTTTTTTCCTCTCATATATAAGAGAGATCAAGACCCCAATAGGAGATCAATGGATCATCACATCATTTTTAATTAGACTTTAGAGTAGAAAATAGTAAGAAGATAGATAATAGATTGCACCAATTCGCCCATCCATCTCATATCATAAACTATTTTTATAATGCATATCATTTGAACTTTGAAGATCAATACAATGGAGAAGGTTACACATATTTAATGATTTTCTTTCGAGTGTTCAACTATTGTGGATTCATATGCTTATAAGTTATTAACTTATTTGGCTTTCTCTAAAGTGGTTGTTTATGTTATTCAAATTGAGTGTGTGGAAGTACATTTAATTTGTCAGTACATTGAATTTGAATTCTTCAGGAATAGGGGTTGTGACCATGGGTTTTTAGATTTATTTATGGACATGATCATTGATCAAGTAGTAATGTGGGCCACAAAATGGATCTTGTCACACAAATCTCTGCAATTTGTGCTAATCATAAAATCAAATGTAGTGTATTTTTGCAGTATGTGGGATGTGGGTGAGGTGTAAGTTGGTGGATACTGATCAAGATTTTTAGTCAAAATATAACAGAAGCTAATATTTCAACATCCATAACTTAGAAGCTCTACCAAGAAGTAAATATAATGAGCTAATAGTTCAACATCCATAACTTGGAAGCTCTACCAAGAAGTAAATATAATGAGCTAATAGTTCATCACTAGTTCAAATGATAAAATAAATAATACATAATCTAGATAATTGAACATCATCACATTACTGAAGTCTGAATTTGAGCCTTTTAATTGAATTTCACATGAAGGAGTACATATTAGCATTGGCAATGCAAAATCTTGCCAATGCCCAAAGACAAGTCTGCACAAAGCTGAGTTGGAACTTCGAAACTCATATTATCAAAGATTGAAAATAATAAATCGTCATTGTATCCACTTTTCTAGCAACTTCCACTCTTCAAGTGGTGGAATTGCCATTTTCTCTAACTAATGTTGTTTTACTTGAAGTTTTGTTAACATTTCATGATTGTAACTGGAAATGGAACGTGTCTTGAATTCTTCAGTCAATTTTGCATTCAAGGTTATCAATGTTCTAATGGAATCAAAATAGTTCACATCTGGGTTCTGAGGAAACTAGTCCAACTCCAAATCAATCTTCCTTGCACCTTCCATCTTCTTTCTGAAACCATCCTTTCCAATGAATCGCTCATTTGTGTCAAAAGCCTCTGGAAAACCAAGCTCTGTGAAGTTCCTTACCTTTTCATCCACCACCTTCATCTTGTCTACAACCAAATGCAAATATTCCTTTGTTCCACACTTCTCAAACACTTTTCAATGATATATGACAACTTCATTGAGGTTTCAATCTAATTAGTAATCCCTTTTGATTTCATATCATTGTCACTAGCTTTGTAGACTGTTCGTAGAACTTGATTTGCAGATTTCTCTAATTCCAACACCTTTTTGTTGTCCACTAAATATTTGTTGAGCTTCTTATAATGTTGTCCGATAGCATCAATCAATTCAAACATGTCACACAAATGATCAAACCTCTACATTATTTAATCCTAGATCTTTTGTTTCATATGCCTCACTGTATCTCTACAAAATGCAGATAACTTATTTTGAGAAGACTTAATTTCTTCTTTTGCTTCCATCAGCTTTGTCTCCAATCTTTCATTTTTTTTTCTCTGCTTCTCCAATTTTTGTTCCCACTGTGCATTTTCATTCACAATGCTTAGTCTTAATTTTTCTAAAGTGGATTTTTCCTGATCATATTTCTTGTTGCTCTCATCTAGCCTTCGCTTCAAGTCATTCACTTCTCTCTTATTTGATTTATCCTCTTTGCTTGTTGATGTAGAGGAAAATTTTTTATTCTTTTTTCTAATTCATTGCTCTTCTTATCTATTTCTTTCCTCTTTTCTTTCTCTTGCTAGGTCTTCCTGTAACTTTTCTATTTGGGTTTGTAACCTTTTCTTCTCTCTATCTTGCTTTAGCAATGATGTGTACATCAATTCATTGTTCTTCTTTGATACATTAATTTTGTCAGTATTTTTCAGGCCAGAAAAATCCAATTGAAAATTGGTTACCTGGTATTTAGATCGATCCATCTGATTAGTTGATTTGTTTTGAACTGTGGAAACAACAATTGTGTAGTCCATGATTTCTTTATTTGTGTCAAATGTGGGTAATACCATGGTTGTTTTAGGCTCTGAAGTTATAATAGACGCACTCTCCATCAGTTGCTTCTTTTCTTTTTTATTCAAGTCTAATTTCTTTTTAAACTCTTCAATGAAATCATAACCTAGGGAGGCAGGAATAATGGAATGCTTGAATGGCGAAGGAATAGGAGTACTTACAGTTTCTAATGATGTTGCACCCACACTAACTAGAATTGGGGGAGTGTTTGGAAATAACTCCTCTGTGGTACTGGTGGATCCACTGATATTGTGACTTGGACCTATCAAAATCCTTTTCCTCTTTTGATTGCCTTGATCACTTGGTGTTTCTATGGTATTTTTTATTGTTTTCCTCTTAGTATTGTGTGTAATTTGTCGTTGTAGCACATGTTGACCACTACTAGTACTACTCCCCATACCATCACCACCAATGGCACTCCCAGTTGCACTAAGTTGTCCACCAAGGGCATGTCCTAGTTGTGATTGTATCTGACCACGAGGATGAGGATTAGAAGCTCTAAAAAATTGATTTTGACTTGTATGCCCTTGGTCTACTTTTTCACCACCATGCCCATGGCCAGATTTATCACCTATTTTTCTATGCTCAACACTTGTTACTGTCCAAGGGCCTTGTCCTTTGGACCCCAAAGGACCACCTTCATAACCAATTTTTTTAAGTATGGCTACTCCTTAAATATATGTTGAAGCATATGCTTCTTTTGCGGCCTCACTTAAACCAAGTTTGTAATTGGCATGGCTTTGTTCTTCTTCCCTATCAATATCATCATTAGATTCATCACTTCCTTTGCTTCCACATTGATCAGGATGCTCTATATTCCACAATTTGCTAAACTCTTTATCTTCTTCATTATCTCCATACTCTGCAAGAGCTATTGAATCACCTAGGTCCTTCCTCATAGACCAAAAGGCAGTAATTTTTTATCATGACCAATTTTTATCTATAACTTCCTTCTCTAGAGAACCTGGAATTTTTAATCTACTAGATGGTTTATAACTTTTTCATAAAAATTGTTGTATGTCCTAATTGTCTTTCAGTTTAATTCCATAATTTTTTCTGACAATTTTTCAAAATGAATACCATTCTCAGCAACACTTTTCTCCATTTCTATTTTGACCTCATCCCAAGAATCCTTGTTTCTCAAGTTTTCAAGCAATGGTTTACTTTGATGTTGAATTCTATTTGCAGCATTCTTGTTGGCCACAATAATTGATTTAATGATGTCACATGGATCATACTACCAGCAATAGATAGCATCAAATTCAAAAAATTCAAAAGATTATGTGCCACACTAAATACTTTTCTCTCGAATGTGAACCCTCCACATGAAAAAGGTAAAGAATGAAATAAGGTCTTCTTTTGCTAACTGAGAAACTGTAGTTCATCAACACTCTGCACCTGCCTTACATATTCCAATGCAAAAACCCTTTCTGTCACATGTATTGGAAGTTTGTATGGTTGTACTCCCGATCCATAAAATCTTAGCATAGTATATTCTTCCATTAAGTACCAATCATCCAATTGTATTTCTTTTCCTAGTTGCATGCAGTTTCTACATGACATAGGCAATCTAGGCATTGGATTATTTGTAATTACTTGATTCAATGGAGCCAAAAAGTAGTCTACAAAATGACTATAGTTCCTTCGAGATTCATGCATCCTTATCTCAGTGGTCCATTCATATACTAGATCCATTCTATTTTCCTTTGCATTACTATAGGGCTGAATCTGAAGCTTGTTGGTCTAAAACATTCCTCTAAATTTGAATAGAAAAAGATAGCACAAGTACGTTGTGAACCTAAATGTCTTCGTTGAACCTACTTTAATCATTAAAAAAAAATTATGCATGGATTCTACAATGTGCTGAGTATAATTATATTTGACATGTTCATCAACATAATGGATATTATATACCATTTCAAGGAGGCTTGCACCCATTTCCAAATTTCTATCCAGACCGAGGAAAAATCTAGCATGGAAATAGTATCTTGAACCCATGGTTAAAAAATATCCAAATTATAAGGAGGCTTATGATCACCTTTCAATTTTTTTCTATCCTTAACTATTCTATTTAAGAAATCATTTTTCAGCCTTTCTTCCACTGCTTCATAATCACTAGCAAGCTTTTCTAGGTCAATGTGGTGGTTTCCAAATTCTTCGGTTGTAAACCCCAACACTTTCCAAGTTCTACTACATTAATGGATAACAATTCTTCTTCGTTATCTTTATTAACAATTTCTCTTTTCTTATCATCATAATTTTTAGCACAGACCATGATAAATTTTGGGCATGGGAAAACTTCATGTAACATCATGTGCCCTAATCCAGTTACCCACAGTGCACTGATACTATCAACTTGTGTTTCCTTTCCAGCCTTATTCTAAGATGAAAATCTAACTTTTGAGGTACGCCTACCATAGATTTCAAGATGATAAATATCATGGTACCCATCGGTGAAACCTGGGGTTTTAAGCAATTCTGCATAATGTATTTTTTTATCGAACATTGCTCTACTGGTACTGGTGGTAGACATGCTTATACAAATGTGAAGTTGTGAAATTTGAATTCCCTAATAAGTAATACCTATTAGTCATCCTTAATTTTAATGAATTCTTGAGTCTCTAAAGTCTAAACCCAAACTTCAAACTTTGACAAAATAAGATTTCAAGAAATATCAAACGATATAATTTGACTTGCTATATTTTTATTAACCTATAGAAAATTATTATATAGTATTTTAATTTATAATATATATCATTTTATAATTTTTATTATAAAAAGAAAATGGAATATAACTTTTTTGAATATTTTTAACATGAATTTAGAAACTTTTGACATTTTTATAATAGCTATCATTTTTTATATTAATATAAGTGATTTATAATATTATTATTAAAATATATATTAATTTAGAATCTTTTCAAAATAAAACATAATTATTTTTAATTTTTAGAATAAATTTAACAACAATTTATTTTTAATATGATTTTAGAAACTTTTGTTAATTGTTACTTATAATAGCAGATTTTTATATTAATCACTAATAATTATCATTATTTTCTAATTTTTCAAGATATTGCATTTATTAAAGATTTTATATAAAAATTCATAAATTAAACAATTTTTTTGATAGGCATTTAAATGACCAAACCGTCATAAAATTTTCATATGACAGGTAGGGGTTGTTGGAGTTGAGAAGATACAACACCACAGAATCCCAAAAGATCTTTGCAAGCAAATAACCTGTTACAAGGAGAAGCAAAGAGAAGCAACAAAAGAAATGCTCAAGAATGTGGAGCAATGTATTCACCTGAAAATGTAAAAATGAATTAATTATACAAAAGATAGTTTTCAACTACATATAGATGAAAACCCTAAAAGGGAAAACCCTAGGCTTGCACAATAATAATTAATAAAGTAATTAATTATTATGCACCTAATGTTAGCTTAAGTGAAAAGAGGTAAAAGGGAACTTTAAGTAATTAAACAAATATTGTTTAATTAATAAAGTAAATACCCAATTACTCTAACACCCCCCCTTAAAATAGACATAGGGAGAAGCTAAAACCTAGAGAAGCTACTGAAAGCAAAAGCAATGGGTCCCAGCAACAAGGCCAGATCAGGTACCCATGTACAAAATCAATGCAAACTAAATGAAATGGGGTAAAGGAGAAAACCCAGTGGGAACAAAACTCCCCCCCAAAATAGAATGCAAGGAAGAAATGCAATGCACTAATAAAAGAAGGATAGGAGGTGGATAACATAATACCCCCCATAGACAGCTTCTATCATATAAGTACATGTACAATGATCTCCACAGGAGATATAGAAAGAGAGAAGAAGGCCCCCCCACAATGAAGAAACTCATGTCACAATGGTAGATGCCTGATGTAGAATCCAAAAGGAGATCCTAAAGTGGTAAATGATATTCCTCCCCTTAGGAAGAAACGGATCCATGGACCTATATCGAAGAAACCCTGTGAAGAATGATGAACCAATCTGTCTCAAGATGTGTGCCATGATAGGATGCTGAAGAGTCTCACTGTCTGAACTAAAACAAATAGTGTCAAATCCAAACTGATTTGGAGAATACTGAAATGCAACCTCTGAATGCACGGATAATGGTGGGTGAACAGTGATAACCTAACTGTCAAGGTAGAGAAGATGAATGTCCTCAAAATAATCCTCCAAATCTGCAATATAGGACTCAACAAACAAGAAAGATATGTCTACAACATAAGAGTCCAAAGTAGCTATGTCTGGAAGATGTATGATTCCCTGCTGCACTGAATCAAGAACAACAAGAGATGCTGATGAAGTCTCAGTCTGAAGAGTAGGAACTGTGAGACAAACCTCTGATCCATCGAAATAAGTAAAGGTGTCTAAATACTCAAGCTCCTCTAAAGTATCATGATTAAATGGTGTATTCTCTCACTAAGCAATGAGTATGAGACAATATAAAGTAGGATCCTCTGGGAATGGAGATAGAATAGGGTCTCCATAGATCTCCCAAAGACGTGTCCAAAGTGGGTGAGGATAATCAATGTCCGATATAACCAACACAGTGTCATGATCAACACTAGACAATATAACTCCTGCAATGTGATTTCTAATGATATCCCATACTAAGCTGCCCTCTAAAGTTGTTGGTTCAGGTATGAGATCATAAAAATAAGGCAAAATATTAAGTCACCTACAATGTGTAAGTATACCCTTTGCCCATGACTCATAATTACCCCGTTCCAGAAGAACAACTAAAGGGTGAGTAGAAAAACCCATGATAACTCTTCAAATGAAAAAAAATAAGAAATTTGACCTTACAGCATTTAGATCAAATTAATATAACCCATTCCACGCAAACAAAACCCATGAAGGAGCCAGAATGACCAAGTAATTGAGCAAAGTGTAAAAACACACAAAGCTGAATAAAAAATACCTGGTAAATATTCTGATAAAATAGACTGTAGATCTAGAAAGAGCACTGTAACACCTTTCCAACGTCTATTCGTTTGCACAAAATGGACACCGTGGCCAAAAGTTGTGAATTTTTCAAAAACTGAATTTAGCTTGCAGGAAACGAATTTTCTAGCAAAAAACGTTTATTTCTAACTTGATTTCTGGAAAATCTACTCATTGTTTGCAGACAAAAATAAAAACCCAAAAATATTTTGATGCTAGAAACAAAACCCAGAAATAGTTTCTTAATCCAACAAGCCGAATATGAGAAAATGATTTTTTTTTACTTTCAGTTAGGAGAAAAATGACACGCACCGTTTTTTCAACAGTGATTTTCTCCAAATCTGTGCAAGATATGCACTTTCAGTAGCTTCTTCTAGGTTTTAGCTTCTCCCTATGTCTATCTTAAGGGGGGGTGTTAGAGTAATTGGGTATTTACTTTGACAGGGGTGACCATCAAATTCCAGGACTAGTTGATAGTGACACTTAGCAATACAAAGTGTTTTAAATGCTTTGTTTGATTGTTTCTCGAAATTGGAACATTAAAGTGAATGACACATCTTAGGTCTACAAGTTGTAAATTCTTAATCTTAACTGTTGATCTTTCTAAATCTAATGGTTATAGGGTGATTCCAGAGGTTTAATTTGGGAAGCCCATCGCTCTGTGCATTTCATTCTGGAATGCAACCACAACCATACATCAAATGTTCATCCAACGGTTTAAACTTGAGTAATTTATGATATTAACTTTAAAGTTTAAAAATAAACATTAATCACTTGACAGTTGACACTTAGCAGTACAAAGTGCTTTAAATGCTTTGTTTCTCGAAATTGGAACAGTAAAGTGAATGACACGTCTTAGGTTAACCAAATCAACTTCTTTCCAATTCCACCCATTCTGAACTTGAAAGAAATTCATCTTTTATTGATTACTCTGTAACTACATAACTGTAGGTAGGAGAATTTACAGTATCCCCAATACTACATCATCTTCTTCGTGAATCCTTATTAACCCTAGAAAATAAAAACCCTCATGGCACTATCTACTATTCACTGAATCACTATCCCTATTTATGGGCCACCAGTGCCGCTACTAGCCTGTATAATTAAAAGTTTAATTTGATTGGCGTCTGGCTACATGCCAACTTGAACTATACCTCAAGCTGACAAGCTATCAAAATCACTCAAAGTTCAAATGATATGAAATCATTAAAAATATTGTTTCATTAAAACTATGAGTTGTCCAAGAAATTGCTTCGGATGTTCATATCACATATGGCATTAATCGCCACCACTGCCTACACTAGTAGTACGACAACCACACTTTATTCAAAAATAATGAGAATTTCAATTAAATGAAATGTACAATGTCGAGGCATTGAAAAGATAGAATGAGTGATGAACGATGAGCCTTGATCTTGCCACATGTCCACATCTAACGATTATAGTGTTATCCCGGAGGTTTTCAATCGCAAGTCCAATGATTCAGAGATTTACTGCCAGAATGCAACTACAATTGTCCATTGAACATTCATCGAATGACCCCTATGATTTTTAGTTGGCATATCTGTTTATTTCGCCACTAGATTTTTTTACTATTTTGAGATTCTTTTTAATTCGCCAATGAAAATATTATTTTTTCTTTGAAAAGAGGTTTTAATCGCCAATGGAAAAAAAATATAGTTTGAAAAACGGTTTTAATCACCAATGAAAAATATTTTATTTGATTAAAAAAAATTGCAAATTGCCAAGATTGTCCACAAACTTCTAGGGATTATACAAGATTTTCCAACTGGGATTTTTTTCATGTAAAAAGAAAAAAATTGCCAATAAAATTAATATTTTTCATTGGGAAGTATACCAGATTCGCCAGGATTTTACACCTACACTGAGGGGGGGGTTTCTTAAAGTTTTCTCTGATCTTGAGGTGTTGTGTTCCAAAGAGAGTCTCATCCCTTTATATATATTTTGGAAGCTTATTTTGTGATGCAAAAAGTGTCTTGGAAATAGACCTCCAATGTAAGCCTCACCTGACCAGAAATCATATTTATGGATGCTTGTTAGCAGTGCATTATCTTGCAGGAAAACTTCTTTTATGACAATGTCTGGTATCTTCTACATATCTCGGAAATTGGGGTTCAAATATATCACATTACTAACAAAGATAGACACTAAACTGGAGGGAAAAATTAACCTTTGTGCAGAAGGCTATAGAATGTCATCTCCAATGATGTCTAACACACTTTTAAAGACTGCAGTGCATTTAGTATTGAAGATGTAGGATAACTGTTCTTTACCCAACCCCTTAGAGAATGGTATTTCCCATGCTTGCACTACAAAGGGAGCTCGATGATTTATTGGGATGAATTCCATATCTTTTTTGTGTCTGACTCAATACTTTATATAGGTCCCTTGAAGTATCAGATCCCAATGCTGGTCTCGTGGAGTATCAAGTCCCAGTGAAGTATCAGGTCCCGGTGAAGTATCAGTTCCCATGAGAAAGTTGATTCCTCTTTTAAATTGATAGAGGCAAGAGATGTGAGCTTTTATGACCAACTAAATTCAGAGACCATAGGCCAATTTATTAGAACCTTTTAGTAAGCAAGCATGAGCGCATATGCAAACAGTAGGATATCAACCGAGTGGAAGTAAACGTACTCAGTAGCACAAAGATATATTGTTTGATAACATTATTAACACCACACAGGCCCACAAAAGCTATATCTCCTTACTTCGGACAACTCATGAAAAGTTATGATGAGAGTGTAATATGTGTTAAGATCATACCTGACTGTTTTGAACTTACATACATAAAATTTCCCTTTGTTAGAGAACCTCCAACCTTGACTGTAAAGCTACCATTGAAGAATCTACCTATGATTTGTTATTTATAGAGACATGATGTTTGAATACTACTTATAGCCATGGGATTGGACGATTGTTATTAATTGTTTTTAAGACTTTGTTGGGGTCCAACATGCTAATCTTCCATAACACAATTGGAAGCAAGGCTTATCTCCATAATTATTGCTTTTTGATATGCCACCTATTTAATGTGATTCATACCACATGCCATATCGTCCTTATGTAACTCAGCAATCCTTGCAATCGATTGAATACCTGCAAAAATCCGACACCTGTTATTGAAAAAAAAATACCTTGGTTGTGGCTGGTTTGGACTTGGTGAAAATTTAATGTACAAATCTGGAGTCCCAACATGATATTCATGCAAATTGATTCCCCCAAGGGTTGGAGCATGCTAAAATACTTTTCATCCTGTCAGAACAAGATATGCAAGCTATTCCGTTCTATGAGAGATTTTCCACTTAGGCAAGCTAGCATGTTAATATGTGCTCCTATTAAGTAATACATGTGGTAATGTATTGATTGATGATGCAATCCCAATGTTGCATGCTTCTTCAGGGGACTAATTTGATTAGGATAATGTGATATGTTTCTTTTTCCTCGGTGATCTGTAACACTTGAAAATTTGTTAACCATGTGATATAAATCATTAACTTATGGGTTATCAATTCTTACAAGACTTATGATTTAGTCAATTATTTCTTTATCAACTATCCTTTGTAATTCTTGGTTCATATTTTGATTATTTTTACCATAGAGTATCTCTTTTTGTATTTGATCACACCCAAAATTTGCCAGCTTATCTGCCACCAAGTTGCCTTCTTTGTATATGTGTTTTAACTGTACTCTACTAAATTTTACCATCAATAGCCAAACCTATTCCAACACATATCTGATTTTCCAACACTCAATTTTACTTTCTTTGCAAGAATTAACAATGATTAAAGAGTCTCCCTCAATTATCAAATCTTTAATTTGTAAATCCACTGCTAGTTGTAAGACATGGAATAAAGCTTGAGCTTCTGCAAGATTGTTCGTACCACTTGGTAGTTTCACTGACTTTGTAGACATTAGATAACCCATGTCATCTCTTATTTCCATTCCCACACCTGATAGACCTGGATTTCCACGTGATGATCCATCAAAATTCAACTTATAAAAGCCTTCCAAAGGCGGAGACTACTATATTTTATTTCTATCCACTTTTGTTAATGGATTTTTATGCAAGCTGCCCTTAAATGGTAGGACTAATTTGATCCAACTCTTCATGGCAGTTGAGTCCCAATCTGTAAACAAGGAGCTTACATTTTTCATTTTTAAGACATGTGCATTTGTAATTTCTACTATTGAGAGCTCAATTTTTGGATAATCTGTTCAATCTGCATTTTTTCATTCCTAAAGATTCTTTGATTTCTCTCCCACCAAATGGACCATAGAACAACCGATGGAATTACCCTCCAAATGCATGCAAATAGTGAAGATTTATATAGTACTGGCCAGCTTGCAAAAAGGTCCCATATATCATATGGAATTGGCATAGACCAATTCAACTTTTGTTTAATAAAAGACCAGCATTAGAAGGCGAAAGGGGAATGTATAAATAAATGATTTATTTCTTCTTTTTCATTTTCACACAAAACACAGTTGAATTGAGGTGCTATTCCAAATTTTACTAGTCTGTCACTTGTTAAGATCCTTTTTTAATAGCCAGCGAGGAGAAACAACCAGCCTTTGGTAATACTCATGGGTCCCAACAAAATGACAATGCTCTTTGAGGGGGAACTACATCAGATTGACTTGGTATTTCCTTGTAACCACATTTTACTTCATAGCTTCTGGACTTTGATGGTGCCCATAACAATTTTTCCATGCTTTGTGAATAAAATTTTGTTCATTGCTCTAGAATTCCTTTTAACTCTTGCTTCTGAACCACTAGGCAAACCAACTGTGAGAATTCTTTCCACATAACCTTCCCAATGCTATTCTCTATGCTATGAAAATAGTCACTAACTTTAACCCCCCAACTTATTTTGAGAAGTGTTTTGATCTCATTCAAATTATCTGACGATTGTATAGGTGGATGCCCTCCCCAAGAGTCTTCCCAGAAGTTTTCCTTTGACCCATCATGAATTTCCCAAGTGAGGTATGGAAATATTATTCTTCTACATGAAATTAAGAAATTTCGCATTGTTGATCCTAGTGGAGGGTTTGAAGCTGTAAATATTCTATCTGGTTCTGAATTATCTAGGTACTTAGCTTGCATAATCTTACACCATTTTGACTACGATTTGACATACATTTTCCATACTAATTTTTTCCCTAAAGCCTGATTTCTATTCATTAAATCATGAACACCAGCCCCCCCTTTTGACTTCTCAACACACAAATTTTGAAGTGAGATTAGAGAGATTTTCTTTTTAGCATCAACATTTCCTTTCCATAAATGGTCCCTAATTATTCTTTGAATTATCAGTACTATTGATTTTGGAGCCTTTAACACAGACATAAAATAATTAGGAATGGCAGCAATTACTGATTTTATCAAAATAATTATATCTGATAGAGACAACCATCTACCCTTCCAAGAGGCTATCCATTTTTGGATTCTTTGAATAATGGGAATCCAGTATGGAGTTTTGTTTGCTCCAGAAAAGAATGGGATTCCAAGGTATTTGCAAGGTAAATATGCTTGTTTAAAACCAAGGATCTTAATAATTTTCTTCTAAAGGTCTAACTTGGTGTGGAATGTATATATCTTTGATTTTTCATCATTTATTTTCTGTCCTAACACTTTTGAATACTTGTCTAGAACATATTTCATCTGCATGGCTTCTTGAATCTTGGTGGCACCAAATAGTAATGTATCATCAGCAGACAAAGAATGTGTTACAGTGAGATGTTATTAAGGAATTGCAATACCTTTCCACTTTTCCTAGGATTGAGAATTCTTCACTCTTCTGCTAAGAGCTTCTACTAGTATTATAAATAGGAAAGGTGACAGGGGGTCTCCTTGCCTCACCCCTTGAGTGGAACTAAAAAAACCTAAAGATGTACCATTAATTAGTACTGAAAAAATTTCTCCTTTTAAGCATGATAGTACCCATTTACACCACTTTTCTAAAAATCCAAACTTTCTCAAAACTTGCATTAAAAAAACCCAATTTACTTTATCATAATCTTTCATCATGTCAAGATTAATGATGAAAGAAGGAATTTTATGCTCCATTATAGAATGTAAAACTTCATGAGCCACCAGTGAACCCTCTGTTGTTTCTCTGCCTGGTACAAAACCTCCTTGTTCTTTTAATATTATCTTTGGGATAAGAGGAACTAGATGAAGATAAATTACTTTAGTAAAAATCTTATAAATTGTGTTACACAAAGATATAGGTTGGAACTCAAAAAAAGATATAGGCTCTTTTACTTTTGGGATTAGAACAATGTGTCACATTAAACTATTTTAGCATTGAAGAGGAGGTTTGAGACTCTTCTAAAGCTTTAAGCAATTCACCTCCTATGAAATCCCAACTTTTTTCGAAGAAAAGTGTTGTGAAACCATCTGGTCCTAGTGCCTTGTTAGCTTTAAGAGAGAAAACAACCGCTTTTACTTCCTCAAAAGTAAAAAGTTTGTTAAGATGAGCATTGTCTTATTCAGTAACTAATGCTGGAATTGATTGCAGCAATTCATCAGTGTCAGAGTTTTGTAAATCCGAGTGTTGATTAGATGAGGATAATAAATTTGAGAATAATTTAATGCCTTCCCTTTGAATTTCACTTTCACTATTTAACAAATTACCCGAAGAATTTTCTTTGATTCAGAACACTAAATTTCTAGCTTTTTTGAATTGAGTTGATATATGAAAATATTTTGTATTTTTATCACCCTCTTTAAGCCACAACTCCTGCGACTTTTGACGCCAATATAACTCTTCTCATGCCACTAACTCTTCCCACTCTGCCTATAAAGCTTTTTGCTGGTCGAAATTTTTTGGGGTTAAACCATGACTTATGATCACATCATTTACAATGGAAAATTGCTTCGATACTATTTCTTTTTGATGAAAGATGTTCTGAAGACATGTATTTTCCAGTGTTTTATTTTGCCTTTTAGAAACTACATCTTTTTACAAAACCTATACATAATGGAACCTATCACATACGGAGCTTGCAATCACCATGTTTTGAGGAGTGGCAAGAAATCACTGTGCCTAAACCACATTGATTCAAATTTAAATGAAGCAGACCATTTTTTTGGAGAAGAGGAGGCTTCAATATTTAATAAGATGGGAAAATGATTTGAACCAGGCCAGGAAAGAATTTGTGACATATATGCAAACTTATCAGCTACCTAGTCTGAAGAGACTAGAAATCTATCTAATCTTACTGCAATTTGTAGAAAATATCTCATTTTATTTATCCATGTGTATAAGCCTTTTTTCGGTTTTACATCTAAAAGTGCATTATTATGAACAAACATGCTAAAATCTTCAACTGACTTGCGAGGTAAAATAATACCTCCTTTCTTTTCATTTTGAGATAGTATAGCATTGAAGTCTCCTGCGAAAATATTTGTTTCTCCCCCAGATTGAAGAAAAATCAGCTCAATTTCTTTCCAAAGTTTTAGCTTGCATGCAGATGAATTTGGTGCATAGACATTTACCAAAAGGAATGTTAAGTCAAAATGAGTAACTCACACCAGTTTCCAATGTGTGGTAGTAGATATGGTCTCCACCTGAACTATTTGAGAATTCCAAAGAATTAAAAGACCACCTGAGGCACCCTAAGCTGTTGAGTGATAAGAATTCCAATTAGACCCTTAGCAACTATACTTTCATAGTTTTCTTTAGATATCTTTGTTTCTTGTAAGAGAACTATATCAGCCCTAGAAGAATAGATTTGTTTTTTAACCTGGGCTCTTTTGTTAGGGGCGTTTAGGCCCCTAACATTCCAAGAGATGATCTTCATAATGATCAAGGAGAGCATCCTGCTCCCCTCAATCTTTTCTTTATGTTACCATCTAAGGTTAACTACATTCCTGATTCAATTTCTTTTTGCAATTTTACTGCATTAGATTTTCTCCTTCTCTTAGCAGGAGATTTAACTGGAGTGCAAGAAATAGGAGTTTGACTAATAGAAAGTTGTTTTGAAAAATCAAACCCAGACCCCAATAATTCCTCAGGAGCAATATTTTCAAGAGTTCTATTTACTGCTACCTCTTTAACCTGTTGTTCCCACATAGGCTTCTAACATTATTTTACCATTTTTTAATCCAACTTTTTAACAAGAACTTGAGCTACAAGTGTATTATGCACCAATGTTCTAGTCAACAATTACAATAGAGATTAGAATGAATTTTAAAGTCAAGTTAAATAAGAGTGGTATATAATATTCTCAAGTTACTTGCAAAAATTAAAAAATCACAAAATTAAACTTCCATTATACTAAAATTACTCAAATAACAATTTAAGAGTATTAATGTTTTACAAAGAGAAAATAAACATTTTTATCTTGGAAATCCATATTAGGGAAAAACTTGTTGGTCACAACACTTTCACCTCTACTAATTCTTATTAAATCAAAACAATCAAGTACTAAGATTAGATATAACAAATAGTTTTTCATAAGCCCATTATCAATATTCTAATCCTTCTTTAAAGATGAGTTCTCCTTAATTTCGTGACTACCAATTTTCACAAGCCCTTCAATGATTTTTTTGGCCTCTTTATATTTTGTAGGTGATAGAATATTATAATCATTCACTAAAAGGGCTTATTTCCCAAGGTTTGAAGAGATAGGGCTAGTTTGGTCATTTCATATTCTTGATTTTGTCATTGAGACAAAATTTCTCTTTTCAAAAACTATCAATTTTGTAATTGTCATTTGATGGAACTTGCAATTTCACTTTGCTGGTTCCTCTGGTGTGAGTCACATCCTACTACTTCAAGAAAACATCACTTTGTTGAAGAATATTCTCCTCAAATAATTATGGATCACACCTCCCTCATTAGAGATTATTTTGGTCTCACAAAAGCTTATTGAGAGACAAAGTGAGGAATGATTTCTCCCACCTAGTCCTTTAAGTACACTTTTTGTTTCAATAGTTTCACCTTAAGTTTTACTTTCCAAGATTCATGAGTTTGAATTCTAATCTCCCTTTTCTTTCATTGTATCACCACATCTTAGAAAAGTATTGTTTGATTGTCAAAACTAGGTCATCCAAAGAGTGTGGTACTTTCTCTTCTACACTATCATTCAATATAGATGGCTCATAGAGGTGTGGGTATTTGTAATTCAATACCAAATGCATCTAATTGTCAAATCTATTTAATTCAAAATTAGTTGTTTTTTTACCTTTGAATTTTGTCCATCTTGTCCCTTTTATTGTTTAAGTGCAACATCAAGTAACCCAAACAATCCTTGAATGGTAACTAGTTTGTAAAATAATATAATGCTCTATCATAGAAGTGTTGTATATAGGAAAAATATTCAAAAACGGTCATGGAGAAACTATTATAATAACCCTAAATGAGTTGCACAAAGATAATTTTGACCACTTATATTTGCCCATCAATATGTCGATTGAAGGTTATACTATTTTGGAGTTTGGTATCAATCTTATTCAACAAAGTAGACCAAAAATTTCCAATCAACCTAGTGTCTCTATCTAATACAATGGACTTAGGAATCCCAAAGTGCCCCATCACATTAGAAAAAAAATTGGTTGCTTCTTTTCTTTTAATTGTATTTTTGCATAGAATTAACACACACATTTAGTTGAATCTATCAAATACCTTAAAAATTAATTCTTGTCCACACCTAATAATAGGTAATTCTTACCCATGCTATTTTTGTAACATGAAGAGGAAAATACAATCCTTCCTTTCTTGTCTTAGATTTAATATTGTAATAAAGCTTGCAAACCCTGTTAAATCTAACTAGTTGTTTAATTTTGAGCCAATACCCATACCTTTATGAATGATCCATTGTCTTTTAAACTCCAAAATTACTTACAAATATAAATGCATGCACTTATATCATAATTATAAGTCTAGATTGTGTTCTAGGAACACAATTTCCCTAGATATAGAGTAGACCATATTTGAGGTGGATTTCATCCACTTCTTAAATACTTTCCTTGTAATTCACTATAATTCTCTATAATTCTCTTCAAAATTTATATCTCCCTGGAATATTCTAGGCCTCTTTGGTGAAAATATAAAGGTGAATCACCATGGCAAATGTTGAAAGGGTTCTCACAATTAGTGAACTAGATAGCATATCCACCATTATGTTTTTTATTACATTTCTATATTGTATAATCAAGTACAATTTTTGAAAAAACCTATCCATTTGTAATGTCTTGACTATTGTAAATTATTTTGAGATTAAGAGAACTAAAAAAGTGGGTCATTAGTATTCACAATAGTTGTTTTTCTCAAAAACTAATTATTTCATTTCTTAATTTCTTGAACTAATGCATATAATGTGTTAGCATGAATTAAATAACCCCTAAATTTTTTAATTTAAAACCTCCAAATGATAATAAATATAATTACCTCCTTGTAATAATATGACACCCATTGCATATTTTCTTGCATCATTATATACCTTAAATGGATACTAAACATTAGGAAGAGAAAGCTCAAGGATATAGCTGATTTTTTAGTTCAATAACTCAAAAACTTTATCATGTTCCTATCTCAATGGTTTACACTTTCTCACAACTAAAATAAAATGTGGAGATGCAACTATAGATGAGAAAGTTGGATGGAACTCCTTGGTGTATGCCAATTGGTGATTCCCTCCACTTTGGTAGGATCTATTCTAATCTCACCTTTGTTTTGAAAGCTTATATTTCTTCAAATAACATAAAAGTTGGATTAGGTGGTTTTCCCATGTTGCACTAAAAAATACAATATGTATGAAATCTATCAATTTTTCATCATCAAACTCATAAAATTAGTTGGAGAATTGCATAAACCAAAAGAAAATTCATATATTCATTTATTTCCTTTGAAAGTAGTCTTCCATGAAAACTTTTTTATACCTAAATTGAGACCTAAATTCATGAAAAACTTTCCATATTGAATATTTTCCAACAAATCATCTATCCATGAGAGGCGATAGCAATTCTTGATAGTGATCTTGTTCAATGCATTGTATAATAAACATCCTCCAAGAGTTATCTTCCTTCCATACCATGACAATAGTTGAACTACACATGCAAAAAAAATTGGTTGAATGACCCTTATTCTATTTACTCTTGAAGCTATTTTTTGATCTCAATGATTTATTAAAGTGATTGCATGTGCAAGCCAACTCTAGGTTAAGGAGATTTTGTGAGCAATCTAATCTCATTCTCTACCTCCCTTCTTGGAGGAAATCCCTTAGGATCATGGAACACTTGCTGAAAATATGTCAAAACTTCATCCAAAGCCTTTATTTGCTTTATAGTGTGTACACGTATACATTGTAGTCCATCTTCTTGGTTATCCTTTTAAAAGAGAAAACAAAATTGTTTAGTATCTCTAGAAGCTTGGTTGGAGCTTACTGTAGAAAATTTTAGTTTTCCTCGGTGTCCCTTTATGATATATTTGACTTCATCCTTAATCCATCTATGCGTGTTAGTTCTCCTCACAAAAATAGATTCTCTAGCATACAATGACAACCAAGAACTATATCAAAATCATCAAGAGGAATTACATATGCATCAATTTATTGTCAACTAATATCAAGCTAAAATGTTATCTTCTTTATCCCTTGAATTTCCACACCCTATTTTTCCCAACCCAACAGATATGGTAAAGATTATCATATGTTTTTAAACCAAGATTTTTGACAACATTTTTTAAATTGAATTATACATTGAGAACCAATATCTCCAAGTGCACTTACTCTTGTTTTCTTAACTTATTTGAAAAGGAAAAAATTGTTCATATTTTCTAGCTCTTTCAATTTATTCACACTCTTTGTGGCTGTGCACCCTATCCTTGTCTACATCTAAATTTTCCTCAATTCCCATATTTTGGAGAGTAATCATAGACTTATTCAAGTCCTCTTGGCCATGTGGACACAAATTCAAACACTTAACATAAATTTTGGCTCAAAAAATTGGTGCACAATAATGGTTGTTTTATTATCTTTCCAATTACCTTTCTTAGATAGCTCTTCCTTGTCATTCATGGGCTAATTATTTATTTTTCCTTGCTTGGAAGACTCCCCCTTCTCATTTATTATTCTCCTCCTCTATAGTATGCTTAGGCGCATTCCTTTTCCAAGTCCTTTGGCTTGCAGTAATCATCCCCTTTGTATAAAGGTGTGGAGAGCTCCAAGATAATTAGTGAGTATATATTTCTCTTACAATTCTATTTCTAACAGCATAGACTATCACCTGAAGTATAAATCTACACACTAGGAGACTTCCTCAAGTCTAAAATACAACCACTTGATATTTTGGTCAGTTTTATTTCCGATTAGATAAATTTTCTATGCAACAATTCTCTAAAACCTTCCTTACTAAATACAACTAATTTCCTTTTCTTTTCAAAAGATGTCAAATAACTCTCCCACTATACAATAACATGACTAGACATCTTGAGAAAAGTAGAAGAAATATTTTATGTCCCACTAACATTATGCACACTAAAATAAACCACCTTTTAATTTATACATGTATCCAAAAATATGTTTACTCATCTTTCAAAGGATTTATTTTCAATTTTTGTTTCAAATTTTAATATAATTTGCTCATATTTTACCTAAAGCTTTTATGTTTTCTTCTCTTCCAATAATGTATTTTAGTAAAATGTGTCTTCACCATACCCACTCAAAATTTCTTGGCTACTGCATTAATTATTTATTCCATGGAAGATTGTTCTTAATTAATGTGTTCTTGTTGTTGGTTAACCCATTTCTAATTTTGCATCATCATTTTCATGTTGATTTATAAAGTGTCCACCCATGCACATATATTATCCATTCTCACCTCCTTATTCCACTCTCAAGTAGATATTTCTAGGTTGCAAGTTAGAAATTCTTTGTTCTCCAAAGATTGAGCTACAATTCCACAATTCCAAGGATTATAAATTTTTTCAAATACCAAATGATCATAATATCCTCAATTTACTTGTACAAATTAGTGAATCACTCAATTAAACTTCTATTCTATTTAAATTAATCAAATGGCAGATCAAGAGGATTGAATTTTATGCCAATAGAATAGAATATGTTGAAAAACAAGTAGAAATTCAACTCAACAAAACAAGATTTTTAGCCTACAAATTCATGGGAGGGGAAAAATTGGCATTCAAGTACAAAGTGTAGATATTGTAAGGTAGGGGGACCAACCACACCAAGGCTTCAGGTCATGGAGATTCGAGAGAGGAGGGCTGCCCTATCTTACCTCAAGCTAGCAGGTGTCTAAGACAAGAATCAAGAATGAAGAGCACTCTCAAGTGAATTTGTCACTCTATAGATCCAAAAACCTAAATACGGCTAGACAAGCCGGTCTCTAGAGTCCAAACCACACCTCAGACAACTCTCTATCTAAGGATGGTAGCACAGGTCTAGGATTAAAGCATGGTGTGCTGGCATTCGTATGGAAAAAAAATGTGAAATACAGTATGAAAAACAAGAAAACCTACTAATTGTCTAGTTGACTAATTTTAACAAAATAAACAAAAGAATGAAATATGATAAATAGCTACGTATATGATAAACAAGGTAGATGAAGATAAGGATGATGAATATCAACTCACTAAAGCTCTATTTTTCCAGTGAGCTCCACACACATGTTCGCCTACACACAACCAAGAGAGGGAAAATGTTGGGTTGTATAGGAGTTTGCCTCACTCAAACCTCCACTTTGGTGTTTCCACCTCCACAAACATACAGGAAAGCCACAAAGTAGAAAATGTGATAAAGGAAATAGAAAGGAGAGTGTTGAACACTACAAAAGATACAATGCTACTCTATCAAACCACAATAAGGAAAGAAACTAAAACAATACCACCTCCACCCAAAGGCACTCAAGGCCAATGAACAGAGGACGCAAGACAACGAGCTTGGAAAATTTTGCATGGTCATAGTAGTTATGAAGGGATGTCTCACAAGAATCCAAACTTGCAGCTTCTATGGTAGCACAATACGTACAAAGATGAGGTTGATGGAGTAACAAGTTGTTTCAATGCTCAATGGAGTTGTATGAGAAATGTTAAGAGGGTGAAGTTGAATGAGATAGATTTCTGAAAAGATTGTAGAAGACTGAATCAATGTGGAATGGATACATTTGAAGATCAAAATGGGAGGAAAAGAGCCATTTTCAGGTCGGTTGGTCAACACAGAGGTGTTACACTTCATTTCCAATGGAGAATGTAACATCCCTACGGTCACCAGAGGCAAGAATCTATCAGGGATGGTAGCATGTCGTGCAAACGTTCGCACACTCTACTCGCATCCCTAATAAATATTCCCCCACCGGCACACAAGACAAAGACTAAGTGGATGGAAGACAAGTGGGTGATGTATAATTTTTCCTTAAATTTTGATTTTCTAAGGTGAGGGTATGCAAAAGGGTAATTTACACAAGGGGTGAAAATTCACTACTATACATTTTTCCCCCACTTTAGCGAGCATGAATATCGATGGCTATTCGGTAAAGTATATTGAAGAGTTAGAAATGTATACCTGGACTATTGAAGAAGTAGACCATGATCTGGAGAGCTCAAAAGCATAGGGTAGGAAAATTAATCCATAGGTACTCTCTCCTAAGGAGGTTTGAACAAAGGAATCTATAGCTCCATAGAACAACGAAGTTGAACAAAGTACACTGAAGGCCCGCAAACCAACAATGGACAAATACCGTAAGATGCAAGCACTTCACAGGCCCTTAGACTTACAAAGAAGGTTCCCCCTAGGTACTCTCTTCTAAAGTAATCTTGGTATAAGGGGACCCCATAGAGCTAGACCGAAAAGTAGCTTCATAGGTGCACCTACAAAGCAACATGTTAATCTACAGATAAAACATGTCAAAGATCAAAAAGTAGCCACGCAGGAACAAGTAGACAGTCATGCAGACAGCCAAAAAAATTGAAGGAAGAGATTTCAAAGGGGTCCCTTGGGAATCCTTCAAAATAAAATGGGTCACTCAAGGGATGCACTTCTTGAAAGTGAGAGAACATTTTTTCACAAATCAATTCAACATCAAAGAATCTTTTCAAAAGATGTTCACTTCATCAAGGAATTCAAAAGGAAGAAAATCCCCCCTCATGAGGGGAAGCACAAGGCTTCTACCGTAGGAAAATATGCTCCCTCCTTAGAGGAAAGTTCTTCAAGTTCTTTCTTTGTGAACCCATGATGAAGGAAACACATTCCGCTAGGGGTCCAAGTTGACAATGTGATTTTTGAAAAAGTTTGAAAATATTTTCGAGAAGAGATTTTTTGGCTACCAAATGCATTTTCTAAAAATCAAATTTGACATGATATCCCCCCTTTAGGATGGTGCGTGTTGAACACAAGGCATGTGGCATCCTAAGGAGAGGAAAGCAAGAATTGAAAAAGTGATGTTGTGGCTCGCGAGACATATCAAGATGTCACCATGTAAATGTTGTCACACACACGAGGGACAACACATGAACACCACAACATCACAAATCAAGCAAAGAAGAGATAAATATAACAACATTGTAAAAATAAACAATGACCTCATAAACAAGAGGCATAGGGGTGATCTAATATTTTAGGGTCAAAGCTGCTCAAAAATATATATAAGTATAATGAAAGTATATAGATGAACTATCATCAAGCCCCTACTATATCAAACCATGTCAAGAATGCATGAGAAAACAAATTAAAAATAAAAATTGGGTCAACATGGAGGGGAAGCCTAAATTCCCCCAACACTTTGCATCATCCCCAATTTTTCAAAAATCAATACACATAACAGAGGAAGAATGATGTCATAAATAGAGGAAGTTAAATGAAATATAATCACTCTTGTATCCAACCACCTATGAGGGTGACAAGGGTCATTGAGGAACACATAACACAAGTACAGGGGAACACAAGCACACACACACACACACTCTACACTACAAATAAAGAAGAGGCACCCTCCTAGCATTCATCAACCAAGAGGTCATTGATCTCCAAATCTAGATCATTATATGGAGAAGGTGGACAAGCCTGCAAGGGAAAAATATCAAGGGGGGAATCCTCTGACCCTCCCACAACAAGAGCCAAGGAAGGAGACCCCTCAAGGTCTTCTCCACTTAGTTATTGTGGAGAAAAGGTCAGTGACTTTGTGAAGATCACTGAAAGGGTTGGGACCTTGTCTAAAGAGTTAAACATGTGCTTCACAAGAGTGCCATGTGTTAATTCAATGGGAAAGGGAGGTAGCATCTGAGATTCATTGCTAAGATCATCGAGTGACTCAGGATAAATGAAAAACTCAAGGGATATCGGGAATTCCTCCATTATTGGGACAACACATGCTAATGAAGGATCATCCTTTGAAGATAGTGGACTCCTCTTACACCCCCCATTGCTAGAGGGGCCAGCCTCCATCTTTCACTTCGTCGGAGGATGTGAGTTCTCCACAGACAAGGAAAAATGCATGAAGGAGGAGGATAAAACCACATCGGACACCACCAAGGTGTTTGGCATGTCCACGAGCTTAGGGAATAGCAGGATTCCTAAAAGGGACATCAAGAAAGGAGGCTCAACCAAAGGAGCAATAAACACCTACACATTTTTAGGGTCAGGGGTGTTTATGCTTGTCGCAGAAGTTGGAAGTAGCACTGAGGTTGATTGAACTAAAGCATAGGGGATGGGAGAGGAGGATGCCATAGCAAATTTTCAAACAGAGGTGATTGACTCCCCTTCCTTCCTCTGAAAAGTGGCTTTCTCAATTGCTAGAGCCTTTCGCCAATGCTTGTGCTCATGTGCAAGGTGGTTTTTGTGACTCTAAGAACTGGAGGTTGGGAGTTGATATGGGGCACAAGGCTCCTACTCATCTATGGAAGTTTCCATCACGGCCATTTCCAGTGGATGGAGAGACTCTTGGATAGGATCAAGAGGGAGAGACTGGGATGAGATTGGTGCAATAGCAATTAGAGTCAGCTCTAACACCTCAGCAGTGGGCCTCTTCCCATTCACTTCCTTAGGAGTAGGAGTGGTAGGAGGTAATGGAGGCCAAGACATAGAGGACTCCCCATGGGGAGCCTTCCCCTTACCATATCGAACAAGCCTAGGAACCATAGGTAAGATAGGAAGTTCGAACACTGGATGCTTAGGCTTTTTCCAAGTGGGAAACATAGGATTCTCTATCAATTACTTAGGAGTGGAATCTAATGACACCATATTAGGGCAAGAGGAAGCAACAGGAAAGATAGTGGAAGAGGAGGAATTACTTCAAGAATGCTTCTCTTCCTCTCTTCTCTGAGCCATGGTGGCATCACTATGAGATTTTAAGTAGGCTCTATGCAAGATAGCATAGGGAGATGGAGGGTATATTATCTTAGGCATTAAGCACCCTTTCTCATAATTCTCATAGGTTTGGTACAAGAGGTCTATCATAGGCGGAAGTATACCAATGGGTGTAGGCCAAAAGTGATCTAGGAAATAGCTACCACATGCAATCAGTGGCTTATAGTCAATGTCATGGATTACATACACTGAACCCTCATAGATAAATTTTTGACATATATGCATGACTGAGTGAACTACATTCATAGTGACTAACCAGGGGATACCCAATTTCACTCTGAAGAGTTCAAACCATGAGATTATGTCAAAGAGAAAGTTTATTGACTTAGGTCCAACATGGACCGACAAGGTGATGCTAACAAGGGGAGGTACAAAAAATTTATTATGTGTATGAATGGTACTTTTGGGTGCATCATACCCATATTTGTGTAGGAAATTAATCAACATAATCTCCTTAGTAATCATATTCACCTAACATGTTGAGTCAACAAGAACATTTGTTACAACATTTATGTTGATTCGCATGGGGATGTATAGAGGATATGGCTCTTTGTTATAACCCATTGATAGGTCATACAAGGTGAAGGTTATGCTAGGAGAACTACTCATAATTTGCATGGAAAGGATAGGAAGATGAAAAAAGGAAGCCATCATGTGCACTAAACAAAACTTTTATAGAGACCCCAAAGGTTTCACAATTGGACAATGACCCAATTAAGGTTTCATTCTTTGATGTTTATGGACCCTTCCAACTACCCCACTAGGGGTTACAAGTTGGCTTGCAAGGAAAAACACCTCACACCTACAACGCTCCTATGATATGAGGAAAGGGCCCTTCAACACCACTAAACAGAACTAGAATGGTTCACGTTGAGTTCACCAAAAATATAATGTAGGGGGACCAACCACACCAAGGCTCCAAGTCATGGAGATCCAAGAGTGAAGGGATTCCCTATCTTACCTCAATTTGATGGGTGTCTAAGACAAGAATCAAGAATGAAGAGCACTCTCAAGTGCTTCCATCACTCTATAGATCCAAAAACCTAAATGGGGCTAGACAAGCCGATCTCTAGAGTCCAAACTGCACTTTAGATAGATCTCTATCTAAGGATGGAAGTGTGGGTTTAGGACGATAGCGCGGTGTGCTAGTGTCTCTCTGGCGCACTGGCATCTGTATGACTAGAAAAGATGAAATAAAGTATGAAAAAAAAGAAAACCTACTAACTATTTAGCTGACTATTTTTAACGAAATAAACAAAATAATGAAATACGAGAAATAGCTATGTAAATGATAAAGAAGGTAGATGAATATAAGAGTGATGAATATCAACTCACTGAAGCTCTAGTTCATCAACGAGCTCTAGACACACATTCAACTACACACAACCAAGAGAGGGAAAATGTTGGGTTGTGCAGGGGTTTTCCTTAGTCAAACCCTCACTTTGGTGTTTCCACCTCCACGAACAGCCAGGAAATCCACAAAGTAGAAAATGTGATAAAGAAAATAGAAAGGAGAGTGTTGAACACTACAAAAGATGCAATATTTCTCTATCAAACCACAGTAAGGAAAGAAAGCGAAGCAATACCACCTCCACCCAAAGGTACTCAAGGCCAATGAAGGGAGAATGCAAGACAACGAGCTTGGAAAAGTCAACACGGTCGTAGTAGTGATGAAGGGAGGTCTCGCAAGACTCCAAACTCACAGATTCTATGGTAGCGCAGCACATAAAAAGATGAGGTTGATGGAGTAACAAACTGCTGCAATTCTCAATGGAGTTGTATGAGAAATGCTAAGAGGGTGAATTTGAATGAGATAGATTTCTGAAAAGATTGTAGAAAATTAAATCAATGTGAAATGGATACATTTGAAGATCAAAAAAAAAAAAAATTGGTTCGTTTAAGACGTCAATTGCAACTTCCTTTAGGGTTACTTGGTGGGCCATTACAAAAAGAGTCATTTTCAGGTCGGTTGGTCAACACAAAAGTGTTAAGCTTCATGCCCAATGGAGAACATAATTTTCCTACGAACACCAAAGGCAAGAATCTATTAGGTACCACAGCACGTCGTGCAAACATCTGCACACCACGCTCACATCCCGAACAAATATTCCCCCATAGACACATAGGAAAAATTCCAAGTGGATGGAAGATAGGTGGGTGATGTGGAATTTTTCCTTTGGGTTTGATTTTCTAAGGTGATGGTATGCAAAATAGGAATTTACACAAGGGGTGCAAATTCACTCCTATATAGATACAACAAATAGTTGTTCCTATATTCAGAATCAAGTTGTCAATCCTTCTTACAACTAAGGTCTCTTTACTTTGATCACTAAAACACTCGCACAAGCCTTTTTTAATGTTATTTACCCTCTTCACATCTTATTATATATTATAGAAGATACCAACTATATATTGAAATGCCTTCTTGCATGGTGTTCTAAGGGACAAGTTTTTCTAGTCATTTCAAATGCTTTTTTCTATTGTTATTATGAAATCAACACTTCTAGCAAACCAATTGTTGCAAAATTACCTCTACAAGGGAATCAACAATTTCAAACTAATGGAATTTCAATTTCCCTTTGTCGGTTCCTTGGGGTGTTCCCTAGCATACAACTTTTTGAATATTTCATTCTATTGAAAAATATTGTTCTCCAAATCCCTTTGAATCACAAAATAAAAAGTGGAGCCAAAAAAATGTATGTTGATACTATAGGGGATGAAATTGAGATATAATTTAATCTTAGTAACCATTAGGATAGTTATAGAACCATAGTTGGGAAACTCTCTCAGTACACCAAACACTCATGAGTTTTTTAAATGAATAATCAAAAAGTAAACTCATTGGTCAAAAGTGACAAGTTTTTGATAAGTAGTGACAAAGAAATCAGAAAGTATTCACCAATTTTCTAATGTCCAATTGGAAAACTCACAACAACTAAAATTCTCTAAATAAATCTTGTGTGTCTCCATTAAATACTATGTTTTCTTTATTAAACACTACATTTTGAATTTTTCTCCAAAACCTTTTTGTAATTTTTTTAGTTTCTTGATTTTGTGTTTTCAAGACAAAATTGTGCAACCTCAAGCAATTCTTATAAATATATTTAATTTTTGTTGAAAGGAGCTTTAGTTTTACTATAGTATTAACTTATTTTAAGATTGTTCTAAAATATTTTCATTGCTTTCTTTTTTACATAGTATTTTGTTGTTTTTAATATATATAACTTTCAACATTATAAAATAAATTCTAGTTAAATATTTTTAATTTGTATAAATTTAAATTTTTTTGAAGTTAGAAATTAAAATATATAAATTAATTAATGTTTAATAAGTAGAAATGTTATAATTTATATTTCAATTATAAAGGAAACAAAATATTAATGTCTATAAATAAAAATACTAAAACATCACACATAAGCATTATCATATCTACTACACTTTTCAAAGTAAAAACAAAACAAAACAATCAATGGTAAAATTTCAAAAAAGTGAAATTAAAAGCTACATACAAAAGTCAAATAGCTCTTCAAATGAAAAGAAAGTAAACAAGGTAGATAAAATAAAACTTTTTAACTAAAATTTAAAATTTGTGTCCATGTATCATGCATGTAGTAAATAAAATAGTTATAAACTAAAATAAAATAACTATTAAGTAAATAAAATAAATCCAAACTAATATTTTTAAGCATTTTTTTTATAGATGCATTTAAGATACCTATACTTGTAGATAAACTAATAAACATATCTTAAATACATCTATCTATAAAATAGTGAGAGATATCTTCAAGAGATCTTTATCAAACTTATTTAATAAATTTATTGTAGGTACCTTGAGACTAAAGCATCTTTTAGGTATATGTATTTCAGATATCTGAGTTATATACAATGAATTATATTTACTTGAGTATCTAGATTCTATACTATGAATTATATTACTTGATTCTTGTTGGCATGATCAGCATGATTCTCAAAGACCATACCATAAATTCATAATAATTATCAGCTAGTTATTGTATCCACATGATGATCTACAATTTTATACTTTATTTGTATTCAAGTCAATATTTTAGGATACATTTTGTAGCTGAATTTTGCATCAATGGTAATTTTTTTAAATTATCAAGTTTTGCCAAATTTTTGGTCTGCCAAGCACGGGTCAAATTCAAGTATGTGAATTATGATAAAAGCAATAAATGAATAAAAACTATAATTAATCATGAATCCCTACTATTGACATTTCTTCCCCTCAACCAATCATGGTTTTCTCATTGTCGGTTGATAAGGCTCCAGGCCTAGATGGATTCACAACTATGTTTTATCATAAGTGTTGGGATTTTATAGGGAATGACCTCCTCTATGCCTTGGAAGAATCCTAGAAAATAGGAATAGTTCTAAAGAAATTCAATCTAACACATTGCAATCATCCCTAAGGTCAAAGCTCCAAAAACCTTCTCAAAATTTAGACCAATATCATTATGTCATACAATATACAAGATTTTTATTAAATCCATGTATCTTAGACTTGAGCCTCTCATCCCCAAGATCATTTCAAAGGAACAAGGTAGATTTGTCCTAGGAAGGGAAACTATAGAAGGAGCTCTAGTGCTCATGAGGTCTTGCACTCTATAAATACTAATATTTTTTCTTCTTTCATAATCAACTTGGATATTTGGGGATTCCTCATACAAGTACTAATGAAATTTTGGTTCTTCCATAAATGGTGTAAATGGGTGTTTTTGAAAAGTTAAGCAGCATTTACAGGGCGCCATACCCTTCACAACGAGCCACAAGGGCGAAAAAGGAGCAAGACTAAAAATAAAACATTAAGAAACAAAAAGCAGAGATAGCCCACAAGTAGCACAGAGACCATAGAGAGGCAAACGACAGATAGGACACCGGCACAGGCAGCAGCTAACTGGCATTGTCCCAATTTTTTATTAGGAGGTCCACAACCTCATCACCCACCCATTCTTTGTTCTCCTGACTGTTATTTCCCTCCAGCGCCTCCTTTATAGCATTAGATAGGGTGCTAGTGAAAAAATGGCCCAACTTCATGGTGAAGCGGGTCAACCCACGGAACCTTTTGTCAAGCGTGTCCATTCTCTTCACCAAATCATAGCACTCCTCCCCAATGTCCATGCTCCCTAGGACCTTTCCAAGCTCTTCGACCAAGGGATGGGGAGAGTGAGAGGCAGAGCCATCTTTAGGAACCTTGTTGTCCTCAAGAGTAAATTAGGGCCCCTCCACATTTTCATCCTCATCGTCTTCAATTTCCTCTTCCTTGTACCCTTTGTTGTCAAACCGCTCCTCTGAATCCTCAATAATCAACCTCTTTTTTTTGTTCTTTTCAAGCCTCCCAGATCTCCTTCTGAAATTTTCCCCACTAGTCATCTCAGTGGTCCCCACAATAGTGTCACCTCTGGATTCTTTCCTTATTATGTTCTTGCCCTTTCCTTCCCTAACAATTGGGTCTAACATGCCTTTCTCCTTCCCTTTTTTAGCAGTGGTGGTCTTGTAGGCTGAATCCGCCTGAGTGGATTTCAATTCATAGAGACCCTCTACCGCACTGGCATGAGCCTTACCCAAACCACCCTTAAGTTTCTTGGTGGTTATCTTGGCTTTGGGATTCCCCACAGTGCCTGTATTGGATTAATAGGGAGGGCTTTTAGACTCGACCGGGGAAATATTCATAGTCAACAGGGGTTTAATATCCCCAAAGTGAACAGTCATAATAGCTTTAGGAGGGTAGAGGGCTAGGTGGAAGTGATAAAGTCTCAGAATGATCCCCTGATGGAGTGGGAGTGACAAGAGATCATTGGGGTTAAGGTTGGCCGACTCTTTGCATTTTTTGACCGAGTTTTCCAAATCCATTAAAAGAAAGAACGGAAAACTAAGCAACATCTTGTGTCTAAAATGATTTAACAGGGGGAAGTGATAAAAAAAGAAGGTTTTAAACCTACCTTCCAAGGTGACGTACTTCATTAGCACCAGGCACACCAGATCCTAGGGCTTCAGGAGAGCTTCTCTCTCAAAACCCGACTGGTTCCGTACCAGGGCATCATCACCTCTAAAAAAAACTTTCAAGCTTTCATGATCCAATTTCTTGGTGTGTTCGGGGTATTTTTTCCCAATACATTGTAATCATGTGGCTTGCGCTATGACTTCCTCACTGATTTCAAATGAGATTCCTCTGATGGAGACCCTATGATCCTTCCACGAGTTGGAAAACTAACCTGACAAATTAGGATCATGACTGACCAAAATCTCCATAAGTGGAGCAATGCCACCTTCCACATAGATGTGCCAAACTAAAGGATTATTCCAAAACTCATTGCAGTTATCTGGCTCAATCCTCACCTACTCGCCACCCATTTTACCAACCTGCACAGGAAGCCCAAGAGTTTGCAAAAGATACCAAATGTAGAAGCCATGGATAATTATCACATTGTGTTTGTTAAGGAAAGGTATACAGCAAAGGTTAATTACACTCGCGTATAGTTTGCATGTGCGGAAGGGAAAATCACCACAGGGTGACTTGACAATGAAATTAATGAAGTTATTGGGATGATTGCAGCCAGCAAGGCAAGAATTGGTGGGCATGTAGGGTTCCTTCTTCTTGGAGAAAATGCGCAAAAAAAAGGTAGGATGGTCGTATGACTAAAAATAGAAACCATCCTAAAGGTGCCATTTAAGACTCGTGCTAAACTAGCTAGCTAGAAGACACTAGAAGGAGGCAAACTTTCATAATGAAGATTCAAATCATTATAAAAACTCTCACACAAACTAATGCAAGGATGAGATAAAACAAGATATCTCATGATCCCCAAGAGGAGAGATCGCATGATACGGCTCCTCGGATTCATTGAATTCATGTCCTTCCATATTTCCTTCATCAAGCCACCAATTTTAATCATGTTACCATCCTTCAAATTTAAACCCCACCACCTTTCCGTCACCTTAGTACTCAAACCCATCCACCAGGTCCAAAGGACAGACACGTGGATCATCCAATCTGTGACTCACACACGAAAATCTCTAAGCCTATAGTGGGTCAAAAAATCAGAGTCCCTCCACCTCTATGCCATCTTAGTGTTGACACTCATCCACCAAACCCCCAATAAAATCAGGTGGACCCCCCATTCAGCTCCCATCATCCAAAGATTTAAAGTCATTGCAAAACTTGGTTGCTTTGTTCCCGTGTGATGAAAGCTTGAATTTTTGGTGGTAACCTTTCCATTTTCCTCCAACATTTAGCAGAATCCCAGCAAGAGCCAAGATTAGCCAAGGCATCTACCACTTGATTTCCTTCTCTAAAAATATGTGTCACCTTTTTATCCCTAAATTTGGATAAAAGGAATCTAGCATCCAACAATATATCCTTAGTATTCCAACCAATTAGTCTGTCTTTATTCACAGCATCCATAATAGACTTGGATTCTACTTCGATGTGGAGATTAGAAATCCCCAAAGAGACAAAATTTTTGAGGCCCATTAGCAATGCACGAGCTTCCACCACTAATGAAGACTAAAACCCAATACCTCCAGCAAATCCCACCACCAAATCCCCCACTGGATCTCTAATAACTCCACCAATACTTGCCCTTCCTAGCTTTCCCTTAGCAGCCTCGTGAAAAATGATTTTAAACCATCCTCTATCCGAAGGCTCCCATTTAGTATTTTTCTTGGCTAAGAGTTTTGAATTATCGAAAGAGTTAGCCTCTAAAACCTGGTGCCATGCCTTGGCCATTTTTATTTTGAAATACAACAGCCCCATCTCTAGGAGTTTCTCATTAAAGAGATATATTCTCCTCAATGATCCGAGCACCAATGCCAGAAACATCCTTAGGGCTCCTCTCAAAATTCCTAAAAACCCTGTTATTCCGCTCCTTCCACAAACACCAACCCAAAATAGGAGGGACATGATTCCAAATTTCACCAGGCAGAGGGTTGGAATAGGGACCATATCAACCTAGAATGAATGATAAGAGATCCATGTTCATAACCCAAGTGACATCACGTTTCTTGAAAGCCAACCCCCAAACTTCGGTAGCAAATGGGTAGTGTAACAAAAGATGACTGACAGTTTCCTCCCCATTCTTGAAAAGAAAACATCTATTGGGAAAACAAAAACCCCGTTTCCTCAAATTATCCTAGGTAAGAATCCTTTTATGACAAGTCATCCACCAAAAGAAATTAATTTTAGGGATCATGTGGTGATTCCAAACCTTCTTCCAGGGTTCCTCAGCATTATTTTGGTTTTTCAATAGTCTGTAAGCTGACCGCACAGAGAGATCCCCTATTTTTCAAAGGTCCAAAAAAACTCATCCTCTTTGTCATAGGATGGAAACTTGGTGCTAGAGAGAATCACCTAAAGGGACCAAACCATACAACAAAGGTCATGAGATTGGGGGTAGCAGAGGGTAAGGTCTCTCCAAATCCTAGCTCCAAGGGGTCCAGAAACATAATCATTGATATGGATGCCAAAGAATCTTTGGGCCGAAACCATCATAGTCCTAAAGTTAGAGCAAGCCAAAGGGGATTCAATTAGCCAAGTATCTTCCTAGAATCTGATTCAATTCCCATTGCCCATTTTTCACTTAATCCCTTTCCTTAACAGGCCTTGTGTGTTGCAAATGCTCCTCTAGACAACTAAGCCCTAGGGGTGAGACTCTGAGAGACAATCTATCAAAAGCCTATCCTAAAGATATTTGGAATTCAAAATTTTACACTAGTCCTTAGTGTTCCTTAACTAATCCCAACCAACCTTGGCCATCAAAGCCCTGTTAGAGTTGACAATTGTCCTAATTCCTAGTCCGCCACAATTTTTGGCCTAGCAAACCCTTTCCCATTTTTCCAAAGCAAGTTTCTTCTTTTCCTCAGTCCCAGACCAGGAATTTTGTCAAATTTATCAGCAATGTACTTAGGCATCTTAAAAATGGAGAGGAAGTAAGTCAGGATACCTTGGAGAGCTACTGTGAGCAGTTGGATTTTTCTAGCATGGCTTAGGATAGAGCCCTTCCACCCAGCCAATTTCCTTTGGATCCTTTCTAGAATCGAGTTCCAGAAATCAATGGGAACCTCCTTAACCATGAGGGGGAGCCCAAGGTAAATCGATGGGAGAGATCCACTGACACATCCCAGGACCGCAGTCAATTTATTTTGCAAATTAGGTGTGCAGTTAAAGAAATAAATCATGCTTTTATTGTAATTGATGCTTTGACTAGAACAAGAGGCATAGTTGTTAAGGCAAGCTTTCCATTTCTTGGCTTCCACCACAGAGACTTTCCCAAAGAGAAAAGTGTCATCCACAAATTGTTGCACAACAACCAGATCTAGGGAGGAAGCCACTCTAATTCCCATAATGGAGCCCTCTGACAGCATACTAGTGAATTTTTTGTTGAACACATCTGCAATCATTATGAAAAGATAGGGAGACAGGGGGTCTCCTTGTTTGATCCCTCTTCCAGCAGAGAAGAACCCAAAGGGGGATCCATTAACAATAACAAAGTACTTTACAGTATTAACACATTCCATAATGATTTTGATGACCAAAATGTTGAATCCAAACTTAGCCAAGACCTTTGGGATGAAGTCCCATAACAATTTTTCATAAGCTTTGGATATGTCAAGCTTGAGAGCCATCCCCACATAGTTACATCTATCCATTGAGTGGAGCAGTTCATGGGTGGTCAAAGTAGCATCAAGAATATGTCACCAAAGGACAAACCCCTTTTGAGTAGGACTAATGATTTTATCCAGAAGAGGTTTGATACGGTTTACAAGGATCTTAGAAATGATCTTATAAAAGGTGTTACAAAGGCTAATAGATCATAAATCAGTCATGGATTGAGGCTCACCAATCTTGGAGATAAGAGCGATGAAAGTGTCATTCAATTGTTTGAGGATATTGCCTGATTTGAAGAAGTCCCTGGCTGCAAGCACTAGATCCCCACCCACAATATCCCAGAAAATCTGAAAAAAAAAGCAGGAGGAAAACCATTAGGCCCCGGGGCTTTGAAATCCCCCATGCTAAAGGTAGTCAGATGAACTTCTTCCATAGAAACAGTACTAAGAATCCCCAAATTATCTTCCTGAGAAATGGAGGTATGAATATGGTTGAGAATCACACTATCCAAGGCCAGATTAGGTGCCTCAGCTGGGGCCGAATAAACCTCCTAAAAATAGTTAACAGCACAGAGGCCAATCTGAGCATGATTTGAATTCACCTCCCCAGTAGCATTAGTCAGTTTAGAAATTTGATTCATTTTCCTATGCTTGATGGTTGAAACATGAAAGAAGGCAATATTCTTATCTCCTTCCTTCAACCATTGGACTCTTGATTTTTTCTTCCAAAAGACCTCCTCATATTTTAGAGCTTGTTCCCATTCCATCCTGGTTTCCCATTCCTGGTTGCGAGTCTATTGACTGTCATCTCCCTCCTCCATTTTATTTTATAAATTCCTCAACTCTCCTTCTAGCAACTTTTTTTTTTGAAACACATCCCCGAACACATTCTTGTTCCATCCTTTTACCATGTTTTTAATATGTTTAATTTTGAAGAAAATCCTATACATGGGGGAGCCTTGGATAGGACTATTCCACCATTCAGCAATTTAATTTTTGAAATCAGGATGAAAGTTCCACATTATCTCAAAGCAAAAGGGAAAGGGACCAACAGCAGGGTGAATATTATTGGTCAACAAAAGGGGGTTATGGTCAGAGACCGTCCTAGGCAAGGTTATTAGATTGGCATCTAAGACATTAGTCCAATGAGGAGAGAAGAGGAAGCGGTCAAGCCGGACCTAAATCAGGTTACCACTAGCCTGTCTATTAGACCAAGTGAATTTCTGGCCCAAGAGCTCAATATCAACTAAACCCAAAGAATTCAAAAAATTAGCTAGGTCAGACATGTTTTCAGAGTAATCCAGAAGGCCACCACTTTTTTTCGACGAAAAGAGGGGAGAGTTAAAATCTCCAGCAACAAGCCAATGGCCTCCCCTATTCAAATTAATTTTAGCCACCATGTTATTCCACAAAATGCTCCTCGCATTCCTCTGATTAGGAGCATATATACTGATTATAGACCAGGATTCACCAAGGTAAGCGAATGAGACCCCCACACTATTTTTATAGTGGAATATTTTAGAACCTCAAAAATTAGATGGGTTCCAAAGCACAGCCAAACCCCTCGAAGCACCCTCAACATCACTATAGACATAAGAAGCATTAGGCCAAAAAAAATTAGAAACTTTATCAAAATTAACCTTCATCATTTGGTTTCTTGAAGTAGGCAAAAATCAATCTTATGTTCCACTATATAGTCCTTCAGAGCATGTTGTTTGTGGGAGCTATTGAGCCCACATTTATTCCATGACATAATTCTCATTTCTGACCTTTTTTTGAGGACACATCCAATTTCCTCTGCTTTCCCAAGGCAATCTCATTTGTCATTTCTCTCATCCTAGTGTGCCTCTGAGAAGGTCTCCCTGGCTTGGAGTCACCTCCTACATCTTCCTTCTTCTTCCTTCCTTTTTTCTTTGGTGTTGTCCATATCCCTTCTTCCCCAGCTTTCTCAAGCTTCAAACCCCCCATACTTTCAGTAGATTCATCAATCATATAGGTCCCCATAGAGACAACCTTAAAAAGAGGATCAACAGCCGAAGAGCCATGTTCCTAAGTCATATGGATATACAGGAGTTTAACAGCAGACTCCAATAAAGCACTAGGGTCAGATGGTTCAGAAGGTGGACCAACAAGGGTGGGTGAAGGCAAAGGATCCTCATGCGAATGAGTAGCATTTGGGGGAACAATCCCAGAGTCATTCAACGGACGAGGAACATTTCCAGATGGAGTAGTGGAATTTTCCACAGTACAATTATCCTTAACCTCCCAACTGACTGTAGATTTACAATCAAAAATCAAATGCCCAACTTTGGCACACTTTTGATTGTATACCACAGCATTTTCGTAACACAGTGGTTGTATCCAGCTGCCAAACTTAGAACACAACTTGACAGAGTTCAGTAGGACTTTATCAACACAAATATTGACACAGAATCTCGCAAAGACTAACCTGGATTTTGACTTTCTAATAGAATCTATGGCGATGAATTGACCCAATGAATCCCCAATACATCTGGAAGATGGCTTCATCCCAATACTCCAGAGGTAAGCCCAATAGCCACACCCAAATTGGATCCGACTTATTCAGATCTATAGCAAGGTCGAAACCAGGTTTGCAATGACACATAGCCAGGTTGTGTTTCCCATATACCCATGGACCCGATGACAGAGTCACCACCAAGTCCTCCGCAGCCATGAATCTAAATAGGAAAAGACCACCAGCCATCACATAGATCTTCATACTACCCTTAAGGCTCCATTTTTTCGCAACCCATTTTTGAACCATATTCACCATTGGACGGTAAGAAAGAAATCTACCCACTATAGCATTCTCCATGGAGGAGAGAATCCTATCACAAATCGAATCAGGAATGTCAAACTCCATTCCAGAAGTTGTGACAATCTCAGGTAAAAAAGGAAACAAGGAGGAGACTTGTTTTCCATTAGATAGCACATCCTTCCAACTGATAATCGGAGAGATCTCCACCACCGGCACAATCGGAGAGATCTCCACCGCTAGCACAGAAGATTCACCCAGAATCGCCAAAATCTTCGAAAATCCCGTAGGTGAAAGCACTGTCCTCGCAGGGGTGGTACCTGATAGACACGGACCCAAAAGATAGGAGCACGGGTCAGGGGGGGCAGAGGGGAACCGTTGGGTACCCCCAAAACAGATTCCACCATGCACACAGGAAGTTCAAACACATAGGAGCGGGACTAAATTTTTAGAATTTCTGATATTATATTTTTGTGTAAATGGGTGTTATCATGCTTGTCAACAACTAAATTTTTAATCATTATCAATGGTTCACCTATAGTATTTTTCAATTCTACTCAAGGAATTTGGTAGGGTGACCCTCTCTCGCCTTTTTTATTTATTATTTTAGCAAAGGCTTTAAGTAGACCCATTCATAAGGTTAGAAATCAAGGTTTATCGTAGGGAATTTCTCTACCAATGAAAAATATAATTGTTTCACATTCTTTATGCACTGATGGAATCATCTTGTTTGTGAAATCATCTCTATTGGAAGCTAAACAAATTAAGGGTATCTTAGATAAAAAAAAATTACAGCATTTGAGCAGAAAATAAATGTAGCCAAGTCAAAGATCTACATTTTTAACACAAAGGCAGCAGTGAAAAGGAAAATATTAAAGCACCTAGGTTTTCAATTGGCACAATTACCTTGTTCATATTTGGGAATACCTTTCTTTTTGGGTACAAATAAGGTGCCATACTGGAATAAAGTGATCCAAAGTATTCAATCAAGAATTACTTCATGGAAGGGTCATTAGTTGTCACTCTCAGGGAGAATTTTAATGGTAAAATAATCTTGTCCACCATTCCTAACTACTATATGGCAGTCTTGAGGGAACCAAAATCAATAATAGCAGCAATAATAAAACTAATTAGAGAATTTTTGTGTAAAGGGAACATGGATAGTAAAAGGAAAATATTGTTGGTCTCCCTAGAAAATTTTTGCACTAATAAATATAAAGGAGGGATAGGGATTCATAACTTTTCAGCTAGGAACTTGTCTCGAGGGGATAAACTAGTATGGCATATGTATTCTAAACCTCAATCAAATTGGTGTAGAATAATGCAAGAAAATTATTTGGACGTTGACTCCCCAAGTAGGATCTTCACTATTTCTAAACCCCCATTAGGGTAAACAATGTGGAACTTTTTGTTAGAATGCAGAAATGTAATTATATCACACCTAACATGGGAGATACATAGTGGAGAAGAAACTTTATTTTGGGAGGATTCTTGGAATGGCTTCCCTCCACTAAAAACATTACCATATTTCCTATTAGCACAGCAAGTATCTACTAGTAATTGGGGCAGTAAAGTAAAGGATTATTTTGGTATGGTTGATGGTCTGATAGGGAAAATTACATGGAAAGACTTCTCCAAGTTACCGATACTTCAAGATCAAAGGTCAATCTTAGAGGTGATTTTAAAGGAAAGGTTGGTACTCAAGTCATATAGCCCATATAAAATAATATGGGCCCCTTCAAAAACTGGTAAATATTTAGTTAGTCAGGGTTATAAGGAAGTAATAAGTAATAGGAAAAACATCCAATTGCAAAGGGATTTTTCTTTCTATTGGAATGCAATGATGTTTCCAAAAGCAGGTTGTTTTTCATGGCTTTCTCTAAAAAATAAGATCTTAACTAGTGATAAACTATCAAATATTGGGATATCTGCACCTTTTACATGTGTGCTATGTGAGGAGGTTTTGAAAGATGCTAATCATCTATTTGACCAATGTTCATTTGCTCAAAAATGTTGGAATTTCATTCAAAATAAACTGAATTGGAATTCGCCTTTGCAAAATACATTATGGAAAGTTTTTGTAATTGGCCAATATTATACAAAACTTCATTGTTTTCTCATGTCTAGAGGGTGGTTCCAACAATTGTAATCTAGAGCATATGGTGGGAAAGGAACAAATGAATTTTCAAAAAAAAACTAATTGGGGTTGACCAAGCATTGATATTGTTGGGAAAATTAGTTTCATAGGCCACAAATGTATATGTTTAGAAAGTTAAATTTGTAAGTTCTATATTTATAGATTGGGATGCATTTTTACTCAAAAATTGGAAGCATTTGTCTATTCCATTTAAAGGGAGTCTTCATCAACTTTTAAAACATAATATTGATAGGAATAGTATTTCATGGATTCCACCTCCAGATGGATTTGGAAAATTGAATTTTGATGGGGCATCTAGGGGAAACCCTAGAATTTCAGGTGCAAGGATAGTGATAAGGGATTGGAAGGGTGATCTGATAGGAGCTAAATCAATTAGGTTACCTAAAGGTACGAATAATGTAGTAAAGGCATAGGGACTTCTACATGGGATTAAGATGGAAATTGATAGGAAAATTTACAAACTCCAAATAGAGGGTGACTCATTGATAATTATAAATGCATGTAAAGAACAAAAGATACAAAATTGGAAATTGCATTAGGCATGGGATTTGTTTTCTAAATTTGAAATCATGCACATGTTATGCACACTTATAGATAAGGTAACAAACTAGTTGATCTTTTGTCAAACATGGCATGCAAACAAAAGGAAGAAAAAAGTTTCATTAGATAAGGAATCTTCTAATATCAATGACAAGTTGAGGAGAATAATTGTATCTAAAGCAAATTGATCAAAAATAAATAAGGATTATGATGTAGTATGGAATCAAGTTAGCAATATTGCTAAGCATAATAAGATCACAAAAGAGGGTAGTGATAAAGAGGGTAATGTTTCATCATCAAAAGTGCAAAGCCTATTGGAACGCTTAATATAGATCTTGATCCCAAATCATATTTTTTCTTGAAGTTAAGATTCATGTATTGAAATAAAAATGCTAGAGGATAAGCAACAATGTTGATGTCAACAAAGTACAAAAGCAACATATTGGAAAAGGTCGTGGTGGATATGACATCACCAAATTCATGTGCAATAATTTTTTGAATTCTAATGTAAATTTTTTGCAGGTTTCAATAATCATTACATGGCATAGAAAAAAAGGAGATATTCAATTTCCAAGGAAATAAGAGATTTTATCTGTGTCAAATCTATTTGGAAAGCATGGAAAAGATAGATGATGTTTATTACATTTTTCATTCATCAATTTTGTATTTATTAGCAAAGGTAGTTTAAACATTTTAAAGCTCATCACCTTTTCACGGTATAGTAGTTGCTATCTATGTTCATTCAAAGTGCAGGGTGTTTGAAGGTGGTGGATGCTGCCAATTGGGATAAGCTGGGTTTTGTTGCTATGTAGAAGTCTCTAGTGTACCTGTTTAGTTTTTGGGTGATGAAAATTTTTGTGAAATGGTTTTATGTGCCTATTATGTTTTAGGGTAAGGGATAATCTTTTTTTTGGGGTGATAAGTGTCACCAAGTTCTAGGTGGTGGGGTTTTGTTCTTTAGTAAGCTTAAAGCTTGTGAGTTCCTCTTGTTCGACCAAGGTGGTGTTGTTGTTTCAAGAGCTATCTATTAGTGGGTAGAGTTAATTTGGTGTTGGGTGTGCTTCTTGGGTGGAGACTGCAAAACTACTAGTCAATTTAACAAATAATGGAGTATTTTCCTAAAAATTTCAGGGTTCCCTTCATAATTCAAAGTTGGGAGAGACCCTTTTTTAGGCATCTAAAAAATGCATAATTAGTAGAAGTTTTCAATGTCTTTTTCCCTATTGTTGTTGAATGTATTGAAATCCTACTAGGTGAGGAGGTAACTCAGCCACATGCCCCCATTTGATTTTTCCTTCTCATATTCTATCAATATTTGTGTCAAATGTTCTTGATTTGGTTCAATCTTATGAATTTCTTGAGGTCATAGTCAGTGTTGTGCATTTGTAATTCCTGGATGATAATGCACTTCTTAATTTTGTTCAAATGTATGAATTTAACAAAGGTAAAGGTGTTGGTGTTTAAAAATGCAACCCAGCTAGGATTTGCAATTCCCTAAGAGGTAGCGAACCTCCATTATAAAGAACCACAAAGCCTAGTGGCCAACTGACAGGAAATGGAATGGATACACATTTCCCCTGCACTTCTGGCTCTGCAGGACCAAGGTGGGTAAACCTAAACAATGTTTAAAACTTAATTCAACCATACACTGACATTGCTTTATAAAGCAGATAATTCCCAATGAACTACACTAAGGGAGGCATTAACAACTTCAAACTTGGCTAAATTCTTAGTAACTCAACCATCTCTCAGCTATTGGAAAGTAGGACACACAACAGTCCAAACAATAAGAACAAGAATGATTTTACATTTAAAATTTGTTTCTGAGATGCATTAAGTTGCAAGATAAATCAGTGCCAAATTTGGGCCATGGAGTCAAATACATAAGACAAATTTAATAGCAAATGGCATTTAACCAGTGGATTTAAAATTGTTGACGCTTTGAATCAACTATTAGTGTCTTACACCAACAATCCCACTCCTATTATCAATCAACTTCTCCTTATCAAATCTGACCTGCACACTTGAAATCACTATTATCTGCTCAAAGTATTTAACCATTTCTTTGAAATAGACCCATAAACAAATAACAAAATCTCATGAAATTTGAGATGATAAACTCAAAATAATTTGTATTATTGAATTCATATGATTTAACTGTACAAGTATGGAGACAAATTGAAGATATTCATGAATGTGCAAACACATTTCATGATTTATTTGCACAAACTAGTTGTATTTGCTCATAAAATCAGAAATTACAGCTTCTAGACTCAAAAATAACTCAGACTTAACAAACCTCTATCTACCCAGCCTAATACAAAAACTTAGAACCCTGTACAATGAGAAGAGAAGAGAAGATATAGAGAATAGAAGGAAACAGGAGCAGCCCTAAATTCGAATCTGTTGCAGACACATGGCAGCTCCATTCCCGTTGATCAAATTGAAAAGAATATCTTCTCTTCTTCCTCTAACAAACTTTACCTCTCAAAAAAGCATGTGCTCAATTTGTTCTTCAACAGAAAAATGCCCAAGTGTCCATTCCCACTCATTACTTGCAGCTGAAAGAAAACTCCATTCCCGTGCACATCATTATTTATTTTCTGTTTTTTGCTCTTCATTTGCTGCAATTTTAATTCCCAGCACATACTTTCCAATAAAATGAATAAAATTCATTTTATACAAAGTCTCACAGCTCTCCCAGCAAATAAAACATTTTGCAAAGTGAATACTTACTCACTTTATAAATTTATCCCCACTTTAAAATTTACTCATGGGGGGCACTTATAATTCCAATGTTTTATTACTTAAAATAAAATCCACATTGGGTATTTTAAATATTTCGTTATTTACCTCCCCGGGCAAATTAAGTTACCTCAAATGCCTGATCATTTAAAAAATAAAAAGTGGGCCCACCCCAATTTTCAAAAAACTATGCAACCTTTCTAATCCTTTGAAATTTTAAATGGGCTCCTCCCGTGCAATCTCGCACACCTCGTGAGAATTTTGGCAAAGTCACCAAAAAACTACGAGGTCCGCGAGCAAGGGAGAGACTGCCCTAATCCCTCTCCTCTTCACTTTCCCGAGCACTCCTCCCTGGTGCGGGCTCTTTCATTGGAATCGGTTCTCCCACCTTTCTCCTTCTCTACTGGCACGGGTTTTGTTTCTTCCTTGAGCTCTGCTCTCCACATGTGGTCTGCTCTTTGCCAGGCATGGGTCTCTCCATGCTTGGCCGCACCCTGCACTCTGGTCTTCCCTTGTTTGGCATGGGCTCCTTCGTGCTTGGTTGTGGGCTCTACTATCTACCTTCTCCTCTCTTCCTGTTTGGTGTGCACCTCACCTATGCACTCCCCATCACTAGGCCGTGCCTTCCCACATTCATTGGTTGCGCAGGCTTCCTCCTCTAATAGCAATTTTTGTTATGGAATGAGTTTCCCCTCCTCTCACAAAAAGCTTGGGCCTCTTGCTATTTCCTCAATTGGTCACACCCCTTCAACCAACACACTGGTTAGGCCCCTCAAGGATCTTCTCCTTACCAAGCACGGACCAGCCAATCATTGCACAAGACCATAATTACTTTGAGGCTCCTAAATTACAGGCCGCACATCCTCCATTTTGGTAGAAGCTGTGATATAAGACTCCCTCACATCATTATCAGCTCGCCCTGTTTGTCAACGTTGAAAACCTTTCCACATATCAACCCTGTACATATCTAGAGCTCTATTTGTCAATGGAGGCCTTTTTGTAACCATCGAGCCATCAATTCTCCTCTGTAATCAGCGCCCATCACATTTGCTTGAAGGTTGTTGAAAGCCTTCAATATCCACCTTAGGCGCATGTAGCAGCTGAGCATTCCAATCTGTATTACTTTCAGAAAAAGTTATTCTACCCAACAGGCCACATGCTCCTCATTGCATCTTGATTTCCAACTGCTCCTTGCCAATGTGCTCATCAATTCACTTCTCTTTCCTTTAGTTGAACCCCTAAAAGGGTTGCTCGATTCAAAGATTTAGCATGATTTTGGCTTATGACCTCTTGAAGTGGCAACAATACTTGGAACTGAAACCGAGCACATGGTATTGGATAAAATTGAAGCCTCCACTCTATATCATAGATTTGCGAGTTTCCAATAGACCATTTCATTATCTTTACAAAATTTAGGCAATCCAACATCAAACTAAACACAAAACTCACCAAATATTAATGCCATCAATGCTTTTGCAACTACCATACATGTTAATTAGAACACTCCTGAGAGAAAACTATGCAGTTGCTCAAATAGTTGATTGAAAGGTTAACAAGTATTGTGACATTATCCCATAGTGAATAACATTATCCTCAAACTCTGATAAAACTTCCCTGACACTTGATGAATATTTGGAACTGAGTGAGGCATGTCGGGTCCTCAAATGGGCCCGACCTAAAAAAAAATCATTTTCAAACAATTTTTACCCTCAAACGGTCTGATACTGCCTTTGGAATACTTCTGAAGTTGAAAAAAGAACTGGGTCTACATCAAAATCAATTTTCTGACACTTTTGCAAAATGGTCAAAACAAGTCAACTTGCCTTGGGAATCAATTTGGAAAACCAGTCAAATGACCTCATGAAACCTTAAAAACTTGCAAGCATATAGTAATTTGATCCAAAATTTTAGTGCAAAATATGGCTCAAATAAATGTATCACGAGGTAGCGTATATTAATCGGCAAAGTTGCCAAGTTGAACTTTTCTGAAACAGCAGTAATCTGAACCAACACAAGCTGACTCAACTGCTAATTTGCAATAATAGCAAATCAACCCCTGGCAAGTTTCCATCAGAGATAGTGAAACATTAAGATACCCCGAGCATGTGTGAAAAAGGAATTGCTTTGAAACATCAGCAATCAAAAGTTATTAACAGTCGAAGTTGGCCTCTCAGAAAAGTTGTTGGGAATGCAGCTGCAAAACAGAACAATCTGCATTTGGTTTCGATCTGATAAAAATAGCAAATCAGATCATGAAGCTCTGCAAACTGACACTCGAGATCATTTAGGTATGGATAATATGGAACAGCATTTATTCTGACATGATAGTGAATTGGTTGCAAAAACCAAGCTCAAACAGGAAGCTGTTTCACAAAACAAACTGTCTGCAAACAGCAAAACAGTGTCAAAACCCTCCAACTTCACTTTTTGAAACGTTGTCAGAACTCATCGTGGGAAGCTAAAATTTGACATGCCTACTCACATAGGTCAATTGAGTATGTTTGCAAATGGGTTTTGCATGAAAATCAACAGGTTTCAAATTACAAGCCTCCAAAGTGGGGCCAGTCAAGACTGATTCATCAGGTGCACTTCTGAAGGTGCAGAAGCAAAATTTTGAAATGGGCATCTCAAATTTGCAAAATTTGAGAGTTCCATCAAAAGGTTTGGTGGGGGGTCTTTTTCCAAGATTTTACCTTAGGCAGAGGTGGGTGTTTTTTGAATTGCATGATGAAATTAAGTAGGCTTTCAAATAAATTGCCAGAGAAATCTACATATATTTTTGAATCAAAATACAGAGGATATTGGTTTGGAACTTGTGAACCAAGTGAAGGAGAAATTATTTGCAATATATTTCCTATTATCTCATCATAGGCATCACAATCATAATTTTCCCCAGCTTCCAGTGTAGTAAAATATTGTAAATGTGTTAGAGGAAGGTCAAGATGAAAACTTTGTGGGTGAAAATAATAGGGAGGACAAATATTATCTTAATAGTGAAATTTTGTACTTGTATGTATTCGAAACACTTTGAAACATATAGCTTGTAATTTTGAAAGTAGCGTTTTTTTTACCAATGTAATTTGAAGGTTAGTATGTTTTGGCCTTTGATCTACCTCTTGAGTTGCAAACTCGCTAGTACTACAATTCTGGTAGGATATGTAAATATACTATATTAATAGATAATATAAATTATAGGCTTCAACCTTTTTCTATAAAAAAATTATCATCTGATCATGTGAATCTACTCCCATAATTTATTCAACAAGTGGTATAACTATCAATTCTAGAGAAAATATATCAATTACTAATTCCTAGATATTCAAATAAAGAAAACAATAGTTTTAAAAATATTATGATAAAAAATGATTTTAATCATATGTATTTTAAAGATCTAAAAATTACATAGGAAATTTAGTAAAGTTTGGGACCTCAAACAACATGGATGACTCATGAAAATGACCCTAATCAGTATTGAAACTAGTATTTCCCCAACTTATAAATTGGGACCAACGAGGACCACCTACTATGGATTCATTCAAAAATGATGAATCTATCTTTGAGTTCATGGTTTTGGCGACCACATGCCATTCGGGGACCACAAATCAGGTTTTGACATTGAACTAGATATGCAAGCATACCATGGGGAAACGATTGAACCCCGTAGTTGCAAAATGGAAATTATGAGAATCATGTCTCAATCCTTAATTGAAAACCACACTGTGGCACTTTCTGATCATAAAACAATACTTAAATAAAGGATGTATCCAATAGTGAAAACCTGTCTGAGGTTCCCAAGGATGAGGGATTCAATCTTCCATTTAGTGCATAAAATCAAGAAATATCAACAATGCTTGTCGAGAAATCCAATCTAGTCAATGTAGGGATAGAGGAGGCACCACAAATCACCTTTTATGCAGAATCGCTCCTTGATGAAGAGGAAAATAACTTGGAATCTTTTCTGAAAGAGTAAAAGATAAATTTTATGTGGTCCTATGCAAAAATGTTGGGCCTTGATCCTGAAGTCTAGTTGGTCACCATCTTTTGGTATATCCTCATGCTAAACCAGTAAAGCAGAAGCTGAGAAAAATGCATTTGTAGATAGCATACTAGTCAAACTAGAGTTATAAAAGCTTCTTGATGTGGGTTTCATTAGACCAATATATTATCCTAAGTGGGTTTCAAGCCTTGTACTAATCCCAAAACCCACTGGGGGCATCAGAATATGTACTTACTTTAGAGATTTAAACAAGGCATGTCCCAAGGATGACTTTCATTTACCTAATATTGGCATCATTGTGGATCTAACAACTGGACATGAGATGCTTTCGCTCATGGATGGATTCTTAGGGTACAATCAGATCATGATAGCCAAATAATATCAACATAAAACAACATTTACATGTCCATGGGGAATGTATTGTTGGAACATGATGCCATTTGGTTTGAAGAATGTTGGAGCCACCTATCAGAGAGCAATGACTTTAATTTTTCATGACATGATTCACAAGACTTTATAAGACTATGTGGGTAATATTTTGGATAAGTCAAGAACAAGCAAGGATTGTATATAGAGGTATTAGGACTCTTCTTTGATAGATTTGAAGAGTAAAAGGTATAGTTGAATCCAAAGAAGTTTTTCTTTGGTGTCACTTCAAGCAAGCTTGTAGGATACATTTTTTCATAGAGAGGAAATGAAGTAGATCTAGGTAAGGTCAAGGAATTCCTGGATATGGAACCACCATAGAAATTGAAGCAACTACAATGTTTACAAGAGATATTGCCATCTATCAAAAGATTTATAGAATAGTTGGTGAATAAGTTCCATGGATTTTCTCACCTTCTTCACAAGGGGATAGCCTACAAATGGGATTCAAACTGTGACAAAGCATTCCAACAACTCAAAGATTTCCTACTAACACCCCCATCACTATGCCACCAATAGTAGATAAAACTTTGATTCTTTATATCTCAACTACATCAATATATTTAGGTGCTCTTCTCACTCAACATGATAAAATAGGGAAGGAGAGAGCTATTTACTAAATATGTAGAACCTTGGTTGGATACGAGCTAAAATATTCATCCATTGAAAAATCTTGCCTAGCAATGGTGTTCACTTCATAAAATTTTAGGCACTACATACTCTCTCACCAAGTGAAGCTTATCTCTAAGATAGATCCATTAATGTATTTTCTGTCCAAAGCTACCCTCACAGGATGTATGGCCAAGTGGGTGATGATCCCCATAGAATTTCATATAGAGTACATGGATCAAAAGGCTATCAAGGGGAAAGTTATTATGGATCAGCTGGTAGAGTCATCTATCTATGCAGAAAATCTATTGGTGTTTGAATTTCCCAATGGGTCAGTATTTACCCTCAGCACAGTGGAGTAGTCAAAGTTGTATTTTTATGGTTCACATACACAACATGGATCTAGAGTAGGAATCCTCTTCATTACCCCACAAGGTGATTTCATCCCTAATTCATATTAGTTATCTTTCCCATGTAGCAATAACAATGTTGAGTATCAAGCTCTTATCATAGGATTGAGAATTGTAATACAATGGAAAATCAAAGAGTTGAAGGTCTATGGAGATTCTCAACTGATTGTAAACTAGGTTAATGATGACTACCAAACCAAGGATGAAAATCTCATGCCCTATAAAAATATTGTGGAAAGTATCAAAGATTTTTTCATTGACATAACATTCGAGCAAATACCTTGGGTTAACAACCAAGTAGCAAACGCTATGGTTACTATTGGGTTCTTGCTAGATATGTCGCATAACATTTTCAAATGTATTCCTTGTCAAGAAGCTTCTCATCCCAACATTTGAGGTATCGAAATCTGAATTCATGTGTGAAATTGTTGGTCTCAGCTCCCTATGGTATCATGATATCTTTACTTGCGTACACAAAGGTATCCTCCCATATGACCTTATCTTACACCTTAGGAAAATTTTTGTTAGAAGAGCATCCCAATTTGTTCTCTTAGGTGATACCCTTTGTAAATCAAGGCTAAAACTATCAAGGTTAGGCAACAAATCATATAAACAATGAAGCACAAATAAACATAAAACAATATTACCAAATCTTCATGCCACCATTGATTCGTCTCCATTGTACTTCTCCATTTTTCTTGAATATGATATTTTCCCTCAGATTTTTAAGCATATAAATAGGCCTAATGACAATTACAAAGCAAAATATTGAAGATTCTCAATGACTATGGATACACTTGACTTGATAGTAGACTTGATAGCAAGATGACTCTAGATAGCTTGTGGATTCTCCAAGATGCCTAAGATGCAAGATGTCTAAGATGAAGAAATGACAATGATAGAGGTATTTTATAGGAAAGACAATTTTGGATGAAGGGATAAGATTGAATTTCAATAGTCAATGGCCAAGAATAAAACACGTAGTATGGACTAGGGTTAGGGAAAAATTAGGGCAAATGATAAGGATTAACGGTCAAGATTAAATTATAAATAATTTAATCAAGGGTGGAGGTTAATTGAGACATGGATAGATAAGGACTTGATGTGGAAGATAAGATTGGCACCAATAAAGAGGTGAGGAAAAAATTAAATAATAAAAATTATTTAATTTAGGTGGCCAATGAATAATTAAATAATTAAAAATAATTATTTAACTATAGAGGAATGTTACAAAGAGGACTTTTGAATTAAATAATAATTTAATTCAAAATTCAAGAGAGTGGACCAAATTAAATAAATAAAACTTATTTAATTTATGACAGAAGAGGCTAATGAATAATTAAATAATTTAAAATAATTATTTAATTATAATGGAAAGTGGTACAAAAATTAAATAAATAAAAATTTATTTAATTTTAGAAAGAAAGGGACTTAATTAGTGACGTAGTTGAATAAATAAAATTTATTTAATTTTAGAAAGAAAGGGACTTAATTAGTGACGTAATTAAATAAATAAAATTTACTTAATTAATCAAGGAGGAAAATAAAGAAAACAATGAATTAAGTAAAAAAATAAAATTATTTAATTAATAGAAGACTTACAATTTTAGAAAATGATTAAATAATTAATATTATTTAATTATCAAAGATAAAATGGGAAATGATGGAGAATTTAGAAGTCACGGGCCTAGGACAATTTTTAGTGTCTACATTTTGCTCCTCTTTGATAGAATGTAGTTTATTGTGTTGTGTCAAAGAAATTTAGTCAAAAATATGCCCCAGTGTAAAGAGGATGAGGAAGAATGATGAGGAGGTAGAAGTATGCCCCCCTTGAGAGGACATGCGGGATCAAAGAACATAAGTGTTTTCTTGAAATGGATGAGAATGCTAGAGGATGAAGGATAAAAAAAAAATTGTTGGAATTATGGATGTATTTGGTGGTGTTGTCATTATTGTTTCCATTGATGTCAACATGGTTCAGATTGATTGAAGGTGGTACATGTATAGTTGAGATACTATAGAAGTGTTGAGATTACGTGGAGCTATATTTATAATGTTCCAGATGTGTTGTTGCCAAGTGCTTTTGAGAAAATTAAGAAATAATGAAGACAGTGTTGAGTGTGTGTTCTAAATATGCGCTGGTAATGTGCTCTAGATTTCTTCTGTGTTGATCCTATGCTTGTGTAGATATAGGGTAGTTTTCATTAGCTTCAATGGATAATATATCCTAAGTTTTAGCTTCTAGGTCGATGGAGAGTGAAAGATGTGTGAACCGGTGTGTGAAATGGTTTGGTAGAACTATTTGTCTATGGACTAGGAAAGATGTTTTTGCTCTACAATCTTCTGGTGGTTCATTTCAGATCTTGGAGATATGGAAGAAGGTTAATCCTGATGTTTCATGTGTTATGTCAAATATTCTTATGGTTTTTTTCTCTGGAAGAATTTTCCAGAGCTTCGGTGTGTGTTTGCTTGGTCTGGTTGGATTGTTGAAATGTTTTGTGTATGAAGTTTGTTGTAGTTGTTGTGGATGTTCCTGAAGGTTTCTAATAGATGTTCAATTGTCTGGTGAAGCATGTTGGGTGATCCATGTGTGATCATCTTGCTGCAGATGCATTTACTTCAAATTTCATTAGTGTTTTCATTAGGTTTGGTCGACTTGGTGTTTACACATTACATGGAGATTATGCATCAATTAAGGAAGTGTGTGATTGATCCAAGATTTTGTTTAGCTCCTAATTAAATATGTAATTGGTCCTCTCTCATTCTTATCCACCACGGGAATGTTGAGTAGCCGACCTAATTTGAATTTGTAAAATATTAAAGGATGTATAGCCGACCTTGGAGGAAGTTTCTAGGGTTAAAGATGGTATAAAATCAATTCAAGATGTTGCAAATTGCAATGAAAGCAAGTGAAGTGTGTGAACAAGTGCAAAAAATAGAGTGTGTAAGAGCAAATCAAGGCAGCAGTACTTTGATGTGTTAGATTCCTGAAAGCAGTGAGCTGATGGTATCTACAATCCTTTGATCAAGTTGTGAATGTGTGGAACCTATTGTGGTGGATCTTTATTCATTTTTTCTTTCATTGTAGGCAATGAGCCTCCTTCTGGACAATGAGTCCTATCTATAGATAGTAAGCCTTTGTATCTAGACAATAAGTCCTTTCTGGGCAATGATCCTCTATATCTGGTATTTCATTACTACTGTCTTGTGAGTTAATTCTCACTGTGGTTTTTCCCTCATTGGGTTTTCCATATAAATCTAGTGTCTCTAGTGTTTTCTTTTTGTTATCTACATTTTATGTTTACACTTAATAACAAACTAAGTTAAAGTGGAATTAATTAAGGTTGAAATTAAAAGTAATTTGGTACAACTAATTCACCCCCTCCTCTTAGTTTTCCTGTTCATTTAAAAAATTGGTATCAAAGCTTTGGTTCCTCGAAGAAGAGCTTAACCGCTCAAGGTAGATTAGATGGAGCTGATTACAGTGATTGGAAAGTGCAGATGAGAGGTTATATTATCTCTCTTGGGTTCAAGACTTGGAAAGTTGTAGAGACAAAATATTTTGAACCGGTTAGTGGTCCTTCCTCGGTAGATGAGATTTATGCCTATGAGGAGAATGAAAAATCAAGGTATGCCTTCTTCAGTTCTTTATCTAAAACTAAATGGACAAAATTTATTTCTTTAAGAACTACTTATAAAGTATGGGAAAAGCTTAAAGATATTTGTGAAGGAAATGATAGAGTAAAATTATCAAGAAATCTAATAGCTAAGCACAGATTTGAGAATTTCAGAATCAAATAAGGTGTAGATATTACAAGCTAATATTAAAGAGTTGAACTTGAGCAAATGAAATCAAGAATTAGGGTGGTACCATGATAGATGAAGATATAATAGAGAATATTGTGATGACCTTACTGGAGAATTACAGTGACAAGAACTCTACTATTGAAGAATCATATGATCCAAATACATTTACTAAAGAGTAGCTATTTGCCACCTTGACTGCATTTGAGATGAGGAATTTTGGAAAAGAAAAAGAGAAAGTTGAAACAAATTTTAAAGCAATTAAGATAGGAGATTATTTGGATAGTGATAGTTCAGAAGAGTTGGAAGCAAACTTTACAAGGAAATTGAAGAAAGGTACTAGTAAGTACAAAGGTATGTTATCTTTTAAATGTTTCAATTGTGGAAATATTGGTCACTATGCTTCAAGATGTCCAAATATAGCTACACACAAGAATAAAAGTGATAACAATAATAATAAAGAAAAAAAGGACAGAAAGTTCAAGAAATTGTATTAGGTTAGAGAAGATGCAGGAATTTCTGATGATGAGTCTGATTTTGAGGATGATAAAGATGAATGGTTGTTTCTATCCTTATAAATTAAATCTATGTCTACTAACCATGGAATATGTACAAGGGAATCTGGTCCGAATAACAAGAAGGATGAGATGGAAGGTACTCTAGTTACTACCTTTAATGCTAGACAGGATGAAGACTATTGGGTAATTGGCAGTGGATGTTCAAATTATATGAACGGAGAAAAAAGTAAGTTCACTAAACTTGAAAAGTATGATAGAGGATTAGTTATGTTTGGAGATGATTCTAGTGCTAAGATTGTTAGAAAAGGAATAATTAGTCTTGATGGAAAATATAGTACTGATTATTTCTATTATGTCAAGGGCTTAAGGCATAATTTTTTGAGTGTTGGGAAAATGTGTAGCAAAGGATTTAAGCTTGTGTTTTACGATAATACCTGTGAGATCAGAAAAGGGTCTCAAACTATGTTAACAATAGGAAGAAGAACTCATGGAAACATTTATCATCTTAAGAGTGGTGATGGTCAGTGCTTTGTTTCTTAGATTAATGAAATTTGGCTATGGCACCGAAGGATGGGACATGTAATCTTTGACAATCTGATCAAGATCAGTTCAAGAGAAGTTGTTATAGATCTTCCTAGAATCACAAAGCCTACAAATTCTATTTGCAGAAGTTATCAACTGGGAAAACAAACAAGTTGTAGTTTTAAAGGAAAAGAACAATCATCTACCAGAATGCTAAAATTGATTCATAAAGATGTCTATGGTCCAACAAGAATAGGAAGCCTTAATGGTGACAATTATTTTATGCTTTTGATTGATGGTTACTCTAGAATGACATGGGTCACTTTTCTTATAGAGAAAGCTCAAGCTCTAGATAGATTAAAAGTGTTCAAAGTGAGAGTAGAAAATGAAGTAAACCTGAGAATCAAATGTTTAAGGTTTGATAGAGGTGGAGAATTCACTTCTGGTGAGTTTAATGCATTTTGTGAAGATCATGGTATAAAGAGACATTATTCTTCTCCTAGAACCCCTCAGCAAAATGGAGTTGTGGAAAGGAAGAACCGAACTGTTCAAGAGGCTGCTATAACTATGATGAAAGAAGAAAATGGTCCTAATGTATATTGGAGAGAATCAATCCAAACTATTGTTTACATTCTTAATAGAGTTCAAATCAGAGGTAATAGCACAAAGACTCCTTATGAGCTATGGACTGGTAAGACTCCTACTATTAAATACTTTAAGGTGTTTGGAAGCAGATGTTACATTAAAAGAGATGATGATAATCTTGGAAAGTTTGATGCAAGATGTGATGAAGGTATTTTTATTGGATATTTGACTAACAACAAAACATATAGATGCTTCAATAAAAGATTGAGGAAAATAGTAGAAAGTGAAAATGTAAAATTTGATGAAGCCATGCATAGACCAGTGGAAATAAGTGAAGTTGAACCAGATGATCCTATCTATGGACAAATACTAGGAGAGGAAAAGGAAGAGAAAGAGAAAAGTGATGAAGAGGAGAATCTGGAACCTACTCCTAAGACTCCTAAATATGTTCAAAAGAATCATTTGAAGGAACGGATAATTGGAGACATAAGTGAAGGAATAAAGATAAGAACCAAAGTGGTTGAGGTAAATTTATGTTTACTTTTTAAGATAGAACCTAAGACTATGAGTGATGCATGCAAAGATGAGAGTTGGGTTAGAGCAATGAAAGAGGAATTGTAGCAGATAGAGAAGAATCGTACATGGGAACTAGTCCCTAGACCAACAAACAAGAATCTGATTGGTTCAAAATGGGTATTCAGGAATAAGTTGAATGAGGACGGTGAAGTGGTAAGAAATAAAGAAAGACTTGTATGAAAAGGTTATTCACAAGTTGAAGGAATAGATTTTGAAGATACTTTTTCCTCAGTGGAAAGAATGGAAGCTATTCAGATGTTCTTGGCATTTTCTACCCATAAATATTTCGAAGTGTACCATATGGATGTCAAGTTTGCATTCTTGAATGGAGAATTGGAAGAAGAGGTGTACATGGAACAACCAAAAGGATTTCAGTCATCAAACAAATCGGACATGGTTTCCAAATTGAAAAAGGAACTATATGGACTTAAACAGGCTACCAAAGCATGGTATGCAAGGATGGACAAATATTTGACACAACAAAGATTTAGCAAAGGCTTTGCGAAATGTGCAAGAAATCTACAGAGGAGATGCAAAAATATTTTGAAATGTTTATGATTGGTGAGTTGAATTTCTTCCTTGGACTTCAAGCGAATCAAACTAATAAGGGGATATTCATTTCATAATCTAAGTATGTTAAGGAATTGTTGAAGAAGTTTGGAATGGATGATTCCAAACTGGCCTGTACCCCTATGGTAATCGGATGCAATCTAAGGATGATGAATCTTCTAAATTTGATCAGATCATGTATAGATCTATGATTGGTAGACTACTATATCTTACTGATACTCGACCAGATATCATGTATGTAGTATGTCTGGTTTCAATATTTCAAGCAGAACCTAAAGAGACACATATTGCAGTTGTGAAAAGGATATTTAGATATCTAAAGGGAACTCCAGATTATGGTCTATGGTATCCTAAGGATATTGATTTCACCTTGAATTCCTACACTGATGCAAACTGGGTTGGTTATGTAGATGACCAAAAAATTGCAAGTGGTGGTTCATTCTTTATTGGAGGAAGATTGGTCTCATGGTTGTGTAAGAAATAGGATTCAGTTTATTTGTCCACTGCAGAAGCTGGGTATATTGTAGAATCATCCTATTGTACACAGGTACTTTGGATGAAGAAAACATTAACAGATATAGGTGTGATATGTGATGAGCCTATCCCTATATTTTGTGACAATACATGTGCAATAAAAATTTCAAAGAATCTGGTGATTCATTCTAGGAAAAAGCAAAAATTTATCAAGTATCATTTCTTGAGGGAGAAAGTGTTGAAGAATGAAGTCAAACTTGAATATGTATCTACTAAGGAACAGATTGTTGACATATTCACTAAGGCTCTTTTGAAGGATACTTTTGAGTATCTTAGGGGGAAGTTAGGGGTTACTGCCCCTCCATCCTTGAACTAGGTGGACATGGAGGTGTATCAGTCTAGTGGATCTATAAATTCTTTTTGGTTTGGACTGATGATTGAGGTCTACTCCTCAAGCGGAGTAGAGAGTTTCATTGTTGCAGTATGAGATGTGGATGCAAAACTAAGGGGGAGTGATCAAAGCTTTATATGGTAGATATTTCATGCTAAAATTTTATTTTCCATTGATGTCAAAGGTGTTGGAATCTAGGAGCACTGAGAGGGGGGTGAATCAGTGTTTTGAAATCTTCAACTTTATTATTTTGATATTTAAACCATTTGAAACTTTAAACTGAATGAAAAATGAGAACACACAAAGAAATCATCCACAACACTATAACACAAGAATTTTTAAGTGGAAACCTTGTTAGGGGAAAAACTATGGTGGAGGTCAATCCACAATTTGAGTACTCAAATATAAGTTTTACAAAATGGGAATGCACTTGCATTCAAGCACACTGCCTAGAGTTCATTGCTCAAAATAGGAAGGCTCACTGCCTTACAAAATATTTAGATTAAATCCATCTGAAGGGTTGAACTAAAGGATTAGCATCTTCTAATTCTAGAATACAGTTATGGTTAAGCTCATCAGTCAGTTTCTTGACCTTTTATCAAATTCTTATCTTCTACTCTGCTCTGCTTTGTTATAATTTGTATCACAAATCTTCTATTTGCAGACGAAATTGCACACTACACTTCTAAATTTTGCATCTATCATGCTTTTATCCCAAAATGATATAAACAATCAATCTTATATATCTGCATCAAAGGATAATATCATCTTCATGTTGGCTTTAACAAAACATATAATATTTCCAACCAATGGCTAAGTCCACAAATGATTCTTAATGTGTACCATCCACAGTTGGCCATAGCATAGTGAGGACCTAAATAAACATGTTTGAACACAAAAAAATTTAAATAATTACTCCTTAAACATGCGCAATGGCTATATCCACCAAGTCGACCTTCTAGCCCTGATAAATAAAAAATCAATACACCGGATCTCCAAACTTGTACACTGATTGATGTGCCACCATAAAAATCAAGAATAAGGTACTCTAGATACCTAATGACCTTCCCTGAGATGCACAACATGAACTAATAAACTAATAATTCATATTGATTGATAGACTTAACTTTAACTGGATACCCTATTCTTCACTCTGACTTCCGATAATACTCTGCTCTTTACTCTTCTACCAGTATGGACAAATATTGAACTACGGACTAGATTAATGACTTAGGTTGCCATCAATGACAACACTAGAAGCCATATTCCAACAATCTCCCCCTTTGGCATTGATGGAAACACTTAGTGAAAAATGACTAAGTGTCAAAACCAATGTAAGTACGCTGCCAAACTTCAAAACATAGCTACCCCTGAAATTGATAAGGCATTTTCCAGTGCTCTCTCCCCCTTTGATATCAATGGAAATCATGTATTCAATATCCCCCTTTAAAATATGACCAAGATCTTGTTGATTCAAAATTTGAAAAAGAACAATTACTACTTTAGTCAGAAGATTATCTTGTGTTTTTCTTTCATCTCTAAAAGAAACTTCTTGCAAGCTTCTACTGCAATCCCAATGATTATGATCATGCTATTATTTTCAGATGTCTGGTTGATAATCTTGATGAGAGATTTTGGAACGGTGATTGCATCCTTTAATTTCTCTCCTTTCCTCGGAATCTCAATTAACTGCTCTAGTCTGCATTCGATTAAGTCCTTTACTTTCCAAAAAGTGTCCACAAGCTTATTTCTGGTAACTCTTGAATCCTTTTCATGATTGCACCATCCTGATCTTGAAACATATCAAAACTTTGTCCAATCCTATTTAACTTTGTTTCAATTTTCTCCAACTTTTCTTTGTATTTCCCAACTGCATGAGGCCAATGAATGCAATAGTTGTAGATGTTTTTTTTTGTACTTATGCATTGCCTCACCTCATTCATTTTCCTTTTCAACTTGGTAAGAGATAGCCTGAACTTCTCCTTCAAGTGTAGAATTTTTTCTTCTTCTTTCTTGTTCTGAGACTCAGATTCCATGATTTCCTTAATGCATTCAATCATTTCTTTTGGCAAAATATTTTTCAAATTCTCTAATTTGATCTAGTTGTGTACAATATGAGCACTTAGTGTGTTCAAAATCATATCCTACTCATATGAAGGTCTAATAGACCATAATTTTGCAATTTTTTGCATTCCATCTTCCTCATGAATAAGTTGCAGTAGTTTTTCTTTGGTTTAATCATCTTCTTCTTCACTTTATTCTTCTTTTTCTTGTTCTGGTTTAGCTAATTCCAATTCTTTTCCCTGGGTGACCTCAGTTTCCTTGTCATATTCTTCATCTAGAATATCTACAACCACCTGTTCTTTTCATTTTCCTTCAATTCTTGGAATCGTGCATATTGAAGGAGTATAGACAGTAGTTTCTTTTTCTCTTTTCTTCTTTCTCTCCATCTCACCGGAAGAGGAACCAACTTCAAGTTCTCTTACCGAAAGGGAAATGAAAACTAATCCAAAATTTTCTATCAAACCTCTAAAGAAACTTTCATATTCTTGATCATATTTTGCAAAATTGTTAGAGTGTTCATAAATATTCTTGCAAACTAGTTCATTCTCTTTCCATACAACATTGTTCTTCAGTGGAAAATAATTGATAAAGTACATCACAAGACATGTAATCAAAGTGCCAAACCTAAAAGGATAACCTATATCCTTTTTTAATTGCACATTCTCCATTAGTTGATCCTTTAGTAGTCCACATAGGTCAAAGTCCTGATATTCCATTATCATTTTGTGAGAGATGTAAACTGCACCAGCCGAGGTTGCTCCTTCTTTGTTTCTGAAAAAGATTTTATAGGATACTCCATATGCAATCTACCTTGTTATAGAATCTCTAATTGTCAAAATTATCAATGCCCTTTGGTCTCCAGTTACTCCGGTTAGGGTTTCAAATTCTTTGTTTCGGATCAACTTATTTCTTGGTATATCCCCAATTTTGCATAATCCAGTTAGGACTCCAATCACCTCTTTCAAAATATGATAGGGTTTATCTAGATTTAGAATGTCATTATTCAATCTATCTAGAATACACTTAACAATTTCTGCATTTTTGAAATAGGGGAATTTACTCCAAATTTCTAAGCTTTTGTGTTTCATATCTTCCAACCAATTTAATTAATCGGACGACAATAGGTTTCTTATAGCTCTAATCTTCTCACTGCTAAAATCATCTAAATTCAGAATTCCTTTGATTTGTTCCATTTTTCATATCGAACAAGTTCTTCTACCGAGCACCAAATTAGATGGAAATTCCACAAACATCTGAAATACCTAATGGATTTAGAGATTCACCACCAAATTATCTTCACTCCTTTGAAATTCTGCTACAGAGCGCTCTCCTTCTCTTGTTCGATGCAAAGTGACAAATGAGGGTTTCAACATGTCTTTTTGTAGCTCGCACAGTTAACCTTATCTTGTAATAAATGATTTTGCCTTAAGTGTTCTAGATACCCTACTTTTTCAGACAGCGAGAGAAGGATTCTTCTGCGGACCTTTAACTTTTCAATTTTTTTTACAAGTGATCTCCAATGTAGTTGTAAACTAATAGCAAAAGCATTGAAAATATCTTGCATTTTGGTGCTAACTACTGACAGGGGGACAAAGGATTTTCTTGAAAAACTCCCCCTAGGCCAATGGCCTAAGATCAATTTTCAGAGGAATTACCAGAAGCAGGTTCCAATGTAGAACCATCTCCTACATCAGACTCATTCTTCCTTACCCATGTCTTCTTAATTTGATCTCTTATTTCATCCACAATCACTTTTTCCTTTTTCTTTATCATTTTTCTATTTATTTCTGCCTCTATATGTCAAACCTCTTCTATCCACATTTTTGTTTCTGCAAAATCTTGCAATGTGACCGTATTTGTTGCACTTGTAGCACACAATATTTCCTTGTCTAGACCAATCCTTCCATTGATTTCTTCTTGATCTGCACTGGTTATCAATATGCCCAAACCTTCCATAGGTATAACATTCAACATTCCTTCTAATGACAAAGGTTTTTGACATATTTCTACATTCAATTGATTTATGACTAAACTTGTCACAATTGAAACACTGACCAGAGAATGATGAATCACTTGATTTCATTTTAATTCTACATTGAGTTGTCATATGACCAAATTTATTGCAAGAAAAACAGTATCCATTAAACTTTTGAGCATTAGGTTATCTTATCAGATGCCTTTTTTCTTTGTTCATCAAATTTCCCTGCCTGAAATTCCTTTGTCCAGATCCGGAACATTCTCCTTTCTCATACCCAAGGCCTCTCTTGTCATTTCCATTCTTTTTTCCTTAAGTCGGCTCATCAAGCTTAACTAGGCTAATCTTAAACTTCTCCTTGTATTCAATTTCAGTATTAAGTTCATCCTTGAGAATAACAATCTTTTTTTCAAGCTCTTCTTCATTGTTTCTGGATTGTTGCAGTTCAATCTCCAACTGAATGAATTTTCCATTTATTCTTCTAAATTCATCAAATCTATCTTTTAAGGACTAACCAAGATTCTCCTCATTCTTCTTTCTTTCTTCAATTTCTTTAGTCAGCTTCATCACCATAGATTCCATTTCATGCTTTAGGGTAGCATTGTCTCTGGCAAGCTTTTCACATTCTTGAGTTATTTTCTTCAAGGTTTGATTCAAGTGAACATCATCCATATTTTTTCTCTCTTTTTGCTTAATCTGATCACAAAGATCCTTTCTCTTTTCCCTGGATTTAACAATTTGATCCTTTAATGTCGGAATGAATTTCTCAGCATCCCTAAGATTTGCTTTCAATTTTTAGACTTCTGCTTTAGACTGATCAAGATCATCAAGTGCCACCAAAAGATGTTGTTGAAGACTACCAGAGTCCATTACATTCCAATTAGATCCACCCCAAGTTTTCAAACTTCTTCCGAGGAGCTAGCTCTGATACCAATTGTTGGAATATGGGAACACTGAGAGGGGGGGTTGAATTAGTGTTCTGCAATCTTCAACTTTATTATTTTGATATTTAAAACATTTACAAATTTTAACTGAAGGAAAAATACAAACACACAAAGCAATCATCCACAACACCATAACACAAGAATTTTTACGTGGAAACCCTGTTAGGGGAAAAACCACGGTGGAGGTCAATCCACAATTTGAGTACTCAAATATAAGTTTTACAAAATGGGAATGCACTTGCATTCAGGCACACTGCCTGGAGTTCACTGCTCAAAATAAGAAGGCTCCCTGCCTTAAAAAATGTTCAAATTAAATCCATCTAAAGGGTTGAACTAAAGGAATATCATCTTCTAATTCCATATTACATTTTTGGTTAATCTCATCAATCAGTTTCTTGACCTTCTATCAAATTCTTATCTTTTGCTTTGCTCTGCTCTATTATAATTTGCATCACAAATATTCTATGTGCAGATGAAATTGCACAACTTCCCTTCTAAATGTTTTATCTATCATGCTTCGATCCCAAAATGATATAAACAATCAATCTTATATACCTACATCAAAGGATATTATCCTAATCACCTATTTGCAAAACTTTCCCTAAGTCACCTGTGATCGAACCTCTTAATATCACCTAAGAGTTGGAATTTCCTAGAAATCACCTAAAACAAGACTCTTAATCACCTAAAACACAATGAAACTGTTACGAGAAAGGAAAACACAACATTACGAAGGGAAAAATTACAGAAAGGGGAACACATTACTAAAACATAAAAAGAAAATTATTTACAGAATTTGTCACTTTTGCCTGAAAGGCTTCACTTCTCTTCTCATTGGTATCGCGGGAGACAAATCTTCTAGGATGAATATTCTCAGATCCTCATATATCTAGGCAGAGGCACCTTGACTCATATCTTCATACATCCAAGCAAAGGCTCTCTAACAAAAGTCAAAATATGGTGCAAAGAAGGAAGCAGGTACCAGTGAGTCACAAACTTTGTTGTTGTTCATCCTCAAGATGTCTCTGATGTCAAACTTTGGGATGTCTTTGATGTCGATCTGTTCAAACCAATTGATCGCATTCCAAACCTGATTTCTATAATGTCGTAGATGATCCTTTCTGACCTGGAAATATCCTTTGATTGGCTCATCGATCAACTTCACATCCCCTTTAACACATAGGAGTTCAATTCCCATGTCTTCGGCATTTTTTAGGCCTAACAAAAGCACCTCCTTTTCAGCTTCAGTGAATTCCAATTGTGCAAATCCTTTAGGGGAAATGATCATTATCCCTTCTTTTGAACCTATAGTTGAACAACCCCCATCCAAATGCATTGTCCATAACTTTGTATCATCTGTCGGTTTTCTTTCAAAAAAATCAATGTCCTAGTCTTTAATTTCTATTTCTGACAGTGTCACACAATTGCTTTGATATAGTTGGGTTGGGATGTTGGAATTTTCACCACTATGAACCAGGATCTAGGCTTAGGTTCTATCTTAATTCTACCTTCCTTCACAGGAATGGTCACGAACGACCAGTCTAACTGCATTGCACCACCAAGATCTCTGTAGAAGCTTCAGCTCAATAGCATCATGTAGATTGTTGGGATATCAACTACTAGAATATTCATCTTTATCTTTTTCTCTGGGCAAGCTACCAACCTCACTTGAGCATCCTCCAATTTTCCAACCAACGACACTGACTTAGACTCGAGTGAATAACACTCATTTTGAGTTTCTATGCATGAGAGTCCCAATGCATTCATCACATGTAGAGGTATGATGTTGTATGAAGCTCTTGAATCAATGATACAATTGCTCAATTTAAACCCTCCTTTATACAAAGATATATAGAAAGGTTTAGGCTTTTCTTTTGCTAGAACAAATGACTCGAGCAATGTAGGCTGCATTGAAGCTTCTTTCTTTACATGTCGTATTATTCTATCTAGTTGCTCAGGATGATCACGAAGATACTCCAGCTGTGAAATCTATACCTTAGTCTTCATCATGGAGTTTACGATGTCAAAATTTGCTAAGGATGGGTCCTGAGCAACTGCTTCCTTAGCTTGTTCTTTAGCTCTTGGCCTTTCTTCTTCTTCCTTTTGTGCTCTCAAGTGCAGAGTACATGTAAGAACAGGTGTTGAAGGTCTTCTATGATTTACTTCAAGAGAGTAGTGGAAAAGGTCTTCTTTTTCTTCAATAATAAATTCAAAATACCCTGCTATGGAGTCGCCATTGAAGTTGTCCATCTATGGTGAGACAACATTCGAACTTGATGTAGGGAAAAACCTGGAACTGGGTGCAGTGTTAGCATATCCCATGATCTGATTCATTCCTATATTTTCAAGACATGTAGAGCTGGTATGTGCATCAGTGTCATGAAAAGAACAAAATATCACTTTTTGTGCAGCTTCAATCATTGGTCTCGGTGGAGGTGCTGGCAACCATGTCTGAAAATAATTTCTCTTTGGTTGGTACAACTGCTGAACTAGAGATTTGATAGAATCTATTTTCATCAATCCGGAAGTAATCATATTATCCTCCAACTCAATGGCATGTTCTTGCGCATCCATCAATTCTGTGTGTCTCTCTGTCTTGAGAAAGAAAGCTATCTTTGATGGGAGAGCGTCTATAAAGCAACTCATCAAAATCTCTAGTGATGGATTAAGTGTAGAAGAAAGTCATCTAACAAGACGATTAAATCTTGCTATGAATTCCCTCATGTGCTCATTGTATTCCATCTTTGAATTTGCAAGTTGGGAAAACAACCAATGATTGCCTTCGACGGGCTTGAATCTCACCAAGAATTTTTTGCTCATAATTACCCAACTTGTGATAATTCTCGGCTCCAAGTGATTGAACCAATCAGCAGCATTCCTGACAAAAGTCTCCACAAAGAGACGTACTGCAATGTCTTCATGTGCCACATGCAAAATGCCGCAAGCTGTCGAGAAGGCTGAAATATGATCATCAGGATGTTGAGTTCCATCACTGTGAAACCGTGGAAAGTGCTTCCTTCACCCCTTAGGTAATTCATGATATTCCTACAAATCCAAAGGTCCAATGATGTTACCCCAAGTTAATGGGGGTGATTGTCTTAGATTCCTACCAATATTATTGTTATCACCCATTGCTCCTGGCTGGATCATGCAATAGGGTGCTAGATGGTCATTCTCGTGTCATCAATCGTAAGCTTTCTTGAAGTTCTATGCCTCATGCCCCATGGTGGGCACCAGAAAAATGTTGGCATTTCAAATCACACCTCCAGAATGCATTCTAGAAATGGATAGCTATGTGCAGTAAACTACTCTTTGAATTAGGAGGGGAAGCTCCCTCTTTTGCTGAGTTGCATAAAGAAAGTAATCTAAACTTAAATATGCCTATCCTTTTGGTTCAGCTACAAGAACAAAAGTTTATAGAACACTAGATGTTGTGGCCGAGGTTTTCCCTTTAATGAAACTAGATAGCTACAACTTAACCTATGCTTAAAACATTTCTACCCTCTCAAGTAAACACAGAGCAAGAGAGTTTAGAAATGAATGAGTTTGATTTCTGACAAAGATACTTGAATAAACTATTCTTCAACATACATTTTAAGGCTAGCTGAAAAAGAGATCATAAAAGCATTACGGAAATATGAGACTTTTATTTCAAGGCAGACAAAGCATGCTCAAGATTTCATTTACTCATACTTCTAACACAAAACAAACAAATGGAAATCTGAGATATTTATATCAAGGCAGACAGAGCATGCTCAGGATTTTATTCACTCAAGTTCCTGGAACAAAGGATTACAATTTCGGGACAGCAAGTTGTAGCAACACGCTTCCAACATGCGATCAACCTAATTATAATCAACACAAAACATGCACTAAACAAGTATTTGCAGCTAAGGAGGCATGCAAACTTGCTCTTTACACAAAGTGAACAACACTAGACGATAACAAACATGAAGGCATAAGCTCAATGATTTTGTTATCACAAGCATGGTTAAACTAAAATGAGAAAACACTACTCTTATTTATAACTAAGCAGAGGAGTAGGGAACCCTAAAATCTCCTTGCTTTTACAACTACTGCTTGCCAACATGCAAGCTTTATTTCTAAACCTAAAAGATAAAACATCTAAAACCTTGAAATCATCTAAAAACGGAAAGTGCCAACTCATTACAACTTGATATCCTTCTTCTTCAAAGAATGGATAAGAATGGAGATGAAAATAGAAAGAAATAGTGAGACAAGAATGGAAAGAAAGCTTGGAAAAAGCTTCTAGAAGATTTCCGCTTTAAATCTCTCACACATCCACCAAAAAGTGGGAAATTGCCTCTCTATCAGGAGCGTTGATACTATCTATAGCCATATTCCACTTTTCTAAGATTTTCTCCCTATTGCAATCAAACATAGAAAATATTTGACATCTTCAACTCCTTTATGAGTTATGTTCTTGAGAAACATCACTGCCTCAAAAGATGACTTACTGATTGATGACTTGGCGGCTCTGCAACTTCATGCATTCTGACACTTCTCTTGATTCTCCCATGGAAGAGTATTCTACAACTTTTTCCAACACTTGTCCTTTCGCTCATACCACTCCCTCTGCACGTTCTTCAACTGAGATGATGACATTTTATTTCCATGATGGTACTGAAAAACACTTCCCAACATCATTCGTTCAGATAATCATGATACAACACTTGTTTGGCTCTGAATTCGATGGGAGAGTACTACATGCTAAAAAACTTGAAGATTGACTGTAAACTTGACTAGGTTCTGACAAGCTCATCACAAACCCTAAAAATAACTTGCTGATTTTCTTCATCAAATGGATGAATTTTTTGGAAAATTTTCTGAGATATGGGTTTTGTTTAGAATTTCGGTACAAGCAAACCCAGATCATCCGTTTTTGAAAATTTGGAGTGAAGACTAAAAAAGTAGCAAACCCTAATTTTCTCCCAAAAAAAGCAGAAAAAGCTAGCATCTGGGTATTGTTCATGAGCACATTTTGGATGAACCCATTTGGTTAGATTTTGAAAACCTCAAAGTTTCACTGAAAAAGCAACCATTTGAAGTTTTGCTGAAAAAGCTGTGATATGGGTTTTGTCTAGAAGAATATTTGAGATAGACCTAGAAGATTGGAAGTTGTAAATTTTGAATTTTTCTCTAACATGCAAATAAAAAGCAGCTGCTGCAACCTTGAGAAAATTATTCAAAAATTATCCAGAAGATCGAACTAGTATAAACCAGCTTGCTGAAAATTGAAAGCAATGGCTTCCTTCTTCAAAGATTTGATGTTCTAGATGAATAAAATATGAAAAAGCAAGCCTTCTGGAGTGCTGATCTGAAAATATTATGAAAAACCAGCAAGTTGATGTTCTTGAATCTTGAAAATAAGGGTTTGAGGTTGTTGGTTTGTTTTCTCCTTGAAGACACCTGCAAGAAAATAATGAAAACAAAACAAAAAAGTGCTTTAAATATGCTTTGCCTTGAGAAAACAACTTTCTTTTGCCCTACTTCCTCAAAACCCTAATTCAAGATTGTGTAATGAACTTAGACTTTGGTCTTCAACTTCAATTTTTGAAATTTCCAAAAATTTGACTAAGGCATTGGAAGTTGGGTGCCTTTTTTGAGGTATGCCATCCCTTTTTCTAGACTTAGCCAACTTTTCACCGTTTTCAACTTTTGTTCAATTTTCAACCCACGTTTGACTCTGATTTCTGGCTTCCAGATTGATCCAGTGAACAAGGTGAACGTTGCATCATGGAGCCTGATCGAATCTGACAACATGATGCTGGAGACATCATCTGCTAAAAACTTCATTTTTCCCTCTGAAATGTCAAGTGCCTATCCTTGATAAGGGCGCCCATTTTCTCCAATGTTAGCCATTTTCATGATATTCAAATTTATACTTTCCTTCTGACCTTCAAATGAATTCATGATTTCGGGTGCTATACGTGTCAGACTAACTGGCTGATGGATTCACTAGATAGTTGAGGTGATTCTGGAAGGGGTCCTTTGGATAACTCATCTCTGGAAATTGACTTTTGGTGGCTCAAAACCCTAGGCGCCCTTCTTGAAGTATGGCGCCCATAGCTTCTAGAGAGACATTTTCATTGTTCTTCGTTTTCAGAGCTCTAAAACACCTCTCATCGTGACCTCTGTTTGATCTAAGTTTCTGGATGATTGCATGTTCGGATGAGTTGATGAAGACATCCACTGTGAAGCTGGTGAGAAACCGAACAACATTACCTGGGGAAGCCAACCCTAACTTCATCATTTGGTACATTGAAAAAATGGGTGCCTATTCTCTTCAGGGGCACCCATGGCTAGCAGACTTAGCCATTTTTATGTAAATTTCAAATTTTGCCTCATTTGACGTGCCTTCCTTGTCTTTGACTGTCAGAACAAAAAAATTTCTAAGGCATGAAGGTTTGGGTGCCTCTTCTTGACTGGGGCGCCTGAAGTCTCCAGACTTAGCCAAAAATTCCTATCTTTCATTTTTTCAAATCTTCCTTCATTCCTAGTTTTGTTTCTGCACGTTCCTCATTGACAACCTCTGCTTGATGCTTGAACTTCTTATTCTGACACTTGGCCGCTAATTGACCTCCATTGATGACCTTGGATCTCCGACAAAGCTTCTAAAAAAGCAGATTAGACCCAGTAGGGTAAAACTGGTCTTTTTGTGATTTTGATTGCACCAGCCTGATGAGGAAGTATTTTAAGCCAATCAAAATCAGTCTTAATCCTAAAAGCCAAACTTTCTATTTTTAGAAATTTTCTTAAAATAGAAAATTTTGCAAGTATCCATTTCTTGAGAAACCTAGAAAAAGCTTCTATTTTTAGAAAACTACTAAAAATATAAATTTTCCTAAAATTTAGGGATGAAAAACTGAAATCTGGGTATTGTAGGTTTGGTCGCTCTGAGCCAACCCAAATTGTCAGATTTTGAAAATTACAAGGTTTTGACCCCCATGCAAGACATGCAATCCCAATTTTGACCTTTTTGACAGATTTGATAGTATTTTGACTCATTTCTTCAAAATGCCTAAGTGTAGCAAAAATTTTAATTTTGGGGTACAATAGGTTCCTAATTAAATATGTAATTGGTCCTCTCTCATTCTTATCCACCATCGGAATGTTGAGTAGCTGACCTAATTTGAATTTGTAAAATAAACGATGTATAGCTGACCTTGGAGAAATTTTCTAGGGTTGAAGATGGTATAAAAGCAAGTCAAGATGTTGCAAATTGCAATGAAAGCAAGTGAAGTGTGTCAACAAGTGCAAAAATTAGAGTATGTAAGAGTGAATAAAGGAAGCAATACTTTGATGTGTTTGATTCTTGAAAGTAGTGAGTTGACAATGTCTACAATCCTTTGATAAAGTTGTGAATGTGTGGAACCTATTATGGTGGATCTTTATTTATTTTTTCTTTTATTATAGGCAGTGATCCTCCTTCTAGACGATGAGTCCTATCTATGTAGTGAGCCTTTGTATCTAGACAGTGAGTCCTTTCTAGGTAGTGAACCTTTGTATCTAGTATTGCATTACTACTATATTGTGAGTTAATCCTCATTGTGGTTTTTCTCTCATTGGGTTTTCCACGTAAAATTGGTGTCTCTGGTGTTTTCTTTATGTTATCTACATTTCATGTTTACACTTGATAATTGATTAAGTTAAAGTATAATTAATTAAGTTTGGAAGTAAAAGTAATTCGGTACAACTGATTCACCCCCCTCTAAGTTCTCTTATGCATTTCAACAATGTTAGCATAGAAAACAAGGATGTTAGTACAAAAGAAGAATCTTCAATATTTTTCCAAATACATAATAGGCATTGCATGAATCATCATTGGGCATTAAAATGACACAAATGGACAAAAAAAACCATGGTATGACATAGATCAAGATGTGCAAGGTCATCCACTTTAAAAAGTAGGCAGTTGTAGACAAGGAATGTCCTAGCTCATTATTCTAAAGGCAAAGTTACCCCAATCTTTTTGCCAAGACAATTCCCAAACAAAAATCAAAGAAAAGAGTCATGAGACATCATCGCTCTTCTAAATCCTTCATGGGACATCCTCAAGAAAGCTAGTAACCTAACTAAAAGATAAATCAAGAAACAAATAGGACAAAACAGACCACAAGGTCAACTGCCATTCAATGTGTTTACCAAAATATGATTGTTTGACGATTTAATTAACTATGTGATTGACAGTTTGATTGTTTGATGGAGCCTAGTTTCAAGAGAGGAAACATGTTGTATAAGATGTCAAGTTTGGTTTCAAACATGTAACCACCTGTATAAGGAAAATGACAAAAAATTGATTAATAATAAGTTTTGGTTTCAAGAAAGACACATCTTGTATAAGACATAAGTTTGACTGGTTTGATGTTTAATGTTTGACTCTTTTGATAATTTATTTGGTTTGACTGAGTGACTTTGTTGGCTTGTTTTCTTGTTGATGTGTGACTTGTCTAATATTTTGGTGACTATTTATGTCTAAGTTGACAATGTCTGATTTATTATGACTAACATGAAAAACCCTAAAGGATCGACCTAGGTGGCCTTGGGGGCTCATCGACAGATGGCCTTGCCTATGTAATAATGCACAAAGGCCTCATAGTTTGACATGACATGACTTTGTTTTATTTGACAAAGGATCGAGTCATGATTTTATTTGACAAACCTAAAGGGAGTGACCTAATGCCTCGAGGGCACATTGACCGATGACCTTGCCTACATTGAGTCACAAAGGAAATGTAGTTCGACTGGACTGGATTGACATGACTAATTTTGACTCTTTTTTGGGGATCTTTGGAGGTTATTTGAATATTTTTTGTGTTTTGACATGTTTTTATTTTTTTGGATTTTTGAGATTTTATGATTTATTTGTCTTTTTGGGAATTTTTTTTTGTTGTCATTTTTTTTTTTTGTATTTTTGGATGAAAGCGACCTCTGATAGTAAGTGTAAGATCCCATGACGTAGGTCCAATATTTTCCCCTAGTCGAGTATGAGACCAATTTATTAGGAGTGGAGTGGAATGAGATAGGCATTAAGGAAGGTGAAAAGACATGTGATGTCAATCGTTCCAAGCTTATGAAAAGAACAACTAGTCATTATTATGGGTGAAATGAGATGGGTGAATGACGGAGAAAAATTAGATTGGAATGATGGTAGAAAAGGAGCAAAGCCAACTACACATGGCACTTGTTTTCCAGGTTTTCATCATGGTACTTATCCAAAGCGCCGCCAAAGTGGTTTTCACTATTGGATGAATTATTTCTCTTTACTATTTTTCTTTATTTTTTTTATTTTTTTTGTGTTACCAGGATGCCTATTTTCTAGGTTTTCATCAAGGTAACAATTTTTTTTATTTTTCCATTTTTTGTATTTTTTGTGATTAAAATGGGACTTTCAAAAGCTAAGTGTAGAACCGATATATCGTGATGATGCATTGACCTTGTTCAGATGACTGTGTTGGACAAAGGGACCTAAATTGGATATGGAATGTAAGTGGAACATGTGACAAATGATAGAAATGGCAGAAGAAAGAGGCTATGATATGATCCCTAATGTGCATACTACATCAGGTTCACCAATGTAAATCAGGGCTAAAATTATCAAGGTTAGGCAACAAAGCATATAAATCAAACCCTAATAAATAATGAAGCATAAATAAGCATAAAAACATAAAACATAAAGAAATATTACCAAATTTTCATGCCACCATTGATTCATCTCCATTGCACTTCTCCATTTTGCTTGAATATGATATTTTCCCTAAAAACAATTAGTACAAAAATAGGTCTAATGACAATGACGAAGAGAAATATTGAAGATTCTCAATGACTATGGATGCATTTGACTTGATAGTAGACTTGATAGCAAGATGACTCTAAATAGCTTGTAGATTCTCTAAGATGCCTAAGCTACAAGATGTCTAAGATGAAGAAATGGAAATGATAGAGGTATTTTATAAGAAAGACAATTTTGGATGAAGGGTTAAGATTGAATGTCAATAATCAATGTCCAAGAATAAAATATGTAGTATGGACTAGGGTTAGGGAAAATTAGGGCAAATGATAAGAATTAACAATCAAGATTAAATTATAAATAATTTAATCAAGGGTGGAGGTTAATTAAGACATGGATAGATAAGTACTTGATGTGGAAGATACCATTGGCATGGATAAAGAGGTGAGAGGAAAAAATTAAATAATAAAAATTATTTAATTTAGGTGGCCAGTAAATAATTATTTAATTATAGAGGAATGTGACAAAGAGAACCTTTTGAATTAAATAATAATTTAATTCAAAATTCAAGAGAGTGGACCAAATTAAATAAATAAAATTTATTTAATTTATGATGGAAGAGGCTAATGAATAATTAAATAATTTTAAGTAATCATTTAATTATAGTGGAAAGTGGTATAAAAATTAAATAAATAAGAATTTATTTAATTTTAGAAAGAAAGGGACTTAATTAGTGACGTAATTAAATAAATAAAATAAAGAAAACAATGAATTAATTAAATAATCAAGGAAAATAAAGAAAACAATGAATTAATCGATTATTTAATTAATTCATTGTTTTCTTTATTTTATTTATTTAATTATGTCACTAATTAAGTCCCTTTCTTTCTAAAATTAAATAAATTCTTATTTATTTAATTTTGTTGAGAAACGATGCCTCAATTACCAGCTTGAACCTCTATCAGAAAAAGACTTGGCTTTTTTCTCACTTTTTCTGCTTTTACCGCCATACTGCAGCGGTCTTCCTTTCTGTTCTGGCAGTACCGCGGTGAAGGGTTTGGCGGTTACCTCGTTACCACACGCAGTCTCCTTCTTCACCGCAGTGGCCACAGTAACGATCTTTCCACCTAGCTGGCAGTTACCATCTTACCACGGTCAGTCAAATGACTAACTGTCGTGGCTGCGATAAGTCCGCCAGCGGCCTGGCTAGCGGTTAGCACCATACTACGGTTAGTCAAATGACTAACCGCGGTGGCCACGGTAAGTCTACCAGTGGCCTGGCTGGCAGTTATCGTGGTGGCCATGGTAAGTCCACCAGCGGCCTGGCTGGCGGTTACCGCCATACCGCGATCAGTCAAATGACTGACCACGGTGGTTGCGGTAAGACTACTAGCGGCCTGGCTGGTGATTACCGCGGTGGCCGTGGTAAGACCGCCAGCAGTCTGCCAGGACAGCTACCACTATACTATGGTGAGTCTTGATGTCGGCTGCGATAGCACAATAGGAAGAAAGGGCAGAACTCAGTGAAGTCGGGGTGAGCTCGATCAAGCTCACCGCCATACCGCAAGTTGAACTCAGCAGGACTACAGTAGCGTGGTAAGGACTTTGGAGAGCTCGAATGAGCTCGTTGACTGGGTTGACTGAGTTGGACTGGGTGGCAAAAGCGTTAGACGAATGAGATGCAGACACGTGGCTCAGTGTCAGAGTGATAATTGGCTAGAGGCCAAAGTCGTAGTAGCAGATATTACAGGTCGACTCAAGGTGGTGGACAGGACCCGATTTGGGTAAAGAAGTTATTGTCTGGGTGGCTCGATGCAAAGAGATCAGTATGGGCAGATCATTGGTGCAATTGGATTAGAGATTAATGTACCTTGTGATCGGCGGTTGATTGATAGAATTGAATGCAATGTATGACTTAAGGAAGTCGAGTGCGTGATTGCATAGGGGGTTGGTTTTTTGTTCGAACTGTATGTTGAATGAACATCGTAACAGTGAGATAATTTTGTAAGTGTTGTTGTGAGCTTAACAGAAGCAAGACTATGATTTGTATGTAATATTGTTATTACTATAATACAAAATATTCTTTGCTTGGTGTGATGGGTTTTTTACCTAGAAAGGTTTTCCCACGTTAAATACATGTGTCATCTGTGAATTCTAAATTGATGCAATCTCATTTTGCTACATGTATTTGATCTCAAGTGTTTTAGATGCTATTGAAACCTGTTTATGCTCTTCTCCTCTGTTGTATTAGTGTTAAGGGAATGTATTCCGCACTTTAGGGTCATTTGTTGATCCTTGTTTTTCCCTTCAAATTTTTATACCACTTTCCACTATAATTAAATGATTATTTTAAATTATTTAATTATTCATTAGCCTCTTCTATCATAAATTAAATAAAATTTATTTATTTAATTTGGTTCACTCTCTTGAATTTTGAATTAAATTATTATTTAATTCAAAAGGTCCTCTTTGTCACATTCCTCTATAGTTAAATAATTATTTTTAATTATTCATTGGCCAGCTAAATTAAATATTTTTTATTATTTATTTTTTTCCTCTGACCTCTTTATCTATGCCAATCTTATCTTCCACATCAAGTCCTTATCTATCCATGTCTTAATTAACCTCCACCCTTGATTAGATTATTTATAATTTAATCTTGACCATTAATCCTTATCATTTTCCCTATTTTTTTCCTAACCTTAGTCCATACTACACATTTTTTTCTTGGACATTGATTATTGACATTCAATCTTAACCCTTCATCCAAAATTTTATTTTCTATAAAAGACCTCTATCATTGCCATTTCTTCATCTTAGACATCTTGCATCTTAGGCATCTTGGAGAATCCACAAGCTATCTAGAGTCATATTTCTATCAAGTCTACTATCAATTCAAGTGAATCCATAGTCATTAAGAATCTTCAATATTTTTCTTTGTCATTGTCATTGTCATTAGGCCTATTTGCATACTCAAAAATCTAAGAGAAAATATATTCAAGTAAAATGGAGAAGTGCAATGGAGAAGTGAATTAATTTTAGAAAGAAAGAGACTTAATTAGTGATGTAATTTATTTAATTAATCGAGGAAAATAAAGAAAACAATGAATTAATTAAATAATTAAAATTATTTAATTAATAGAAGACTTAGCTTTTAGAAAATAATTAAATAATTAAGATTATTTAATTATCAAAGATAAAAGGGGAAATGATGGAGAATTTAGAAGTCGTAGGCCTAGGATAATTTTTAGTGTCTACACTGTTGCAAACAGGTGCCTCAACTTCTGGCTTGAACCTCTATAAAAGACTTGACGTTTTGTTGACATTTCTAGCCTTTACCTCGCTATCGCTGGAAACTCTTCATAGAGGCGCGATATGGCGGTTTACCACCTTACCGTGGGCCTCTATTTCTTTTTCCACGGTTGGGCGGTGTTACCACCATACCATAGGGTCTGTGTATTGAGTTGGTGGTAGCGCGATGGATTGGCACAGTCAGTTTGAAGGTTTACCTCCCTACCATAGGGGTTGCTCGATGATGGTGCGGTGGCCGCGGTGAATGGAAATAGTCAGCAAAGAATGCTTACCACGATAGCCTTTTAGCCATGTCGCAGTGGCAAGGTAAGCTATGGTAGTCATTAAAGTCACTTACCTCAATACCACAAAGGTCTTGCAATCGGGGCAAGGTAGTGTGGTGTGTTTGACAGTTGTCTTTAGCGATTACCTCCATACCACAGGAGGCTTTGCTCAGCCTCGCAGTTGGGCGGTGGCACTGCCATACCGCGGAGGGTTGGTCTGAGCTTTATGGTGGCTGCGCTAAGGGTGGCGGATGGTTGATTAAGTGACTGCCACCATACCGCAGTGGCTCCTTTGCTCTGTCACGGTGGTGCGGTATGTCTACCACCATACCACGAAGGTTGCGAAGGAGATGGCTAGTATCGAGGTGACACCACCATACCGTGGTGGTCTCTTTGGCTCGGAAAGGTAGCACAGTAAGAAGAGTTTGGAATTTGTGTTGACCAGACTGACTTGACTAGAAGTGGTGAATAAATAGGAAGGTGACATGTGGCAAGTAGTCAACGACTGATTGGCCGAAGTTTGAAGCAGTGAAAGCATTAACTGCAAGGCTCGATTTGGCAGGTGACAGGATCCGATTATGGCAAAGAGAATTAATGCCTAAACTATTTGATGCGTGATTGCAGGGCGACTTGGTCAAAAGCGATCGGATTCATTGTCAGAAGGAAGGTGTATAATTAAGACACCTGATTGGTTGTTGATTGTAACAAGTAACAATCGAATATATATTATGGTAGAGGTCACTAAGGTGACAATGTATGTGAAATAATTATTCATTGTATGTAGAAAATACATTGTAACAGTGAGAGTAGTTGAACAAAATGAAGTCCATTGTTGTGAGTTGTATCAGAGAGAGAGGTTTGTTAACTTTGTATGTAAACATTTTACTATAATACAAAGTGATTTCTCTTAATGTGGTGGATTCTTTCCTGAAAGGGTTTTCCCACGTAAATTTGGTGTCTTCTTTGTCTATATATTTTTTTGTTACTCTTGTTATCCTGTGTGTGTGCATCTTAAGTGTATGAAAGTTTTGAAAGAATTTTTTTTGCAATTCTCCTCTAACGTATTAGTGTTAGGAAAGAATTTATGCACTATTTTGTTTCCTTTGAAGTGGTATCAAAGCTTCGCCAGTTGTGTTATCCTTGTTAGTAAGGCTGGTTTTTTATGCTAATATTGTTTTAGTGGGAGTCTTGCAAAGTTAGAACCTAGTTTTGTTTGAGATGGCGAGTACATCAGGAAGAGTAGAGACTGAAAAGTTTAATGTCGGCAACTTTGAGTTGTGGAAACTCAAAATGGAAGACTTACTTGTGGATAAAGACCTTTGGGTTGTTGTGTCTGGAACTATGCCATAAGGTATGAAGCAAGAAAATTGGGACCTTGCAGATAGAAAAGTGAGAGGTCTGATAAGACTTAGTCTGGTTGATTCTGTACTCTTCAATGTCCATGAGGAGAATTCTACAGCCTCCTTATGGAAGAATCTTGGTGATATTTATCAGGGAAAGTCTCTGGTAAATAAGTTATTCCTGAGTAGGAAGTTGTACTCCTTCAAGATGGAAGAAGGTGCATCTGTTGCAAACCATTTGAACTCATTTAATATGAGTGTTGCTCAGTTGGCATATGTGGGTGTGAAGATAGAGGAGGAGGATCATTGCATTCTCCTATTATGCTTGTTACCTGACACTTGGGATCATCTTGTAATGGCTATTGGAAGTATGACAACTACTTTCAAGATGGAAGACATGGTTGCTTCGCTGCTATCAAAAGAAATGTGGAGGAATTCTTCAGATGGCCAAAGAGGCCCTTGTTGTTAGAGGTAGATCAAAGGAGAAAGGAAAGAAGAAGGATAAGAAGTCTAAATCCAAATCTAAAGGGAGATCAAAGTCTCTTGGTAAAAATTCCAAGGTAAAATGCTAGAACTGTGGGCAGACTAGTCATATCCAAAAGGATTATAAGGAGAAGAAGAAGAAGAGTAACTCTTCAGAAAATGACTCTTCTTAGAGTGATGCAAATGCCTTCATTGTAGCATTGGTGACTCAGGCATTAGATGATGTCTAGCTGGTTGACTCAAGTGTATCTTTCCACATGATGTCTCATAGAGAGTGGTTCACTAAGTACAAAAATTATGATAGTGAAAAGTTGTACCTGACAAGTGATTCAACAATGGAGATTGTTGGTCGTGGAAGAATCAAAGGGAATGGTGATGTACTGCACATACCAGGTTTGGCTTGTAACTTAATTTATTTCAGTAAGTTGAATGATGCTGGTGTGGAAGTTTCTTTCTTGAGTAAAGGATGTAAGATGGGTAGAGGTGCTATGGTGTTGGCTAAGGGTGTATGTACTAGCACTCTATACAAGTTGGATGCACATCTTGTTCAATGTAACAACATCTCTATAAAGTCAAGCAAAGATACTCCTGTAGAGAAGGATGATGAAGCTCCTCTGAGTGAAAATGCCTTGGAGGTGAAACTCCCAGCTGAGAAAACCATGATGTGGCATCATAGACTCGGTCACATAGGTGAGAAAGGTTTAAAAACCTTGAAAAATAAAAATCTTGTTGAAGGGCTTGTTGATTGTAACCGTGCATTAGATTTTTGCGAACATTGTATCTATGGGAAGCAACACCATGTTTCACTTTATTCGAGTCCTCATAAATCTTCTGGTGTACTAGATTATGCTCATTCTGATGTGTTTGGTCTAGTCAATGTTCCTTCATTATCAAAGTCTAGATATTATGTTTCTTTTATTGATGACTATTCGAGAAGGGAATTTATATACTTTCTTAAGAGTAAATCAAAAGTGTTCAGTCAGTTTAAAGAATTCAAAACTTTGGTAGAAAATCAAACTGGAAGGAAAATCAAACGTTTGAAGATAGATAATGGCAGTGAGTTCTGTTCTGTATATTTTGAAAGTTACTGTAAATACCATGGGATTAAAAGGCATAAAACTACACCTTATACTCCATAATGGAATGGAGTTACTAAAAGGTTGAATAGAACATTAATGGAGAGAGTGAGAAGTATGTTGAGTAGTGTTGGTCTAGAGTAGAAGTTTTGGGCTGAGGTTGTGGCTATAGCATGTAACTTGGTAAATCGTGCACCTTGTTTTTCTCTTGTTAACAATACACCTTTGGAAGTGTGGTTTGGTAAGAATCCCTCTCTAAGACATATTTGTGTCTTTGGCTGTGAGGCATATGCATATGTGCCAAATGAGAAAATATCTAAGTTGGAGAACAAGGTTGTTAAATGTATCTTCATCGGCTATGGTGTTGGTGTGAAGGGATACAAGCTTTGGAATCCTGATACTAAGAAGGTTTTGTACAACAGAAGTGTAATATTTCATGAGTTGAAACCTTTAGTAGTTGATCCACAGTTGGAGATAGATAAAAGAGAAAAGAAGAATGATGTAGTTGAAATTCCTCAAACTCCAGAAAAAGAGGAACTACATGGTGTACCTAAAACTGAGGAGAGCTCAAGCAACTTTGAGAGTTCTGAAGATGAAGAACCACAACCTCATCCAATAAGAAGGTCTACATGTGAAAAAAGACAACCTAATAGGTATGGTTTCTCTATGTTGGATTCGAAATGTTCCTATGCTTTGATTACTAGCACTGATGAGCCTAGGACTATGAAAGAGGCAATTAATATGTCTGATTCAAATTCTTGGTTGGAAGCCATGAATGAGGAAATGGAATCATTGAAGAAGAATGAAACATGGGATTTGGTTCCTTTACTTGAAGGGAAAAAGCTTGTTGGTTGTAAATGGGTATTTAAGAAGAAGACTAGTCTAAATGGTAGTGTTGAAAAATATAAGGCAAGGTTGGTTGCAAAGGGATTTTCCCAGATAGAGGGAATTGATTATGGAGAAATATTTTCCCCTGTAGCAAAGCTGACATCTATCAAATTGCTTTTGTCACTGGTAGTAGTGTATGACTTAGAAATCGGGCAGATGGATGTGAAGATAGCGTTTCTCCATGGAGAGCTAGAAAAGGAAATTTACATGTCCCTGCTTGAGCACTTCGTTGAAAAAGGTAAAGAAAATCTGGTCTACAAATTAAAGAAATCTTTGTATGGTTTGAAGAAGTCTCCGAGAATGTGGTACCAAAAATTTGACACTTTTGTGTTGTCTATGGGATTTGTGAGATCAAAATTTAATCATTGTGTTTATTACAAGTCTGAAAATGATCATGTACTTATTATTACCCTGTATGTGGATGATATGTTGTTCATAGGAAATATTAAGACTATGATTTCAGATTTTAAATCTTAGTTGTCTGCAAAGTTCGAAATGAAAGATTTGGGTGTAGCAAGGTATATTCTAGGGATGGAAATAACCAAGGATAGAATGAGCAGAAAGCTCTGGGTAAGTTAGAGTAAGTATGTCAATACTATTCTGGAGAGATTTGGTATGAATGATTGCAAGGAGCTAGTTGTTCCATTCTTGTAGGGAATGAAGCTATCTATTGAAGACTGTCCAAAATCTGCTACTGAGATAGAGGACATGACCAGGGTGCCCTATGCAAGTGTTTTTGGCTGTCTAATGTATGCAATGGTCTGTACAAGGCCAGAAATTGTCCAAGGAGTGGGAGTTCTGAGCCATTTTATGGAAAATATAGGACGGACACATTGGGATGCTATGAAGAGAATGTTTATATATTTAAAGGGTACTTCAGAATATGCTCTTTATTACCATGGAAATTTGGTTGCATCACAAAGAACTCTCACCATTCGTAGATATGTGGAATCTGATTAGGCGGGGAACATTGATAGCAGGAGATCAACCAGTGGATACACTTTCATGCTAAATGGTGGTGCATTTAGTTGGATGAGAAAGTGACAGGCTATAATCACTTTATCCACTACAAGGGCTAAATACATGGCAGCAACACACACCTACAAAGAAGTTATTTGGTTGATTCGATTGTGTTCTAATATTGGTTTTAATGTAGGGAAGATTACTATTTGTTGTGACAGTTAGAGTGCCATTTTTTTGGCAAAGAACCCTACTTTCCATGCTAGGACGAAGCACATTGATGTGCAGTATCACTTTTTTAGAGACATGGTGGAGGATTGAAAGGTCTATTTGGAAAAGGTTGGCACTTTGAAGAATGTTGTAGATGCATTAATGAAGCCAGTGAGCATGGACAAGTTCAGATGGTGCACAGATTCGATGGGCCTTGAGGCCTATGTTCATTATTAATGTCGAAGTCTTGAGGAAGCCAAGAAGTATTTGTCAAGTGAGAGCTTGTTGGGAATAGGTGCCTCAACTTCTGGCTTAAACCTCTGTAAAATACTTGATGTTTTGGTGACATTTCTAGCCTTTACCTCGCTACCGCTGGAAACTCTTCATAGAGGCGCAGTATGGTAGTTTACCACCTTACAGCAAGCCTTTGTTGCTTTGTCTGTGGTTGGGCGGTGTTACCACCATATCGTGGGGTCTTTGTCTTGAGCTTGCGGTAGCGCGGTGGATTGGCACGGTCAGTTTGAAGGTTTACCTCCCTACCACAGGGGTTGCTCAATGATGGCACGGTGGCCACGATGAATGGTGACAGTTAGCAAATAATTCTTACCACCATACCACGATGGCCTTTTGGCCATGTCGTGGTGGTGAGGTAAGCTATGGTAGTTAGTAAAATTGCTTACCCCCTTACCACAATGGTCTTGCAGTCTAGGCAAGGTAGTACGGTGTGTTTGACAGTCGGCTCTTGCGGTTACCTCCATACTATGGAAGGCTTTGCTTAGCCTCATGATTGGGCGGTGGCACCGCCATACCGTGGAGGGTTGGTTTGAGCTCTATGGTGGTTGTGGTAAGGGTGGTGGATGGTTGATTAAGTGACTACTACCATACCACGGTGGTTCCTTTTCTATGTCGCGGTGGTGCGATATGTCTACCACCATACCACGAAGGATAAGAAGGAGATGGGTGGTACCGAAGTGACACCTCCATACCGTGGTGGTCTCTTTGGCTCAGAGAGGTAGCATGGTAAGAGGAGTTTGACATTTATGTTGACTGGTCTGAATTGACTAGAAGCGGTGAAAAAATAGAAAGGTGACACTTGGAAAGTAATCAATGACTGATTGGCTGAATTTTGAAGTGGTGAAAGCATTAACTACAAGGCTCGACTCGGCAGGTGATAGGATCCAATTATGGCAAAGAGAATTAATGCCTGGACGGCCCAATGCATGATTGCAGGGCGACTTGGTCAGAAGCGATTAGATTTGTCTGTCAGAAGGAAGGTGTATAATTAAGACACCTAATTGGTTGTTGATTGTAACAAGTAACAGTCGAATATATATTATGGTAGAGGTCACTAAGGTGATGATGTATGTGAAATAATTATTCATTGTATGCAGAAAATGCATTGTAATAGTGAGAGTAGTTGAACAAAAGGAAGTTTGTTGTTGTGAACTGATATCAGAGAGAGAGATCTATTAACTCTGTATGTAAAATTTTTACTGTAATACAAAGTGATTGCTCTTGGTGTGGTGGGTTTTTTTCCGAAAGGGTTTTCCCACCTAAATTTGGTGTCTTCTTTGTCTGTATATTTTTTTGTTACTCTTGTTATCCTATATGTGTGCATCTTAAGTGTATGAAAGTTTTGAAAGAAGGATTTTTACACTTATCCTCTGAGGTATTAGTGTTAGGAAAGTGTTTTTGCACTATTTATTTTCCTTTCATACACCCTCTACCAACGAAGTCTCAAGGGAACATTATTGTGATGTCTTAACTAAGAGGAAGCTTTGACTATATTAAAATAAGTACACGAAGGCATTTATGGGTCACATTCAAGTGGTATGGCCTTGGCTAAGAAACTGTTAAGGATAGGATATTACTGGCCTACCATGGAACAGGAAGCTCATCAATGTGTCAAGAAATACATGCAATGTCAACAACATGGGGACCCATCCATGCATTAGCTCAAGAGCTTAGGTTGATCACTACACCTTGTCCTTTCTTGTAGTGGGACTCAAGCATAGGAAAAATCACCCCCACCTCATCCAACGGTCATAAATTTATCATTACATCCATTGATTACTTCACAAAGTGGATTGAAGCGATACCTATGACCTATATCATGGGAAAGAAAATATCTAAATTCATCATGAACTATCTCATTTGTCTTTATGGTTTTCCTCAAAACCTTATTATAGATAATGGAATGCCCTTTAAAAATTAGGATGTTTGTGAGCTATGCCAAAAGTTTAATATCCAACACCGCTATTCCACCACATATTATCCCTAAGGAAATGGTCAAGATGAGGCTTCAAACAAAACTATTCTAAAAATTCTTAAAAAGATGTTCAATGAAGTTGGTTGTGATTGGAATCTCCAATTGAACCCCACCTTCTAGGCATATTGAACCAGTATCTACACACCTACAGGTGCCACACCTTGTTCCCTAGTTTATGGAACCAAAGCTATCCTACCTATCGAGGTCGATCTCCCATCATTGAGAGTGTCATTGTAATATCTTATTACTAATGAAGAATACAGAGTGTAAAGATTGAATGAGATAGAGATGTTGGATGAACGTCACCTTGAGGATTTGAATCATTTATAAGCCTATCAGAACTGACTAAATAGGAGCTATAATAAGAATATCAAAAATTGGTCCTTCTAGGTGGGAGATCTTATATTGAAAGAGAACCAAAAGAATATGTCGGATCCAAATAGAAAAGGGAATATTGAATTTAATTGGTTAGGACCATTCATTGTCACGGATAGTTATGGTTTTGGAGCCTATCGATTGTCAACACCTAAGGGAGAACCCTTGTAGGAGTCTATCAATAGCATGCATCTCAAGAATTTTTATGCCTAGGTATTGAAGGGTATAAATCCAAAAATCCAAAAAAAACAAAAATAAAATAAAATCCCAAAAAACTAGAAAGAGGATTGAAAACAATAAAGAGAAAAATCATCCTCTAGCGAAAACCACTTCAATGTCGCTTTGGCCAAGTACCTTGGTGAAAACATGGAAAACATGCACCTTGTATAAATAAGAACTATCTCCCATCCACCATTGACTCTCTGGTTTATCTTTGCATCCTTTGTTTGTCACATTCATCCTTCATCCTATTTATTCCTTCACCCATCTGCATTTCTATCATACTCAGATATTGAGTAAGTATCGTGTTACCCTTTAGTACTACTTGGTACATTCCTAAGTTTAGTTTTTCCTACCTATATCAAGGTAGTCTATCACATCACACTAGGGGCATCTACCTATACTTGCATCAGATCAGGTCCTTATGTATATCCTTAAGGTTATTCCTAAATCTCTAAATCCAAAAACATTTTCAAAATCTCAAAATCCAAAAACATTTGCAAAATCTCAAAATCCAAAAATAGTCATAAAATCTCAAAATCCAAAAATATTTGTGAAATCCTAAAATCCCAAAAACATTTGCAAAATCATCAAAATCCAAAAGCGTCCAAAACATTTGTATAGCACAACAAATATGAAAACAATCAAAATCTTTTTAAAGTCAAAATCCAAAACATCTAAATTATTGTAAATCCAAAATCCAAAAACATCCAAAATCTTATAAAGTCAAAAACATTCAAAAACTTGTAAAGTCCAAAAGCCAAAAATGTTAGTGTAATTAATATTTAATTACACTTGAATAACTTTACTTAGGTTGAGCTAATTTTAGGTCAACATTAGGGTTGCATACTTTGCTTTTATAAAGCAAATCATCTCATTGTAACATTGAATTCCTGAATATATCATTTTGCACATTCGCATGCAAAGCTCTGCTTTTTCATGTTTGCTCTTCTATGGAAGGTGTTTAGGTTTGCATGTCTGATCTAGGGTTTCTGACACAAGAATGGCGAAAAAAGGATCACCGAGTCAAAAGATATGCCCTCTGAAGTGAAAATAACAAGTTCTGAGTTCAAAGACCTGCAAAATAAATCTAGAGAAAAATCTAGAAAAACTAAAATGTTGAATAGATCGGCGCTGGAATCAGCTTTCCAACGATATCTCGTTTGCAAAAAAGGACACCGTACGCAAAAGTTATACCCAATTTCATGAAAGTGCTCCAGAAAGGCCAATAAGGCCTGCAGGCAGCCCAGGGGGCTAAAAAATTTTGGCCCTTGGTCCTGCATGCGACCAGAGGTTGGTAGACAGAGGCTGGGGCGGAGCCCCTGGTTCTCCATATGACCGCCTAGGGTGCTCAGAGGCTGGCTGGGGCTGGGCGCGGGCCGTAGGTTCTCCACAATGTTCTTCCAGTGCTTCTTTGTAGCAGTCATCTCATTGTAGGGGGGGTTGTCCCACTGGGTTTTCCTTCTCTACCTCATTATTGCATTTGTACATGGGTACCTGATCAGGCCTAGTTGTCGAGACCCATTCATGCTTTCTTGCATTCATCTTAGTTTTAGGTGCATGCTTATCTAGTCTCCCTAAGTTGCACTTATGGGGGGGTGTTAGTGTAATTGATATTTAATTACACTTGCATAACTTTACTAAGGTTGAGCTAATATTAGGTCAACATTAGGGTTGCATACTTTTCTTTTATAAAGCAAATCATCTCATTGTAACATTGAATTCCTGAATATATCATTTTGCACATTCGCATGCAAAGCTCTGCTTTTTTATGTTTTCTCTTCTGTGGAAGGTATTTAGGTTTGCATGTCTGATCTAGGGTTTCTAACAAAAAACATTCAAAACATCTCCAAAATCATAAAAAACATCCAAATCACATCAAAATCCCTAAACAAGTCTAAAAAGTAAAAAGTTCAAAAATACTTGTCAAACTACGTTGTCTCTGAGCATGAACATAGGCAAGGCCATCATTGATGAGCCCCCGAGGCATTAGTTTAGTTATTAGGAGTCTGTCATAATTAACTAATAATCAATGTTTTATGTCATCAATAAATGGTTACTAGTCACAGTCATTCGAACTATGTGATCTTTGTGCTTACGTAGGCAAGGCCATTACTGATGAGCCCCCGAGGTGTTAGGTCATTTTCCCCTTAGGTCTTGGTTCAAACTTGGAAAATACAAAAACATTTGGAAAATCTTGAAAACCCAAAACATCTCAAAATGTTCAAAAAACCTAAATAGAATCAAATAACTTTGAAAACTTAAAACATTCACATACACTCAAAAGATCAAAAGCAACCTCAAAACATTGCAAAATAGCAAAAACATTGAAATATTCAAAAAAAAAATCACCCAACCCATTTTGCTTTTACCCGCAATAAACTTTCATTCATAATAAATTGGTTGTCATTGTTAACCTTCGATAACGCAAGTGGAAACAAGTAGGAAAATCAATAAAGTATAAACTTGAAAGCATAAAAATATTGAGTCTCGATCATGAGTAAACAAGTTGGTTAACATTTGTATCAACTACCTATCAAAGAGTTAGTTTTAGCTAAAACACCTTAAAACAACAAAAAAATAGGGGTGTTTTTGGGTGATAAGATGGGGTGAGCCAAATATATGTAATGAGAGACCTATTTTCATTTATTTCATTAGGAAATGAGATCCACATAATGAATTTATTATCAACCCTTAGGTGAATCAAGTCAAAGTGAGAATCTTAAGATTTCTTTATGCTTGAAGGATGGGGGTCAAGATCAAACAACACTTTAGGGAGAAAAAGTAAAAATAGAAAATCAACACCAAAATGTAATCTAACACTTGGAACATCAATATGAAACTCAATACTAGCATAACCAAAAATCAAATTGCAGATCAGAGAAGGGAAAAAACTTGTGTACCACTCACCAAAATTGTTTTTTTAGAAGTAGATCTGGGACTCATTTTCCCATGGGTGAATGGATCCAAGTGGGTTTTCCTATAGCTTTCAGGAGCCTCTGATACAGATCTGAATCTTCAAATTTTCCCAAGTTTCACAGTCAAAATGTCATAAATGACTTCAAGATCTTAGTTTCCGTAAGAAGACAAAAAATTTCACAACTTTTGCAACTTTGTAAATCTTACTCTTCAAAGGGTCTTCAAGTCTTCTTCAACCTAAATCTACAATCACACATACAAGAGAGAGAAAATGTTTTTTGGGTGAATAGTGGTTTTCCTTGGTCAAACCTCGTTTTGGTAATTAAACCTTGAAATGAAATAAAACATGAAAGAGGGAATGAAGAATGAAAAAAGTTATGTTACTCTAGACATCTAAATTTGACCACTTTCACATGGTCAAAATTGTCTACTCTATTAGTATATTTCATTAATAAGGATTAAATAATTTATTTAATCATTATTTCATTTTTTCCCTAAGGTTCCCAAAGTATATGTAATTGAATAATTAAATAATTTACCTTACACCTTTTCTTCTCTAAATTAAATATATATGACAATTTATTTAATTTAGTCATTTGACCTTTTTTTGATTCAATTCCTCATTTTCTCTCCTTGTCACATTCTCCATAATCCTCTTTTAATCTGTATTTAATTAATTAATCCATTATTAGGATATGCACCACTTAATCAAGATTAGTGTCACGTCCTCCATAATCTCTCACTTGCTTCTAATCTCTCATTAATTATCCTAATCTTGTGTTTGCACAACCTTAATCAAGGTCATTAGCCACATTTAGCATACCTTTTTTAGTCAATCTTTCCACTTGTCTTTCTTTGCCTTGACTCCCTTTCCCATGTGAATTTTTAACTCACATTTATTCACCCAAGGCTCCTCTCTTCCCCATGTGAATTTTTAATTCAATTTTATTCCTCCAAGGAATCTTCTCTTCCCCATGCAAGTTCTAGAACCTTTGACTTGTCACATCAAGTCACATGTGGGTGAATCCTACCTTTTTAAGGACCTTGTTTTATCCAAGGTGCTTTCCACCTCTCCTTTTGGAACCTTGTCTTATCCACAAGATTCCCCAATCATGTGAATTTTTAATTCACTTTTATTCACCCAAGATTCTCCTCTTCCCCATGTGATCATTGAGAGGTCACATCATCCTTTTTCCAAGGTACTTGTACTTCATCCACATCATGTACCTTCCTTCCACCTCACTCTCACATCATCTTATCCTAAGCCATCTCACATTCCACATGTCAAGATGTGAGGGCTTGTGAGTCCTCAACTCACCTTAGCCCTCCATCTTGACCTTGTTGGTTTAGTCTCAACCATTGAATTCTCTAGAGAATTCAAATCCCTCTAAAAATACCCCCTTCTTCCTCTCATTTGAAAAAAGGAGATTTTTTCTACCAAACTCTTGCCAATTTTTATTTGCAACCATTTTTCATCAATCCACCAAATCCTTTAGCCACTAGCATCTTATTACATTTTGCATCTTGCATCCATTCATTTCTATAGCCATCCAAGGAGCACACAAACTCTCAAAAATCAAGGGTCAACCAAGGAAATCTGCAGCACAAAAGGTATAACAATTCATCTTCTTGTTTTGTTTATCTTTCTTGCATAGATATTCTTTAGGCTAATCTTGAATAGTATTTCTTGTGTTTTTCCTTTTAGTGCATTATAGGTTAGTTTTTCATCTTAGAATATGGTAGAACATTTTAGGGATCACAGTTACCACTCAACAAACCCTTGTCTAAAACCTTGATAATGGAGATCTTAGGAGGTTTGCAACTTGAATGAGATAGTTGAATTGGATGTCGATCTTGACACTTGAATCTTGCTTGAAATGATACTTTGAATGCTTGACTTGTTCATCAAACCTACATCACAATGTTAGCTCAAAAAACATGCATGATGCAAGAAGAATTTGACATGATGAATGGATTTTGAATGCTGCAATAAAACTCTAATATATCATCTCTTGAATTCCTTTGATCATAAACTTAGCTCTTGTAATTGAACACTTGAAAATCTAGGTGAAATTTAGTAAAATGACCTTGTATTTATAGGTATGTATCCTTAATTTCTGAAATTTAAATATTACAAGTCGAAATTAAATTATGGATTTGAATACATTAAAATACCACCAAAAACATAATTTAAATTTAGGTCCAAAGGTTTAGGGAGGACCCATTCACCCATGGGAGAATGGTTCCCAGGTCCATAAACCTAGAACACACATTGCTCAATATAAAGTGTTATTTTTAGGCATTAATTATTGTCAGGTTTCCCCTTCGAAAAATATAATTTAATAGGCTTGTAAATGAATTAAAGGGACAATTAAGGCATAATTAAGCTCAATTAATTAAGAGATCCCAAATAAGTGTGTAAATGTAAATGGGTACATTTAACAACACTAAATTAAGGAAATATTAAGTCCATTTAAATAGGATGGCTCAAACAAGTGAGAAAATGTAAAGGGTTACATTTTCCTACACTACATTTAGCCCCCACTTTAGTGGGAGGATGACCTTGTGTCAAACTCACACTAAAGTAGACAATCAAGAGAGGTCTAATTGTACAATTTTTGGAAGGATAAGATGAAAAAGATCAAGGAAGGTGATCAAGCATCCAAGATCTAAGATCTCATGGAAAAACCAACAAAGCTACAAAGAGACACATGCCTATATTAATCATATATGTGTATGCAGCAATGACAAGATACTCAATAATATAGTGCCAAAGACTCAAAGAAAGAGAAGAAAAAGGTAAATAAACAAAGGGTTGATCAAGCCTCGACTATCTAATGTGATGTAGAACATGCCTCAGCTATTTGTCCAAAAAAACTGTTTACAAGTGGAACTCCCTATCCACTATGCAAACAACAACATGTTCATACAGGCTAGTGAAATTGCGTTATCCACTAGGTGAGCCCCCAAGGGTAGCAAATGAGGGAATATTATTAGGCTCCCATACCATACTAAAGCTATACCTCTGATAACTTTAATAAGGCACCACACAATACAAACTTTGACCTCCATAAGGCTTAGAAAGTTGTGTTATGCTAAACACTTATAAAAAACAAGGCACCACAAGCAAGAAAAGTGTGTTATGCTTGGTGGCCATAAAAAAGGGTGGTAACTTTGAGTTTCATAAGGTTAGCAAGATGCATTATGCTAAAAAATTATGAACAAAATGAAAATAATATAAGACATTTTAAAAGGGGTTTTCTTAGTTTATGTAAGGTCTCCTCTTAGGGAACATCGTGCCTAATGTCTCCAAGAGAGGACAAGTCTAGGATAAAAGATTCACAACTTAGGGAATGCAACGAGTAGCATCACCACTAAGAGGAAAGTTGTATGCCAAAAAATGTCACACTCTTGGAGGACATCAAACCCAATGTCACCACCAATAAGAAGACACATCGCAAGAAGTAAGAAGATCATGCAATGAAACATAAGAATAGTCCAAGATCTCTAAAAATGATAATAGCCAATGTATGCCCCCACTTTAAATAAATTGTTAACACCATACTATGAGCAATTATTTTAAAGTAGAAAATGATTAATACTAAATAATAAAGAAGGCATAAGAGCTTACTTGGAAAGCCCTATGCCAAGTCATATGTTTCCAAATGAAGCTACATCATGAAAAAGGGAAGGGGTTCCCCCAAAATAAAGTCCCAAGCACAAAAGGGATCCATAGATTTGGGGTCAGTGTATGTCTTTGCTACAATGATATTATAGAGCTCATAAATGTCATCATTTCCCAAATAACTCATGGAATAGGAAGAATGACACATAGAGAGCAGAAACAAATAAAATTATTTTGGGTCAACATGGAAGAAACCTAAATTTCTCAACATCTTGCATCATCCCCAAAAGGAAAACACGAGACAAAAGAAAAGATAAAAGGTTTACGACATATAGAAGCATGAATGTACAAATAGAGGAATTAACATGAAGACACATCAAATAGAACAATACAAGGGATCACATTACACACATGCAATCAAGAAAATAAAAAGAAAACAAAGAAAAGACTAGTAAGGCACATGTGATTCAACCTATAGTCGGTTTTTTGCATCCCAATCTTGTTCATCATATGTGGAAGGTATACAACTAGCCAAAGGGATAACATCAAGTGGAAAACTAGGACAATCACCAAGCTCAACATGTGGTGAAACACTCTTTGTAGGAGAATCATCATGGTTATTATCATTTAAGCTCATAGAAGAGGAAAATAATGAATTTAACTCATTATGAACTTCCTCATCAATATTTTCAATTTCATTATCATCATCCAAGTTAATCAACAATAGCAGGTCTAATGATAATATCCATAGGAGGTGCTTGTTGTTTTCAAGATTTAGGAGTTTCTTGTTTCATAAAAGGTGTAGAATCATCATGTATCACTTGAGGTAAGTTTGTATTTTTATTTTCCATGTTTTTATTTTCTTCTTTTTCTTGCAACAAACAAGAAATAGCACAACATCTATGCCTATGCTCTCTAACATTTCGATTCCTTTTTGTTCGATTTTCAAGTTGATATTGTGTAAGGGAGAGGTTATCAACCATAGGTTTTTTTTATTCCCTTAAGGGAGGAATGGAAAGAACCATGGGAGGTTGTCCAACCACTTTCTCTTTAGCTTTGTAAACTTTTTTGATTTTAGGAGGCACAACGGGACTTATTTGGTTATCTCGTGGTCTCTTATAGGAAATGGGTGGAGGATTTGCTATGTTTTGGTCCTGGTTAATTGGAAGGTATTTTGGTTCAATAATTTTTTCGTTAAGGATAGGAGGCTCAATCATGGGTTGATTTAATGTCCCCTTTTCTAAATATAACATTTACTATTTTTAGTTAACCTGATTTTCAAAATTGCTAATCAAGACTTGCGGATAAATCAGGTAAATTGGATTTTCAAGATAAAATTATAAAATCATTTTTGGGAGAAAAATAATAAATATTTTAAATTTATTATTAAGGGTCCAATTTGGGAATTATAATTTTGGAGGAGCTATTTTGGAGTAATTTTAGCATTTAGTGGCTTATGACAAGCCGGGACAAGTGGCAGCTTACAATGGAGTGGAATAAATCAATGGACACTTGGCACCAAAGGTTACATGCACTAAATGAAAAAGAGAATCTCTCATTGTTCATGACTTTTGGGTTCCCAATTTGGAAATTGAAGATTTTTCAATAAAACATGAATTTGGGCTTCATTTTGGATCATTCTTGTTGCAGATTTTGGTTGAGTGTTTTCTCTTCTTCAAAGGCTAGTAAATTGATGAAAAAAGGATCTCCAAGACTATTAAACCAAGGATATTGAGGTTAAAATAAAATGGTTCCAATTGTCTCCAGGTGCAATTTCATCCAGAGATCGCCATTGTGTTGAATGCTTATTAGTTTGGTAAATTGTCTTAGTTTATTTGCATGGGTTTGGTGTAGTTTGGAGTGAATATTGTAGATTTTTTAGTTTCACATGGTGTTTTTTTTTGTGAGAAGAATATTTTGATGATGTTACAATATTAATATATGTACTTTTCTGTTGGAAACATTTAATGAAAGTTGGGGTGAGTTTGGGCTACTAGTTGGGGATTTATTTGGGTATTTTGCTGCAAATTTAGCTTTCTATTATGAGTTGATTTATTACAAAAAACTGACTTAATTTTTATTTTATTATCATTCATACATCATCTAATATCAATTTCACACTTTATTGATATATATTAGAATATTTTGGTGAAGGGTTTATCCTACCCGATTTACATCCATTTTTAGTTTGATAGAAATCAAGGTGTCCAAGCTTCCAGATTTTTTATTGCTGTTCATTCCTATTATATTATGTATTTAATAGAAAAAATGATGTAATTCCATGTGGATATCTGTAATAAAATGTTTGAATTCAATTGCATATTACCCCATTTCCATTTGGTGTAATTTTGTGTCAATTTCGATATACCCAATTTGCTCTAATTTGAGTTTGATTAAAAAGAGGATTTTCAGATTTGAATTAAAAATTTATTTGAGGGACTTTACATTATTGGTAAGGGATAATTCTGCTATGTTCTTTTTCTTAAAATTTTGATAGGATTTAAAAAATAATTCCTCACAAGGCCTAATAGGTTCCATAGGTTCAGGCCAAAAGAAATCCAATGAGAAATTCTTATCAGAAGACACGGGATTAAAGCCATTATAATTCACAATAAAGATTCCATTTCCAAAAGTAAAATTTAAGCATTTATTCACAACCAACAGGATCAAATTCATGGAGCGAAGCCATGGATAGCCTAATTTCACATGAAATTGGTCTAACAATGGGATGATGGAAAATGAGACACGTAATATTTTTTGTCCAACTTTTAAAGGAAGAGTTATCAAACCTATTGTAGGGAAAGAAAAACCATTATGTGTTTTGATCCATGCTTTTGGTTTTTCATATTTATCTTGATAAAGCTCATGCACAAATAGGAATTCTTCAATGATCACATTCTATACACAAATGGGATCAATTAATATCCCATTAGTAGGGTTGTCATTGATTCTTCTAGCTATGTAAAGAGGACCATTGAGTGCATGTTTAATTATGTCATGTTGTGAGAAATCAATTTCAAGTGGCATCTTAGTTAGGCCCTTACGAGGTTCAACTTCAATGATTCCAATCATAGTGTCTAATTTCTTCATGTTTTCATCATTCGTGTCAACATTCATCACATCATTCTTTGTTTCACTAGATTTGACAAAGGAAATGTTATGATTTGGCGTAGGATTAGTAAATATTTGTATATTTTGATTAGGAGGGGCTATAGAATTATTGCCTTGATCATCAACACCACCAATTTGAATATGATTAGAATCAATGAGGTCTTTCACAAGATGTTTAAGATGCTTACAATATTTTGTATCATGTCCATTTTGTTGATGAAAATGGAAATAGGCATTTGGTCTATAGTTAGAAGGTAGAGGCTTAGTAGGATCAAGATCTCTAACAGGAGGTAAGGAAATTAAGTTCTTTTTTAAGAGATACAACATGATATTATGAAGGGTGTTAGGTAGAGGTGTGAATTGTCTATTTCTATTGGTAAATGTGTATGGATTTGTTGCCTTTATAGCAGCCAATTGGTTATCAACATGTTGAGTTGGTTGAGGGGGATTAAGTTGTAAAAATATTTTATTTTGTTTCTTTAATGGTTGATAGTTGTTATGAGATGTGGATTCAAATTTTCTAGGATGGCTGGAGGGAGTTTTCACTTCATGACTACTAAGAAAATTTTGATAATCACGGAGGGTAGTACACAACTGTGTGAAGGGGGGGAAATTAAACATCTTGAGCTTAGTTTGGACTTTATTTTCCAAATTGGAAATGAATATTCTTTGAAGGTCATCATTGGGAATCTTAATGTTTAGTTGTGAGTAAAGTATCTAATATCACGCTATGAAATCAGTGACCTTTTCATCATCATTTTGTATGCATGTCATTAAATCATCCAAGGTCATCTTAGGAGTCATATGTATTTGGAAGTGATTGTAGAAGGCATCAATAAATTAATTGAATGAATGAATTGAATTATTCAGTAAGGAGAAAAACCATTCCAAGGCAGTATCTTTTAAGGATCTAGGGAATATTTTAGCCAAGAATTTATCCTCAAAAATGAAGTCACTACATAGGGTTGTATATGCAGAAACATGGCTAACAGGATCTCCTTTCCCACCATATTTCTCAAATCTATGGATCTCTATACCTTGTGACATTTGTGTTCTTGATATCTCCAAGGACAAGGGATTTATTTTAACATATTCTGAAGGTTGGCCATTTTTTTTTTGACTTAATATGGCAATTTGTTGTTGGAGTGATGAAACATTTTGTTAGAGTGTGTTAAGGACAAGATCATTGTTAATGTTTTGAGATGTAGGTGTATAAGGTGAGGGTGTATATGTATGTGGAGGGAAAGTGACTTGTAAGTTTGTGATGGGGGGTGGATTAGGAGATATGATATTTTAATGCACAAATATAAAGGGAATCCCAATGTAAATACCTAAGGAAGTGTTGGCATTGCTAGTAGGTTATATGGTTATTGCAATAGTTGAATTGGTGTATGTCAGAATAGAGGTTATGGTTGTGGAAGGAGGAAATGGATTTCCACCTTGACTTTGAGTATACCCAAAATCTTGAGCACAATTATCTAAGATAGGGACATGTTTATTAATGACATGAGGTGAGCCACAAACAATCTCTATTCCTTGTTCATTTTCAATTATTCTCCTTACGTTATCTATTATAGGGACCGCATTAGGAGCATTACAGTTAGAACTCATAAAATCTTGAAATTTATCAAGTTCTTCATCCACTATTCTAATATTTTTAGGAGGGGTAGTAGTAATCATTGTATTAACATCAATCACATTAGGTGTAGGTAGGGAAGTCATAGGAAATGGAGTTTTTAGGGTATTATCCATAGTGGGTTGACTAGTGTCAACACTATGAGTGAAAGAGTTAGAAAACCCAAGATCCACGGTGAGGGATGTATCATGTGATGACATGAGTCTTGGGCTATGTCCTACAATAGTATTGGAAATAGGACACCAAGTTGTGAAGCTCATACAAGTTTCATAAACCCAAGGTGCGCCCAAAATGGATAAAAGGTAAAATACAATGAAATAGCCTAGAATATAAAGTGCAATGCAATAAGCAATTTTTAGATTTCAAACAAGATAATTTGTTGATTATGCTATGAAAAAACCTAAAAATGGTGTCTTTTAGATGCAGTTTTGAACTCAAACAATGCATTGAATTTGAAAATTTATGCTTAATATGATCAATTTTAGATAACAAAAATTCAGCAAACTGGAACTATAAACTAAAAATAGTAAATAGAGTGCTATAAACAATATTTCAATACCTAGAAATGCAAGAGAAATCCCTAATCAAGGACTCATTCACCCATGGGTGAATGAGTCCTAGTTCAAATTTTTGAAAACTGAATTTACATATTTTTGAGTTGAGTCTTATGGTTTTCATTTTTTTTTCAGACAGTGAGTTACAGTTTCAAATTTCTGTAAAATGAGGTCTAAATGCAAGTGAAAAATAGTGTTAAATGAAAAGAAAAAAGATCTAAATTGAGATAAAATTTTCATTCAATTTTTTAATGTAAATGAATGATGATGTAATGCTATGAAACACTATAGAAAATGACTAATATTTTTGAATCTTCAAGATTTTAAAGGATGCAAAAATGTAAACCTAAAACCCTAAATGAGATGAAAACTTATAATGCAAGTAAGCAACCCTAAATAAGATGTAAATCAATGCAATGCAATGTAAATGAATGCAAAATCTATATTTAGGATTGAAAATGGACTCCAAATTAGCAAGGTATGATGCTCAAACATCAGGTTCACCAAAACAAAATAACATAAATTAGGGGTGTTTCTGGGTGATAAGATGGGGTGAGCCAAATATGATGTAATGAGAGACCTATTTTCCTTTATTTCATTAGGAAATGAGATCCACACAATGAATTGATTATCAACCCTTAGGTGAATTAATTCAAAGTGAGAATATTAAAATTTACTTATGCTTGTAGGACAGGGGTCAAGGTCAAATAGCACTTTGGGGAGAAAAACTAAAAATAGCAAATCAACATTGGAAAATGTAGTTTAACACTTGAAACAACAATATTAAACTCAATACTAGCAGAACCAAAAATCATATTGCATCAGAGAAAGGAAGAAACTTATGTACTAGTTACCAAAAGTTCTTTTTAGAAGAAGATCTGGGACTCATTCACCCATGGGCAAATGGGTCCAAGTGTAGGGTTTTTATGTAGCTTTCAGGAGCCTCTGATACAAATCTAAATCTTCCAATTTTCCTAGGTTTCACAATCAAAATGTTAGAAATGGCTTCGAGATCTTAGATTCCGTGAGAAGACAACAATTTTGACAAATTTGTAAATCTTTCTCTTCAAAGGGTCTTCAAGTCTTCTTCAACCTAAATCTACAATCACACATACAAGAGAGAAAAAATGTTTGTTTTTGTAGGGGTTTTAACCTCATTTTGGTAATCAAACCTTGAAATGAAACATGAAAGAGAGAATGAAGAATGAAAAAGTTATGTTACCACTCAACAAAACCATGTATGTAACCTTGATAATGGAGATATTAGGAGTTCTGCAACTTGCATGAGATATTTGAATTAGATGTGGATCTTGACACTTGAATCTTGCTTGAAATGATGCTTTGAATGCTTGACTTGCTCACGAGACCTACATCACAATGTTAGCTCCAAAAACATGCATGATTCAACAAGACTTTGACATGATGAATGGATCTTTAATGTTGCAATAAAACTATGATATATCTTCTCTTGAATGCCTTTGATCATAAACTTATCCCTTGAACACTTGAAAATATAGGTGAAACTTAGTGAAATGACCTTGTATTTATAGGTATGTATCCTTAATTTCTCAAAATTCAAAATATCACAAGCCAACATTGAATTATGGATTTCAATACATTCAAATACCACCATAAACATAATTTAAATTTAGGTCCAAAGGTTTAGGGAGGACCCATTCACCCATGGGCGAATGGGTCCTAGGTCCATAAGCCTAGAACAAACGTTGCTCAATATAAAGTGTTATGTTTAGGCATTAATCATTTTTGGGTTTGTTGCAAGGTGTTGCCCTTGGTCTCCTCGATGTGGGCCAATCCAGCACTCAGGGTTTGTGACATGGTTTAACCACCTCTTGTGGATCTTGGATCTTGTATAAATCTAGTGGCTATATCAGGCATTAACAGGTTGATCTTTTGGTGCCCAAATAAGTGTGTAAATGCAAAGGGGTACATTTAACAACACGAAATTAAGGCAATATTAAGTCCATTTAAATAGGAGGACCCAAAAAAGTGAGAAAATGTAAAGAGTTACATTTTCTACACTACACATCTAATAACATGTCCTAGGATACATCTTTCCTACAATAGAAATCATCATCAAAAATCACCTTAGTTATATTACTTTGGCAAGAGATATGAATAACATTGAATATTTATTCATTTTGATCTTTTATTTTATTCATCCATTCTAATGACCTCTTGATGATGTCTATAAAAATGATTTAGAAAGAAAGAAATGGGGCATTTATCTTTATCTTTTATTTACTATGATTGTTGTATGTTCTTGTAATACGACCTCGGCGAATAATTACGTTACATGTGTGGGGTAGTTTCAAGTCAAACAGTGACTAGGACATATTAGGTTCTTCATACCTTTTGTGTGTTGGTCTCATTACTTCGATGACTTATTATTTCACATGGTCAAACAAGGTTTTTGTATGTCAAGTATGAACAAGGATACTCCTATCTATTTTAAAACTCAAATTCAATTGCATTAGATACAAATACATCTTTGGTTTCAATACCTTGATGCATTGTGTCTATTTTCTATATCAAAAATAAGGAATGATATAATTTATCCCAATCCTAGAAACAAGCAAATCATCTCTCTCATCACATATCTAATAAAGTCTTGAATAATCATAGGCTTGTACTTTTGAATTAATCTCAAAAGCAATGGTTAATCTATTAATTTTATTCTTCTATCTTCTTTCCAAGTTGACATTTCCAACCTAGTATCATGACAGTCGACAAAAATAATAAATACATCCATCTTGCATCCACAAACAATAAGCATACATACATCCTACATAATCATAGCATATCACATAGAGAAGATACAAAAATAAATGCATCTCATTGCATATACATCATGCATCATCATGGTATATCAAATGAGAAAATATATGTAAAAAGATAAAACATCCATTGCATATTGTGTACATTTATATAGCATTGCATCATAAATTAATACACATCAAATCATATGCATAATAAAGGCATACATTATCATAAACATATTCATCCATCCATACATGAGCATGAACATGAAATAAAGCATCATATCCTAATTGCATCTAAAGGTCATCCCATATATATATCAAAAAAATGACTATCATAATACAAATTGAAAGTAATGAATGATATCATCAAAATGTATATAGGAGGCTATCAAAAAACTATTTGGTGAATGGATATACATCAATACAATTAGGATGTACATCAAAAATGTGTCTACATGTATAACACTATCCCCAGCTTTTCTGATCATCCTATTGGGAAGGTTGTCGATATCCTCTACCTGAAGGTTGTTGAACTAATGGTTGACCTATTGAACCACTCAACACAATCCTTTTCCTATGAGAATAATATAGCTGCCACTGGTGTGGTGGGACACCTTTGTAGTACAAGGTCTTTTAGTATGAGGCCTCAACTATGGCATCTCTATAACGTGGTGTCAATACCACATGTCCCTATGTTTGTGCCTATAACTATGTAATATCCTCTAATTCTTGTCTCCTCATAGTCTCATGTACTAATTGTAAATCTAACTGTTACATCTATTAGTACTCTTGTTCACAATCATGTCTCTATATATCATGATTATCCATTACAATGTCTCACTCCCAATGAGTGGTATCTCTCTCTCGAAGGGCCTGATCCCTCTCAATCATCAGTGCCTGAATCTATGCATCTTGGGGATCAAGACCCTGCTACTGCTGCCATGGTGGTGGTGGAGGAGGATTTCCTACCTATCGCAATGGGAAAACCCTCAATGGAGGTTGTTGTGCAAAATTTCCATCATTTTGTATGTCTCCTAGAACTTATCCATTGTGTTTTCTATCTCCTAGGACCTATCCATCATGTTGTTCATCTCCTGAGACCTATCCATCATGTTATCCCTCTCTTGGAACATGTCCATCATGTGGTCCATCATGTTATCTATCATGTTGACCATCTTTAGGAACATGTCTACCATGAGGTGGTTGTTGTGCTCGTCCTTTGCCTCTTCCCCTACCATGTCCCCTATTAGATCTATTAGTCTCGTTGGGGTATGTTGAGAAAACCAATCATCATAAGTAGGTGTGGTACTTGAATCATTGGGTCCTCCTACGTAAGCCCAAGATAATGGTTGAATGTGAAAAAAGTCATGAATTGTTGCATGGGGATCCATAGTATCCCTCCAATCTATCTCCCTAGTGGTACAGGCATAGATTTATTTGTAGGTGGGAGGTAGCACATCTTATAGCTCACCAAACTATCAAGCCACTCTATCTATCAGATATCTCTCTATGATGTGGTGGTAGCGGCCCATGATCCACCTAGTCTGTCTAGCATAAAACAACTCTTGGTGGTCATCATCCCATGGAGGGGTCAGGAGCCAAGGTCTCCATCTAAAGGATGGCATGTCATCAATAACCTTGCACCAATATGCAATCTTGATCACACCAGTGTGATGAAGCGTAATCATAATTCAATATCTATACACCAGTGGCTCATTTATGTTTGTGGCAACTAAGGCAACGAGAAGCTTGAGCACAAAAATGTGCTCCCATGCCCATATGTGCATAAAAGTGACTTTAGCTTATAGGATCCATCCTTGTAGGTACACCACCTATTGCATGTCATGATAGAGAAGAAATAATCACTGATCCCTAGGCGTACATTATCATATCCTCAACCATGCCCTCTAGCACTAAGCCCCAGCTGACACTGAAGCCACAGCTACACCTATCTAGAACTAGAACACACATGATCAATCATGTTATTACTAAGATCAAATTAGGTGAACATCCTTGATGTCATTGTAGGTCAATATAATATATTTCTACCCATAATGAATCTACATCCAATACCCAAAATAGGGCCTCAAAGTTGAGATCGATATCATGAATAACTCGGGCACCATGGATCAAAACTCAAAGGATGCACCAAACATCCTCAAGTGTAATGGTATCCTACCCTATCAGAAGGTGGAAAGAGGAAGTCTCCAATAGGGAAAACTTTAAGAAACCCCCCCCTCGGTGCAGGTGTAAAATCTTAGAGAATCTGGTATACTTCCCGATGAAAAATATTAATTTTATTGGTGATTTTTTTCGTTTGATGGGAAAAAAAAAATCCCAGTTGGTGAATCTTTTATAATCCCTAGAAGTTCGTGGAAAATCTTGGTGAATTGCACAAAAAAATAATTAAATAAAATATTTTTCATTGGTGATTAAATTCATTTTTCAAACCCGAATTTTTTTTCCATTGGCAATTAAAACCTCTTTTCAAAGCAAAAAATATATTTTCATTGGCGAATTAAAGAGAATCTCAAAATAGTAATAAAATCTAGTGGCGAAATAAACAGATATGCCAATGAAAAATCATAGGGTTCGTTCGATGAATGTTCGATGGATGACTATAGTTGCATTCCGGAAGTAAATCTCTGAAGCACCAAACTTGCGATTTGAAACCTCTGGAATAACACTATAACTGTTAGATGTGGACATGTGGTGAGATCAAGGCTCATCACTCATCACTCATTATGTCTTTTCAATGCCTCGACATTGTATATTTCATTTAATTGAAATTCTCGTTCTTTTTGAAGAAAGTGTAGTTGTCGTACTGCTAGTGTAGGCAGTGGTAGCGATTAATGCCATATCTGATATGAACATCCGAAGCAATTTCTTGGACAACTCATAGCTTTAATGAAAAAATATTTGTAATGATTTCATATCATTTGAACTTTGAGTGATTTTGATAGCTTGTCAGCTTGAGGTACAGTTCAAGTTGGCATGTAGCCAGATGTCAATCAAATTAAACATTTTAATTATACAAGTTGGTAGCGGCACTGGTGGCCCATAAATAGGGATAGTGATTCAGTGAATAGTAGATAGTGCCATGAGGGTTTTTATTTTCTAGGGTTAATAAGGATTCACGAAGAAGATGATGCAGTATTGGGGATACTGTAAATTCTCCTACCTACAGTTATGTAGTTACAGAGTAATCAATAAAAGATGAATTTCCTTCAAGTTTAGAATGGGTGGAATTGGAAAGAAGTTGATTTGGTTAACCTGACTTCTCAGATGGGTTTTGAACCAGGATGAGGAGCTCTGATGGAGGTAAGTGTTATACCGGTGCATGGAAGTTGCATGCAAAAGATGGGAGCAGATTTGCTTCTCCTCTTGTATTCTAACAGCTCCCATTTCCCCAACATGACTCTGGTTCTCAAAGGGGATAAGTACATTTTGTATCTTCATGGATCCCATTTCCCCAAGACTGATTAGAACCCCCTTTCCCCAGCATGGTTGGAAAAACCACCAGCAAAAGCTTGGAATCTTGAATCTATTTTCAGAGCCACATTTGTAACGTAACGTTGTCACCAGAAGAAGCTTGGAATCATGCATTTATTTTTAGAGTTACATTTGTAGTAAGTTTTCAACAGCAAAAGCTGCAGTGCTACTCGTCTATAAAAAGATATGTAATAATGTGACATTGAAATTCAGCTGCAATAAAATAAATGGTTGTTGTGTTATTCTTCATTCCTTGAATCTTCGTTATTCATTTACGCTTAAGAGTAAAGAGTTGTTTTCTAAGTTCGGAACTTCAGTGTCTATTAATAATTTAATATATTCAAATCAGTTTTTTTCTTTTGAGAAATTAAGTAATATACTTTATGCAATATGCACTTGATAATTCATGGTTATATCGGGCCATCGGGGGAATGCAATCATTCATTCCACCGATGTTTATGTGTTACAGTGATGTGCTTACTTTTGTTGACTCTATCGATATATCGGGGAGTGCACCTTATGAGTTATGAGTCTTTGCCTTCGGGCCATCAGTGGGGCTGTGATGGAGGTTCCACTGATAAAGCATTGTTAGGCCGATGCCTATGGTATTGACTTTAAAACACATGTGTCATGTCAATTTTTTTAAGTTAATATCATAAATTACTCAAGTTTCAACCGTTGGATGAACATTTGATGTATGGTTGTAGTTACATTTCATAATGAAATGAACAGAGCAATGGGCTTCCCAACTTAAACCTCTGGAATCACCCTATAACTATTAGATTTAGAAAGATCAACGGTTAAGATTAAGAATTTGCAACTTGTAGACCTAAGACGTGTCATTCACTTTAATGTTCCAATTTCTAGAAACAAAGCATTTAAAGCACTTTGTACTGCTAAGTGTCAACTGTCAAGTGATTAATGTTTATTTTTAAACTTTAACGTTAATATCATAAATTACTCAAGTTTCAACCATTGGATGAACATTTGACGTATGGTTGTAGTTGCATTCCGTAATGAAATGTACAGAGCGATGGGCTTCCCAACTTAAACCTTCGGAATCACCCTATAACCGTTTGATTTAGAAAGATCAACGGTTAAGATTAAGAATTTACAACTTGTAGACCTAAGACGTGTCATTCACTTTAATGTTCCAATTTCGAGAAACAATCAAACAAAGCATTTAAAGCACTTTGTACTGCTAAGTGTCACTATCAACCAGTCCTAGAATTTGACGGTCACCCCTACCTGTCATATGAAAATTTTATGACGGTTTGGTCATTTAAATGTCTATCAAAAAATTATTTAATTTATGATTTTTTATATAAAATCTTTTATAAATGCAATATCTTGAAAAATTAGAAAACAATGATAATTATTAGTGATAAATATAAAAATCTACTGTTATAATTAACAATTAACAAAAGTTTCTAAAATCATATTAAAAATAAATCTTGTTAAATATATTCTAAAAATTAAAAATAATTATGTTTTATTTTGAAAAGATTCTAAATTAATATATATTTTTATAATAATATTATAAATCACTTATATTAATATAAAAAATGATAGCTATTTTAAAAATGTCAAAAGTTTCTAAATTCATATTAAAAATATTCAAAAAAGTTATATTATATTTTCTTTTTATAATAAAAATTATAAAATGATATATATTATAAATTAAAATACTATATAATAATTTTTTACTGTTTAATAAAAATATAGCAAGTCAAACTATACGGTCTAATAAATTTTATAGCTGTAATATACGGTCTAACTCTAAAATAGACCATCAAATTCTAGGCTTGTTGTCAACTGTCAAGTGATTAATGTTTATTTTTAAAGTTAATATCATAAATTATTCAAGTTTCAACTGTTGGATGAACATTTGATGTATGGTTGTAGTTGCATTCTGTAATGACATGCATAGAGCGATGGGCTTCCCAACTTAAGCAAATGGAATCACCCTATAACCATTAGATTTAGAAAGATCAACTGTTAAGAATTTGCAACTTGTAGACCTAAGACGTGTCATTCACTTTAATGTTCCAATTTCGAGAAATAAAGCATTTAAAGCACTTTGTATTGCTAAGTGTCAATTGTCAAGTGATTCATGTTTATTTTTAAACTTTAAAGTTAATACCATAAATTACTTAATTTTCAACCATTGGATGAACATTTGATGTATGGTTGTAGTTGCACTCCGTAATGAAATGCACCAAGCGATGGGCTTCCCAACTTAAACCTCTAGAATCACCCTATAACCATTAGATTTAGAAAGATCAATGGTTAAGAATTTTCAACTTGTAGTCTTGTAGACCTAACTCCTAATACATTTCATTCACTTTAACATTCCAATTATGAGAAAAAAAGCATTTAAAACACTTTGCACTTTTAAATTATACAATGATTTTTAAAGTCTTCAATCTTCATATTGCTCATTGCAGTGCACCACCCTGTTTTGGATTCCACAGTTCCACTTCCAACAACGCCATTCCAATTTTCAAGATTCGGGACTCAGAATCTAGGTAAGTGAAAGAATTCCTACGGCTACATTTCATCATTTGACATTTCTTTAAATCTTATTTTGTCAAAGTTTGAAGTTTGGGTTTAGACTTTAGAGACTCAAGAATTCATTAAAATTAAAGAGGACTAATAGGTATTACTTATTAGGGAATTCAAAAATCACAACTTCACATTTGTATAAGCATGTCTACCACCAGTACCACTAGAGCAATGTCCGATAAAAAAATACATTATGCGGAATTGCTTAAAACCCCAGGTTTCACCGATGGGTACCATGATATTTATGATCCTGAAATCTATGGTAGGCGTACCTCAGAACTTATATTTTCATCTCAGAATAAGGTTGCAAATAAAATGCAATTTGATAATATCAATGCACCGTGGGTAATTGGATTAGGGCGCATGATGTTACATGAAGTTTTCCCTTGCCCAAAATTTATCATGGTCTGTGCCAAAAATTATGATGATAAGAAAAGACCAATTGTTAATAAAGATAACCAAGAATAATTGTTATCCATTAATGTAGTAGAACTTGGAAAAGTGTTGGGGTTTACAACCGAATAATTTGGAAACCACAAAATTGACCTAGAAAAGCTTGCTAGTGATTATGAAGTAGTGGAAGAAAGGCTGAAAAATTATTTCTTAAATAAAATAGTTAAGGATAGAAACAAATTGAAAGGTGATCATAAGCCTCCCTATAATTTGGATATTTTTAAACCATGGGTTCAGGATACTATTTCATGCTATCATTTTGCCTCGGTCTGGATAGCAATTTGGAAGTAGGTGCAAGCCTCCTTGAAATGGTATATAATATCCATTATGTTGATGAACATGTCAAATATAATTATACTCAGCACATTGTAGAATCCATGCATAAACAATTTTTAATGATTAAAGCAGGTTCCACGAAGACATTTAGGTTCACAACCTACTTGTGCTATCTTTTTCTATTCAAATTTAAAGGAATGTTTCAGACCAACAAGCTTCAGATTCAGCCCTATATTAATGCAGAGGAAAATAAAATGGCTCTAGTATATGAATGGACCACTGAGATAAGGATGCATGATTCTCGAAGGAACTACAGTCATTTTGTAGACTACTTTTGGCTCCATTGCATCAAGTAATTACAAATAATCCAATGCCTAGATTGCCTATGTCATGTAGAAACTGCATGCAACTAGGAAAAGAAATACAATTGGTTGATTGGTACTTAATGGAAGAATATACTATGCTAAGATTTTATGGATAGGGAATACAGCCATACAAACTTCCAATACATGTGATAGAAAGGGTTTTTGCATTGGAATATGTAAGGCAGGCGCAGAGTGTTGATGAACTATACTTTCTCAGTCAACAAAAGAAAACCTTATTTCCTTCTTTACCTTTTTCATGTCGAGGGTTCACATTCAAGAGAAAAGCATTTAGTGTGGCACATAATCTTTTGAAATTTTTTGACTTTGATGCTATCTTTCACTGGCAGTATGATCCATGTGACATCATCAAATCAATGATTGTGGCCAACAAGAATGTTACAAATAGAATTCAACATCAAAGTAAACCCTTGCTTGAAAACTTGAGAAACAAGGATTCTTGGGATGAGGTCAAAATAGCAATGGAGAAAAGTGTTGCTGAGAATGGTATTTCTTTTGAACAATTGTTAGTAGAAATTATGGCATTGCACCGAAAGACAATCAGGACATACAACATTTTTTATGAAAAAAGTGATAAACCATCTAGTAGAGTAAAAATTCCAGGTTCTCTAGAGAAGGAAGTTATAGATAAAAATTGGTCATGATCAAAACCAAGAGCTCTTGCAAAGTATGGAGCTAATGAAGAAGATAAAGAGTTTAGCAAATTGTGAAATATAGAGCATCCTGATCAATGTGGAAGCAAAGGAAGTGATGAATCTAATGATGATATTGATAGGGAAGAAGAAGAACAAAGCCATGCCAATTACAAACCTAGTTTAAGTGAGGCCGCAAAAGAAGCATATGCTTCAACATATACTTCAGGAGCAGCCATACTTGAAAAAATTGGTTATGAAGGTGGTCCTTTGGGGTCCAAAGGACAAGGCCCTTGGACAATAACAGGTGTTGAGCATAAAAAAATAGGTGATAAATTTCGCCTTGGGCATGGAGGTGAAAAAGTAGACCAACGGCATACAAGTTAAACTCAATTTGTTAGAGCTTCTAATCATTATCCTCATGGTCAGATACAATCACAACTAGGACATGCCCTTGGTGGAAAACTCAGTGCAACTGGGAGTTCCATTGGTGGTGATGGTATGGGTAGCAGTACTAGTAGTGGTCAACATGTTCTGCAATGACAAATTACACACAATACTAAGAGGAAAACAATAAAAGATACCACAAAAACACCAAGTGATCAAGGCAATCAAAAGAGGAAAAGGATTTTGATAGGTCCAAGTCACACTATGAGTGGATCCACCAGTACCACAAAGGAGTTATTTCCAGACACTCCCCCAATTCCAGTTAGTGTGGGTGTGACATCATTAGCAATTGCAAGTACTCCTATTCCTTTGCCATTCAAGCATTCCATTGTTCTTGTCTCCCCAGGTTATGATTTCATTGAAGAGTTTAAAAAAAAATCAGACTTGAATAAAAAAGAAAAGAAGCAACTGATGGAGAGTGTGTCTATTGTATTTTTAGAGCCTGCAAAAACCATGGTATTACCCATATTTAACATAAATAAATAAATCATGGAGTACACAATTTTTGTTCCCATAGTTCAAAACAAACCAACAAATCAGATGGATCGATCTGAATACCAAGTAACCAATTTTCAATTGGATTTTTTCGGCCTAAAAAATACTGAAAAAATTAATGTATCAAAGAAGAACAATGAATTGGTGTACACATCATTGCTAAAGCAAGATAGAGAGAAGAAAAGGTTGTAGACCCAAATAGAAAAGTTACAGGCAGACCTAGCAAGTGAGAAAGCAAAGAGGAAAGTAGCAGATAACAAGAGCAATGAATTAGAAAAAAGAATAATAAAATTTGCCTCTACATCAAGAAGCAAAGAGGATAAATCAAATGAGAGAGAAGTGAATGACCTGAAGCGAAGGCTAGATGAGAGCAACAAGAAATATGATATGGAAAAATCCACTTTAGAAAAATTAAGACTAAGCATTGCGAATGGAAATGCACAGTGGGAACAAAAATTGGAGAAACAGAGAAAAAAAAATGAAAGATTGGAGACAGAGCTGACGGAAGCAAAAGAAGAAATTAAGTCTTCTCAAAATAAGTTATCTGCATTTTGTAGAGATACAGTGAGGCATATGAAACAAAAGATCTAGGATGAAATAATGTAGAGGTTTGATCATTTGTGTGACATGTTTGAATTGATTGATGCTATCAGACAACATTATAAGAAGCTCAACAAATATTTAGTGGACAACAAAAATGTGTTGGAATTAGAGAAATCTGCAAATCAAGTTCTACAAACAGTCTACAAAGCCAGTGACAATGATCTGAAATCAAAAGGGATTACTAATCGGATTGAAACCTCAATGAAGTCATCTATCATTGAAAAGTGTTTGAGAATGTGTGGAACAAAGGAATATTTGCATTTGGTTGCAGATAAGATGAAGGTGGTGGATGAAAAGGTAAGGAACTTCACAGAGCTTGGTTTTCCAGAGGCTTTTGACACAAATGAGTGATTCATTGGAAAGGATGGAAGGTGCAAAGAAGATTGATTTGGAGTTGGACCAGTTTCCTCAGAACCCAAATGTGAACTATTTCAATTCCATTAGAACACTGATAACCTTGAATGCAAAATTGATTGAAGAGTTCAAGACATGTTCCATTTCCAATTACAATCATGAAATGTTAACAAAACTTCAAGTCAAACAACATCAGTTAGAGAATATGGAAATTCCACCACCTGAAGAGTGGAAGTTGCTAGAAAATTTGATACAGTGACTTGATTTATTATTTTCAATCTTTGATAATATGAGTTTCAAAGTTCCAACTCAGCTCTGTGTAGACTTATCTTTGGGAATTGGCAATATTTTGCATTGCCAATGCCAATATGTACTCCTTCATGTGAAATTCAATTAAAAAGCTAAAATTCAAACTTCAGTAATGTGATGATGTTCAATTATCTGGATTATGTATTATTTATTTTATCATTTGAACTAGTGATGAACTGTTAGCTCATTATATTTACTTCTTGGTAGAGCTTCCAAGTTATGGATGTTGAACTATTAGCTCATTATATTTACTTCTTGGTAGAGCTTCTAAGTTATGGATGTTGAACTATTAGCTTTTGTTATGTTTTGACTAAAAATCCTGATCAGTATCCACCAACTTACACCTCACCCACATCCCACATACTGAAAAAATACACTACATTTGATTTTATGATTAGCACAAATTGTAGATATTTGTGTGACAAGATCCATTTTGTGGCCCACATTACTACTTGATCAATGATCATGTCCATAAATAAATCTAAAACCCCATGGTCACAACCCCTATTCCTGAAGAATTCAAATTCAATGTACTGACAAATTAAATGTACTTCCACAGACTCAATTTGAATAACATAAACAGCCACTTTGGAGATAGCCAAATAAGTTAATAGCTTATAAGCATATGAATCCACAATAGTGAACACTCGAAAGAAAATTAGTAAATATGTGTAACCTTCTCCATTGTATTTATCTTCAAAGTTCAAATGATATGCATTATAAAAATAGTTTATGATATGAGATGGATGGGCGAATTGGTGCAATCTATTATCTATCTTCTTACTATTTTCTACTCTAAAGTCTAATTAAAAATGATGTGATGATCTATTGATCTCCTATTAGGGTCTTGATCTCTCTTATATATGAGAGGCAACAAGCTACAAACCCCTTGCAAAAATTCATGATGTTTGACAACTAAACATAGCTCAAATTATAAATAAAACAATGTTGTAGGTGAATGCACTGATCCATTAATCTCCAAGAAGAAGCCCGTGACCACTGACCACCTAAGATCTATTCAAGGCTTCCACTCCATGATAGGGAACACATCACGTTGTCGGCTAGCATTCTTCCTTTGAATCTGATGGTTGTCCCATTGGATCTGATTCTGACACACCTATAGTTTGGCTAATAAATAGATTAACTGTAGAGAGCTGATGGATGTACTCTTGTTTAGCATAGGTGTCCATGTTAGAGATCGCCTCTTTCATATCATATTCCATAGACATTATTTTTTTGAGTTGCTTATGAGTTTTTTGTAAAACCATAACCTCGTCATTTATTTCTTGTAACATAGCAGTTAGAATCCCAGAAAGCTCTTCCTTCCAATCATCATATTCTCACAGATTTCCAATGCCAAAATGAAGTGTCGAGAGTGGGACTGAATCAAAGCAGTCAAAATCTTCCCTAATCTTGTTATGATATCCATTATGTGATTCTACCAACTTTTTATATGTCAACAATATTTATTCTTTCATGGAATTCTTATCTACGAGCTCCTTTTTTTCTCCATCATTCTAGGCTGCAATCATTCATTCTCCACCAATGCAATGCATGTCTATTTGAATACTTCTCAATACTCAATAGCACATTTCATCATTTTATTGAACCTTTCTTTTATCATTTCAGATATAGTGTTATATTTGATGGTTTTCACTTCTTTCTCCAATTCTTTGCATTTCCCCTGGGATTTCAGATGGCATATTTTTCAAGCCATGGGGAGTACAACTCTGATGTGGAGGAGGAAGATGTTTTTTTCTGTAATTTGCTAGCTCCTTCTTTAGTTTTTCATTTTCCTTAATCAGTTTTTTGATCTGTGCTTTGGTAAATTTTGCCACATTTATGTTCAATTACGTTGTCTCCATAGGGTTGGTATCCACTACTTGTTGAACCAAGAGATTACCAAACACTTGGTTTGGATTACTAATTATAGCAAGTCTTTTATCATGGGGTACAGTGACAAAATAAGCAAGGTGGCTTCGTCTAGGTTGTACCCAGATCCTGAATACATTTTGTCACTTGCTTCTCCTATTAAGTTCATTGTCATATCCCCTCTTTTTCTGAAGCTATCAAATACAATTGAAGAGCTAATATCCCACCCTGGTAGGAGCAACACTCCAGCTTCTTGAAGCAATTCCCTACCTCTTTTAGGAGTGATGGACTCCATTTCCTTTTCTACCTCCCTTTTCAATTCCTCCAAAGTTATTGCCTCATTTTCAGGAGTGATATCCTGTATCTGTTGTCTCACTTTTCTACCTTTATATTCATAAACAAATTATTTAAATTCAGAAGATTTAACAAAATCACAATCAGAAATAAACTGTTGTCCAGCCCTGACCCTCACATCATCAGATAGTTCATTTGATTCCTCAAATCTTACAGTATTCTACTCTTAAGGGGGCTCGTACTATGCAATCACAGGAGCACTTATTTTTTTGACCTGCTCACCCTCTTCATCACCCTGCTCTTCTTCACTTATATCAGTATCTACAGAAAAACAAACCTTAGGAGTAGGTTGTGAAGGTATGTAATCCAAGGGCTCTATGTCTTTAGCTTGTACTCCTGAATAGGTTGCATGAGGTGCATCAAAAACAACTGGGGGAACATCCTTTACCAGTTCATTGACATGAGTGATGAGTTGCTCAATTCTTGTTAAAGGATCTTGTATCTCACCAAATACCTTTGAATAAGATGAGAAATTTTTCCTCTTCCATTCCTCTGCAAGCATAATCTTGTTATAGGCGGCCTCTCTTTCCTTAGTGGAAGCCTCATCATGGTTTCTTATGACATATTCGATTGAGAAAAAATGTTCATACCTTGATAGCCCCTGGGATAATCTCACCTTGTGAATAAACCCTTCTGCATCAAATTGTTTCCTTACATCACCTAGAGGCAGGTTGTATTGTGCTAATTTACCATCAATTTCTTCATATCCTTCATTGGAAACCACTGTAAAGTCTCCAAAATATAAGGTGTTGGGCATAATTGATTGTTTCCTATGTCCTTTGAGGTGTTTGGAATCAAATTTTTCCAATTGCCTCACAATTTCTGAAAAAGCAATTCGGTCAAGAACTACCCGTGGCATCAAGTGTGGAGCCCCTTCGAACCCATAAACCCTTATCACTATACAATCAAGGAAAGCATACTAGTCTCCCTAGTTATGATTCACTTTATTTCTCTGGTCATTTTCCTTTGGTCTTAGAAATCTTTGTACTTTTGGGGATAGGTTATAATTGCATGGATACCCCAGCAACTTCATCAATGGTTTTACAAAAAATTCTTCAAAATAAAGGTAATGAGACCTACCAAATCGGCAGTTCCACAATGAATTCCACATTTGTACATGTTTAAAATCTCTATTTTCATCTGTATCATTTATCCTTAATTCTTCACTCCAGACCCCTCTGACTTGTCCCTCATACAATACCAAATGCATAAGCAAAGAATAGTGTTCAAAATTAATATTATCACTATTATTTTTAATCTTTTAAAGCCCTCGATGTAGGGCATTGGCCAAGTAGCTAGCATAATCAAATGGCCTTGCATCCTTTCTCTATATGTTTGCAGCTAAGACCATTGGGGCAATCGACATGAAAGGCAGAACCTCTACTCCCAAAACTTGACGTGTATTGAAAATACTCTTTGAACAAATCTTCATGGAAAGGAGGGTTTTCACTACTAGAGAACATCCTGAGTTGGACTCCTTCATCCTTGGGCCTATGCAAAGGTAATTTCCATCTCTTGTAGCTGGTATCCATGTGGCAATACTCTGTCAAGAGATCTTTGATTGTGAATGATAAATTCAATGAACACTCTAACTAAAATACATTAGAAATGAGATCCCTAGAAATAACAAGCATGTCACCCCTGCCATGTGACTAAATAGTTCTTTTCTTGAAGTCATATTTGGTAGCAAGAGATTTAATTAGCTCTACATTCACAAACACATTGGGCACCACAAGTCTTCCTAGGTTCAACCTCCATGGATCGCAGACTAGTTGAAACCTAAATTATTTTCTGTAATGGTACATGAAGAGGTCGTACCCTCGTTGCGGTGTCCAAATATCCCCTAAGCCCTTTTTTTTGTCCCATAATCAATCCATGGAAAGATTCATTTGAGCACTCCTCTTGGGTCTTGGCCCTGACCCAGGACATTGATCTATCAGGTCTTCATTTAGGAGTCTCTTAGGCTTTTCGGTTTTCTATTTTTTAGCTTTGGGTTTGTGTGTACTCTCTTCCATTATTTAAATCTTAAGCTTTTGAGTAAAATAGGTTCTCAGTTGGATTTGAAAGTGAAGTACTTATGTGAGTCTTGTTGATTCGCCTCCACAGTCCACCGGTCTTTGTTGCGTCAGAACTCCAATTTTTTTCCTTTCTGCTTCTTCCCTAAACGAAATCTTCCAGGATTTTGTAACAACTATGCAATCAACTAGTGATATAATTCACTTCAATTTTGGTTCATAAATGCATCACAGCATGGCTACACGATGCCCCGGGATGTCACATCAGTCTTTCACCAATAGCCACCCTCTCCACCGATGGACACCTATCCTTCGTTCTATCGATGGGACGCAAAATAATGTTTCCCCGATGCACCATAGTTCCCCCGATATACTTTATGCATTCGATAATTCAGGCACATGGGCCATGGTTATAATTCATGGTTACTTTTGTTGACAACTTGACTCTATCGGTATATCGGGAGAGCACCTTAGGAGTTAGGAGTTAGCCCGATAGAGTATTGTTACACCGATACTAGGTTGTGAGCTATTTTTATCAGGCCATCGGTAGGATTGTGATGGGGGTTCCACCGATGAAGCATTGTTAGGCCGATGGTATTGAATTTTGTTAGGAATGGGGGAAGGACTACGTCACTACAGAATTTCAAATTTATTTAATATTTAAGGATGCAATGTGAATGTAGGCTATAATATGGATCTTGTCACACAAATTTCTACAATTTTCATTGTTCATAAAATCAAAGTGTGGTATATTTTTGTGATTATTGATAAAATAAGATAATTCATGCCCATGGTCATAAATTATAATTCACGGTTACTTTTGTTGATGATTCTATCGGTATATCAGGAGAGCACCTTAGGAGTCAGCTCGATAGAGTATTGTTACACCGATAATAGGTTGTGAGCTATTTTTATCGGGCCATTGGCAGGAGTGTGATGGGGGTTTCGTCGATGAAGCATTGTTAGGCCGATGGTATTGAATTTTGTTAGGAATGGGGGAAAGACTACGTCACTACGGAATTTCAAATTTTTTTAATATTTATGGATGCAATGTGAATGTAGGCTATAATATGGATCTTGTCACACAAATTTCTACAATTTGTATTGTTCATAAAATCAAAGTGCGGTATATTTTTGTGATTATTGATAAAATAAGATAATTCATGCCCATGGTCATAAATTATAATTCATGGTTACTTTTTTTTATGACTCTATCGGTATATTGGGAGAGCACCTTAGGAGTCAGCCCGATAGAGTATTGTTACACCGATACTAGGTTGTGAGCTATTTTCATCTGGCCATCGGCGGGACTGTGATGGGGGTTCCGCCAATGAAGCATTGTTAGGTCAATGGTATTGAATTTTATATAATTTATAAAATATCATCAACTACAGTTTGACTTTGGCATATGTATTATGATTCATGAAGTGCAATATAATATAAAATATCATGGAGACTTGGAGTGCAATATAAAATAAAATATCCTAAACTTGAAGTGCAATGATTCATAATTTATTTGAATACAATATAAAAAATCATCAACTACAGTTTGGAATATGATTCATGCAGTGCTTGAGTGCAATATAAAATAAGATATCATAAAGTGCAATGATTCACAATTTCAATGTTCATTGAATACAATATAAAATATCATCAGACATCAACTACAGTTTGGACTTTGGAACAATGGAAACTGATTCATGAAGTGCGGTAAAAATACCTAAAACCTACTAATTATCTTCCATTTCCCAAATGGAGTCAGGGTCCTCAAACCGATGCTCATCTTCAGATAAAGTAAAAGAGTCATCTTGATTCTGAGACTACTCTACACTTTCTTCGGCCTGTGTCTCAAATTCAACATTCATTATTTGACTTGTGTCAATTTCAATATAATTGTCATCTTTCCCAGGCCCAGTCCCACTGCCACTACCACCAATACCAGTGGTTATTGGAATTAGAGAGCCTGTGTTGCACAACCCGGTCCCTCTTCTTTCACATGTGGACCTCCAGATTGCGAGTGCCCTTTCAAAAGGAAAATTTTTGACATTATACGTAGTTCCTTTCATCCTCAAGCAATTTTCCAAATCCTTGTCCAGTTTGTTTCTTAACTTTGATTTCAAAAACCCAAATGTACTGAAAACTCTCTCATCCTCCACCGACCCCAATATCATTGTTTGAAATAAATCGGCAAGTTTGAAATATTCTGACATCGAACCACACAATATTTCACTCTGACCTAAGCTTGTCCAAACCTTTTTTATTGATCCCGGTTCAAAGGCCTTCTCCTTGCCCATGGATTTATACTGCTCCCTCATAGTTGTTGCAAAACTCTGACATTGCTTTCTAAGCTTATTTTCAATTAAAATTACTTCTATTATTTTTTCATTGTATGTTACCTTTTCTTAAAACTGTTCAATCAATATTTTTACTTGATCGTGAAAATATTTTGGGTTATCTCGGTTTAACCAAAATTGAGGATACACAATACCCATGGCTTCAAGTATTTCATGTCAAGGGAATCTTTCACGAATCTCTGAGGAAAGATAATTTGCAATTTCCTTCAAATTATCACTAACAGATCTAACAATGTCATTAAAATCTTCCTCGTTAACAGGTACTTCTTTTCTAGAGCACCTGGCTATCTTACAATGGTACATTGGTATCTCATATCCACGTACACAAATACATAAGTGCCCACTTGCATTAAACTGTAAATAATTATTAGGATTATTCAAATCAGTAATTTTTTGCCACATCAAATAATTTGCGCCTTCTTGTGCTAGATCTAGATATAGATGATCGAGGGCCAAGCATGTAAGTTTACATAGATTGGCATATTCATAAATATACATAGTTTTTTCTTGGGCTTTCTTCACAAGATGGTAATCTCATCCAGCATGGGGAGAAGACTAGCTAAAGTCAAGAGTGTCTTTATATAGCTTAACCTATGTAAGAGGTCAGGAGCTTTGTCTATTGTGTTGTGATGCTCGTACATCACTCCAATCAAGGATTGATATTCTGAAAGAACTTGTTGCATTGGTCCATGCAGGGAGATCCATCTGGTATCGACATCCTTGAGAATCTTGTTTCCAAGTGTTATTCCCTCAGCAAAATGTTTAAATTCAAGGAAACGTTTGGGACTTCGGGAGAAGTATGCATAGATCTCGCGAACTAGATTTTCAAATTTTGATACTGTAGGAAACTTGCTTACAATTTTGAATGCTAAATTCAATTTATGGGCCATGCAGTGAATGCCAAGCATGTACGGTGCACAAGTAGTTTGTAACTTTGTGCAAAGACTGCTCCTTTGACCTTGCATCACTACAGCTCCATTAGCTCCTACACACACCAACTTTTTGGCAATTGTCAACTCATCCATACCTACAATTTCACTCAATTATTTCTTGACTAGTTCAAATATATTTTGTGATGTTGAACTGTCCTTCATTTTATGAACACAAAGAAGATGAGCTTGGCGAACATGTTGTTCTACAGTATACAAATGCATACAAACCCAAGAAGTATTGTCTACCGCAGTAACTTCATCTAAAGATAATGCAATGAAATTTGACTCTTTTAATTTCTCCTTTAAATCTTGCTTTTCCACTACAGCAAGATAGTTCGCCCATTCCCATCCAGCGTTTACTGACCAATGTGAGAAGGGAAAGTGGGGAACACTCAAATAAGATAATAAATCAAAATATTCTAGGTAGTCTATCATAGGACGCCCCCTGGACAAAATATGAAAAACAACACTCATTTGAACAGTTTATGACAGATTTTCTGCTGCCATGGCTTTTCCAAAATGAGCCTCAAGTGTACCTTCAAATTTTTTAATCTTCAAAATTCTATGGTTATGCTCTCTATAATCTGCGATATACTTAACATGAAGACATTCTTCCTTTGATTTCCATCGTACGACTGATTTTTTCTTTCCGTCTATGATTTGTTTTTCATAAACTTTGTCGATATGCTTTTCTATAGTGTCAAGCTTTAGCTGCATCATCTTGTCTCTTCCACATTTCCAACTACAAATCTTACATTTGACCTTTGTTGCCCTTTCAGTATCATTTTTCTTTGATACCCCCACCGCTTCAAGGAATGGGTACTTCGACAACCAACCAATTTGAAAATTCATTTTCATTTCCCACTCGCGCCCCAATTTTGCTTTGCCTTTTCTTTTCTTGCTACCAACATCATCCTCATCCAAGTCAATTATCTCATTCTGGCTATCCAGGGTATCCCTTGGAACATCTTCTACAGTATTGCCTTCCTCATTTGATACATTTTGATTTAACACAATGACAATCTCACCTTGACCTTCTTGTGGCGGTGAGTTATTGTCATTTCCATCTTCAATAATATTTGGTGGAAGACTCGATGGTGTAGCTCCACCTTGATCTGATGGATTAGAAGCTTTGCCAATTCCAAAGTAAGACTGTATGGTACCTCCACATTTTGGGCATTTTGATGGCCTCCCAGTCTCTTCATTACCCTCAGAAGTCTTACCCTTGCAGTTGTTGCTCGACATATTGATATCTCACTTCGAATAAAAGCTGGAAAAAAATGTCTTCTTGTTTAAGAAGGACTGACTGACAGAGAATATAGATCCCATTCCCTACTCAAAATCATGTTTAAGACTTAAGCAAGAATGGAAAACAAATAAAGAAATCTTATTATTATAACTAATAACTAATAACAGTATGAAGAAATGATCACTCACCTTTGAGTCTATGTTTTTGGGTTTCGCTTACTTCTGAATCGAGAAGTAGAACCTCAGAACTGAAAAAAATGTGTAAGAACAAATAACAATTTCAATTGTATTTATATCAATCCAAATTTGGCGAATTCCGTGGGATTTTTAAATGGTATGTTAAAAATTTGGCAAATCCCATGTGCTTATACAATGATACCTTGTAATTTTCAAGGTGAAGTAGGTCCTCATAAGCAACTATTTATAAATTTTAATTGGTGAATGGGTCTTCACAAGCAACTATTTGTAAATTTTAATTGGCGAAATGGGTCCTCATATAATGTTGTTTTAATAGTATTGGAAAATATGTTGGTGTTTTATGACATGCTCCCCAGGATTCCAGGCAAAAAATATTGGTCCATTGGAAACGCGTAGTCTATTATGGCCAATTTATTTCCTAAACATGCCTCGTAAAAAAAATTGTTGGCGAATGGACATGCATTGGATCGATAGTTCATGAAATCTGGGCGATTTGAACAACTTGCTGGATACCTAGAATTCACCAATTGGTGAAGATTCACCATTAAAGTTATCCCTAGTCTCCAAGTGCCAATGCTCGACCAATGCGATCATCATCGCTAGGTGAGTTTGGATCTTTGACATGTGTGCAATGAACCCGAAACCAATAGCTCCTAGAAAGAAGTTTTGTTCATCCCCAAAATGCACCAACCATGACAAAATGCTAGGTCTATACTCCATCAAAAGTGTGTGGCACTATCAAATTATCAATTGTGTTGCACTTTTCACAAGTGTGTAACCCTAAATCAAGTGTATCGTACTGTCCAATTTTGCAATTATGCAATCCTAAGGAAAGTGCACTAGAATTTACAAGTGTGTTGCGAGATCTCATTTTAACTAATGTGTGGCTATTTGGAAAGTTCGTTGCTATCCTACAAGTGCACTAGGATTTCTAAATAGTGTGCCACTAAATAAGTGTGCTTGAATTCTAGAAGGTGTGTCGCACTTTTGCTAGTGCATCATTGGGTTCACAAGTGCATCGTTGAAATCACAGTGCACTTGTTTGACCTAGTTTAACCTAAAAATTAATGCATAAAAACATGTGCAAGGAAAAACAATTCAAAGAGGACCACCTCAAAATAGTTACCCTCAACAACGCAAGTACACACCATTGGGGGGACCTATTGAAGTGGTCATGCAAAAATTGGTACAATATTTTCTCATCATGCTCCTCAATTATAAGAATTACCAAGAGCCTCAAGTCAAACCTCCTTGGTATAGGGAGGAAGATCTTTGTGATTTTCACAAAATCAAGGGACACTAAACATCAAGCTACATGAAATTAAAAAAAATTATTCAATATCTTATTGATAACAGAGATGTAACTGTGGATGAACAACCTAGAAACAAATACCTTAAGATATACAAGGATCTGATGCTGAATGATAACAAGGGAAATGATAATGGCAAAGGGAAGGATTGCCACAATACAAGTCATGTTTATAACAATGTGGTAGCATATTGTGATCATCTTATATATGTCATCACCATCAAAGGACCTATTGCAAAGTGTGGAGTCACCACACGTAGAGGAAAGGTCACCATCCAAGGAGTACCATCACAACCTAGGGAACCACTATTGAAGTCAAATCCCAATGTTATAGCCTCTTAGACCAATTAAAAAATACCCCCACCCAAATCTCTGTCTTAGAGTTATCGAAAATATCTTCAACACATAGGGACATCCTAGAAGAGGATTTTTCTTCATCATCCATACCTAATAATCTTGATACCAAACAATTTGAGGCTCTGGTCAGACACATCACCTCCCCTCATCTTCTCACATTTTCTAAGCAAGACATTCCCATGCAACTTTCACATAATCATGCATTGCATCTTGAGGTCCTCATCCATAAAAAAAATTCAAAAGTCTTGGTGGATGGAGGTGTTGGCCTTAACATGTATACCCTTCAAATGATCAAGAATTTGGGCTATTCCAAAGATGTTATTGAAAAGTAAAAAGGTGTTACCATTAGAGCTATGATGATCAAGAATAGAGTTTTGAAGGTACAATCAAAATCTCTATCTAAGTAGGACCCACAATTGCATAAACTACTTTCCAAGTGCTTTACCTTGATCTTCCCTACAATATACTTCTTGGTCATCCACAAATCCATGTCATGCAAGTCATAACTTCTACCTACCATCAATGCATCAAGTTTCCCTATGAAGATAGAGAAATCACAATCCATGGTGATCCCGAACCCTTCTACTATTGCAAGAACCTAGAAGAAAAGTACTATAGGGTCATGCAAAATCCTAAGAATGATGAAGTGTTGAAACCCTCCTCTTTCATGGATCCATCTACCCTAGCTTCTACATCTGAATCAAAAACACCTATCTTGTATAACATCCCTGATATCAAAGCAATAATCAAAGGTAATGGTTGTGGAGACTACAACTTGAAAAATGACCCTTTTATAATTGGAGAATTACCTATTTATCTTAGATCCTATGAGAAGCCTCAACCTATTGACAGGGTGTCAAAGACAATCAAGATAGAATCTACCACCTTCACAAAGTGGGGAGATTTGAACAAAGAAATTATTGATGAGGAAAATGTATCAGAATTTCTATATCAAGATAACAGATCAAAGCCCATTCTTCCAATGGAGGATGGCAACAAAGGACTAAAATTGATGAACGGTTGGGGATACAACAAATATGAAAATCTTGGTCAAAATAATAATGGTTTTCTAGAACCTCTTGCTCTTGAGAAATGACTTAAGAATCTTGTTCTTGGATGTACCACGAGTAAAGTGACCCTTCTTGGCAAGGGTGCTTCTATTAAGGGAGGAAAACCTTCCTCTTGGTTACCTATATCTTTTAATTATACCATCAATGACTTTTCCCTTGATATCACAGACTTATTTGAGGATACTTGCGTGTTCATGATAACCACCACATCCTTCACTTTGAATAGCCAAATCATTGAATTGAAACTAGTCTATCCCCAACTTATAAACTGGGACCAATGAGGACCACCTATTTTGTATTCATTCAAAAATTATGAAGTTATTTTTAGTTCATGGGGCTTCATGATCACATTCCATATAGGGATCATAAGGTATATTTTTAAATTGAACTGGATATGCAAGAATACTATGGGGAAACGATTGAATCCCTCAGTTCCATATGAGACTCGTGTCTTGATCCTTAAGTGAAAACCACATTGTGGAAATTTCCAATCATGAAACAGTAAAAATAAAGGATGTATCCAACAAATAAAACCTCTCTAAGGCCCTTGGGGATGAGGGATTGAATCTTCCACTCAATGCAATACATCAAGAAAAATTAGCACTGCTTTTCGATAAATCCAATCCAGTCAATGTAAGGGAAAAGAGGCACCACAAATCACCTTATATGTAGAATCACTCCTTGATGAAGAGTAGAATAATTTGGTAGTGTTCCTGAAATAGAGGAGGATAATTTTTGTGTGTTCTTATGCAAACATGTTGAGACTTGATCTTGAATTAGTTGTTCACCATCTTGTAGTTTATCCTCATGCTAAACTGGTAATGTAGAAGCTGAGAAAAATGTATCTGCAGATAGCATTATTGGTCAAACTATAATTATAGAAAATTCTTAACGTGGGGTTCATCAAACCAATAGATCATCCTAAGTGGGTTTCAAACCTCTTACCAGTCTCAAAACCCACTAGGGACATCAGAATATGTATTGACTTTAGAGATTTAAATAAGGCATGTCCCAAGGACGATTTTCCTTTACCTAATATTGACATCATTATAGATCTGAAAGTTGGACATGAGATCTCATGGATGATTTCTTAGGGTAAAATCAGATCATGATAGCCAAAGAAGATCAGCATAAAATAGTGTTTACATGTCCATGGGGAACATATTGCTGTAATGTGATGTCATTTGGTCTACAGAATGTTGGAGCCACCTATCAGAGAGAAATGACTTTGATTTTTCATGATATGATTCACAAAAATTTAGAAGACTATGTGGATGATATTTTGGCTAAGTCAAGAACAAGGAAGGAACATCTAGAGGTGTTAGGACCAATCTTTGATAGACTTGAAGAGTACAAGGTATGGTTGAACCTGAAAAAGTGTGTCTTTGGTGTCACATTAGGAAACATCTTAGGATACATTGTGGTGTGGAGAGGAATTGAAATAGATCCAGCTAAGGTCAAGGAAATCCTAGATATGGAACCACCATAGACACTGAAGCAACTTTGCGGTTTACAAGGGAAATTGCAATCTATGATAAGATTTATAGCATAGCTAGCGGACAAATATCATCACGTTTCTCACCTTCTTCACAAGGGTATCACCTACAAATAGGATTTAAACTATGACAAAGCATTCCAACAACTCAAAGATTGCCTACTAACACCCCTCATTCTTATGCGACCAATAGCAGATAAACCTTTGATTCTTTATATCTTAGCTATATCAGAAGCCTTTGATGCTCTTCTTACTCAACATGATGAAATAGGGAAGGAGAGCTATTTACTACATTAGTAGAACCTTGGTTGGATATGATCTAAACTATTTTTCTATTAAAGAAGATTTCCTAGCAATGGTGTTTGCTTCTAAGAATTTTAAGCACTACATGCTCTTCCACCAACTGAAGCTTATCTCTAAGATAGGTCCATTGAAGTAACTGTTATCCAAAGCTACCCTCAATGGATGTATGGCCAAGTGGGTGATGATCCTCATATAATTTTAGTTAGAGTGCATGGATAGAAAGGTTATCAAGGGGTAGGTTATCATATAACAATTAGAAAAGTCACCTATCTAAGCAAAAAATTGATTGGTGTCTAAATTTCTTGATGAGCTAGTACCCTCAGTATAGTGGAGTAGTGGAAGGTATAATTCAAGGGCTCACATACACAACATGGATATGGAGTAGGCATCCTCTTCATCATCCTATAAGGAGATTGTATCCTTAAGTAATATAAAATATATTTTTCCCATGTACTAATAACATTGTTGACTATGGGGCCCTTATCATAGGATTGAGGATCGCAATACAAAAGAAAATCCAAGATTTGAAGGTTTTTGGAGATTCTCAACTAATTGTAAACTAGGTTAATGATGACTACCAAACCAAGGATGAAAAGCTCATGTCATATAAAAATATGGTAGAAATCCTCAAAGATTTCTTCATTAACATAACATTTGAACAAATACCCTGGGTTAACAACCGAGCAGTAGATGTTATGGCTATTATTGGGTCCTTCCTAAATATGCCACATAACATTTTAAAGTGTGAATTCCTCGTCGAGTAGCTTCTCATCCCAACTTTTGAGGTACCTGAATCTAAATTCATGTGAAACCATTGGTCCCAATTCCTGGTAGTATCATAATATCTTTACTTACCTACATAAAGGTATGGACTCCCATATGACCTTACTTTGAACCTTAGAAAATATTTTGTCAAAATTTGGTCCTTCTATGTGGGAGATCTTGTATTGAAAGAGAATGAGAAGAATATATTAGATCCATATAGCAAAGGGAAGTTTGAACCTAATTGGTTAGGATTGTTCATTGTCATGGCTAATTATGGTTCGAGAGCGTATCACCTGTCAACACCTGAAGGAGAACTCTTGTCGAAGTCGAAGCCTATCAATAGCACACATCTCAAGAAGTTTTATGCCTAGGCATTGAAGGGTATAATCCAAAAAAATAATAAATAAATACAGAAATAACAAAATAGAAAAAAATAGAAAAAGGATTGAAAACAGTAAAGAAAAAAATCATCCTCTTGTGAAAACCACTCTGGTGGTGCTTTGGGCAAGTACCTTTGTGAAAAATTGGAAAATAGGTGCCTTGCATAAATAAGCACCATCCTCCATCCACCATCAGCTCTACAGCTTACCTCTACATCCTTCATCCATTGCATCCATCCTTCATCATATTTATCATATTTATTCCTTCACCATTTGCATTTGCATCATAGCTAGATATGGAGTAAGTATCATGTTCCCTTTTAGTACTACTTGGCACATTCCTAAGTTTAATTTTTCCTACATATATCGAGGTAGTCTATCACATCACACTTGGGGAATCTTTCGATACTTGCATCAAATTGGGTTCTTGTATATCCCCTTAAGGTTATTCCTAAAATCTCAAAATCCAAAAATAGTCTTAAAATCTCAAAATCCAAAAATAGTCGCAAAATTCAAAAATACTAAAATTATGTGTAAAATCATCAAAATACAAAATCTTGTAAGGTCAAAAATCTCAAAAACATCCAAAATCTTGTAAATTCAAAATCCAAAAACATCCATATCAAGTCAAAATTCAAAAACATTCAAAATCTTTTAAAGTCCAAAATCTAAAAACATCCAAAACATCTCCAAAATCCCAAAAACATCCAAATCACATCAAAACCACTAAACAAGTCTAAAAAGTCAAAAAGTCAAAAATACTTGTCAAACTATGTTGTCTCTGAGCTTGAACATAGGCAAGGCCATCATTGATGATCCCCCGAGGCATTAGGTCCATCTTTAGGAGTCTGTCATAATAAACTAACAACTCATCAATATTTTATATGTCATCAATAAATGGTTACTAGTCAAACTACATTGGCTCTATGCTTACATAGGCAAGGCCATCACTAATGAGCCCCCAAGGCATTAGGTCGATTTCCCCTTAGGTCTTGGTTTAACCTTGGAAAGTACAAAAACATTTAGAAAATCTTGAAAACCCAAAACATCTCAAAACATTTAAAAACCCTAAACAGCCTCAAATAACTTGAAAACTTAAACATTCACATACACTCAAAAGATCAAAAATAGCCTCAAAACATTGTAAAACATCAAAAATATTGAAATATTCAAAAAATCCAAAATCACCCATTCTATTTCGCTTTCACCTGCGAAAAACTTTCATTCATAATAAATCGATCGTCATTTTCAACCTTTGAAAATGCAAGTGGAAACAAGTATGGAAATTAGTAAAGTATAAACTTGAAAGTGTAAAAATTTTAAGTCTCGATCATGAGTAAACAAGTTAGTTAACATTTGTATCAATAGCCTATCAAATAGTTAGGTTTATCTAAAACATTTGATAACATGTCCTAAGATATATCTTTCCTACAATGGACATCATCATCAAAAGTCACCTTAGTTACATTACTTTGGAAAGAGATATGAATAAAATTGACTGTTTTTTCATTTTGATCTTTTCTTATGATTTATCTTATTGATCCATTCCAATGACCTCTCAATGATGTATATTAAAATTATTTAGAGAGAAAGGAATGAGGCATTGATCATTATCTTTTGTTTGTTGTGCTTGTTGGATTTTTCTTGTAATATGAGCTTGGTGAATACTTGCCTTGCATGTATGGGGTATTCTCAAGTAAAAAAATGGCTAGGACATATCAGGTTCTTCATACATTTTGCATGTTAGTCTCATTACTTTGATGGCTCATTCTTCCACATGGTCAAACAAGGTTTTCATATGTCAAGTATGAATAGGGATACTCCATCTATTTGCAAAGTCAAATTCCATCACATTGGATACAACTCCATCCTATTTCTCAATACCTTGATGCATCGTGTCTATTTGCTATATCAAAATTGAGGAATGATATGATGAATTTATCCCAATCCTAGAAATAAGAAAATCATCTCTCTTATAACATATCTAATAAAGTCTTGAATGATCATAAGCTTGTTGGACATATAAATCAATCTCAAAAGCAATGGTTAATCTATTAATTTTATTCTTCTATCTTCTTTCCACGCTAACATTTCCAACCTAGTATCATGATAGTCAACAAAAATAATAAATGCATCCATTTTGCATCCAAAAACCATCAGCATACATACATCCTTCATAATCATAGCATATGACATGGAAAATATACAAAAATAAATGCATCTCATAACATATACATCTTGCATCATCACTGCATATTAGAGGAGAAAATTTATGTAAAAAGATAAAACATCCATTGCATATTACATACATCCATAAAGCATCACATCATAAATCATACACATCACATTATATGCATAATGAAGGTAAAAATCATCATAAATGTTTGCATCCATATCATAAACATATGCATCCATACATGAGCATAAACATAAAATAAAATATCATATCATAATCGCATCTGAAGGTCATCTCATATATATAGAAATAATGACTGTGATGATACAAATTGAGAGTAATGTATGATATCATCAAATTGCATACATGAGGCTATCAAAAATCAAAGTATGAATGGATATATGTCACTAATCCGGCTATACAGAGTTATCCTCTGCTCTATCAATCATCCTGCTAGGAAGGTTGGCATCCTCTATCTGAAGGTTTTTGAACTAACATCCCACTTTTTGAACCACTCAACACAACCCTACTCCTATGAGAATAATTTGTCTATCGCCAGTGTGGTGGGACATCTCTATAGTACAATTTCCTATAGTATGAGGCCTTATTTGTGACATCTCTATAAAGTGGTGTTGATACCACCTTGTCCCTATGCCTATGCATGTAACTACATAGTAGCATCTAATTGTTGTCTCCTTGCAGTCTCTTGTGCTAATTGTAAATATAATTGTTTCCTCTATTGGCACTCCTGATCGCACTCATGTTTGTATCTAACATGATTTCCTATCCCAGTATCTCACTCCTGATTAGTGGTGTCTCTCTCAGGGGGCATCATCACTCTCAGTTTTCAATACCTAGATCTATGCATCTTTGGGGTCAATAACCCACTACTGTTGTCACAACGGTGGTAGTGGAGGAGGTTCTGCATGTTGCAATAGGGGGACCCTCAATGGAGGTCAATGTGAAAAATCCCATCACATTGTTTGTCTCCTTGGACCTACCCATCATGTTGTCCCTCTCCTAGAACATGTCCACCATATGGTCCATCATGTTATCTATCATGCTGACTATCCCTAGGAACCTATCTACCATGTGGTGGTCATTATGCTTTCCCTCTTCCTCTACCTCTACCATGTCCCCCTACAAGATCTATCAGTCTCACTAGGGAATTCTGAGAAAAACAATCATCATAAGCAAGTGTAGTACCTGGATCATTGAGTCCTCCTACGTAATCCATGCTAATGGCTAAATATGAAAAAAGTCATGAATCACTGCATGGGGATCCATAGTATCCCCCCAATCTATCTCCCTAGTGGTACGAGCATAGATCGCTTTGCAGGTAGGAGGTAGCACATCCTGTGGCTTACCAAAGTGTTTGGGCACCCTATCTAGCAAATATCTCTCTATGATATGGTGGTAGGAGCCTATGATCTACCTAGTCTATATAGCATAAAACAACTCCTATTGGTCATCATCCCATGGAGGGGTCATGATCCAAGGTCTCCATGTGAAGGATTTCATGTTCATCGATAACCTTGTACCATTATGTAATCTCGATCACACCAGAGTGATAAAGTGTAATCATGTCTCGATATCTATACACCACTAGCTCATCCACATTTGTAGAAACCAAGGAAACATCATGCCTAAGGAAGTAAATGTTCTCCCACACTCATATGTGTATCAAAGTTATTCCAGTTAATAGGCTATGTCCTCGTAGGTACACCATCTAGTGCATGTCATGATATAGAGAAGCAAGGATCACTGGTTCCCAAGCATACACTATAATATCCTTAACCAAGCCCTAAAGTACTAAGCCCCAACTGACACTGAAACCATTCCTACACCTATTTGAAACTAAAACACCCATAATCAATCTTGCTATAACTAAGATAAAATCAGGAATGCGTCAAACAAGTGCCTTGCTCTATTATTTTCAAGTGTTCCATTATTTGCAAGTGCACCACTCTGTCATTTACAAGTGTGTCAAACTATATTTTCAAATGTGTCACTCTTTATAAGTGCGTTGCTTTGTGTCATGCAAGTGTTTCACTCTGTCAAAACTTGCACAAAAACTAGAAAGATCAAATATATTGAAAAACAAGTACGTTGTTGCTTACAAAAACAAGTGAAAAAATATGTACAACTCAAACAAGAATTATGAGAGGGCTAAATACAATGTTCCCTTTCAAATCCATCTTTATTTAGATCTTCCAGTATATCTTTATCTTGGCAAAGTTTTGGCATATTCTTCAACTCTACTCATGGAAAAGACTTGAAATGATCTTTTCAATTCCATGAAGTCTCATTTCCTATCTATAACATTTATCCTAATGTGCACTAAAACTCTATTGAACTCTTCGCATATACATTACCTATCTTGATTTTATCATCTAATATGAAACATTGCTAGACACTAGGGGTAGGTTATTTAACTCTTTTATTTAATAACTCTTGATCCATGTCTTGTATCTCACAATGTGACATCGACATTGTGATCTATGTATCGTTCATCTCAAAATCAAAAAACAGTCATAAAATCTCAAAAACATTCAAAACATCTCCAAAATCCAAAAACATTCAAAACATGTGTAAATTCCAAAAAACAAAAACATCCAAAACATCTCCAAAATCACAAAAACATCCAAATCACATCAGAAAACCCCTAAACATGCCTAAAAAGTCAAAAATTCAAAAATACTTATCGAACTACGTTGTCTCTAAGCATGAAAGTAGGCAAGGACATCATCAATGAACCCCCAAGGCATTAGGTCAATATTTAGGAGTCCATCATAATAACCTGATATTTCATCAATGTTCATATCCCATTAATAAATAGTTAGTGGTTAGAGTTGGTCGAACTATGTTATCTTTGTGCTTACATAGGCAAGGCCATCACTGATGAGCCCCTGAGATGTTAGGTCAGTTTCACCTTAGGTCTTGATCTAATCTTTTAAATTCAAAACATTTGGAAAAGATTGAAAACCCAAAACATTCACAAAATGTTCAAAATCCCAAAACAAAATCAAATATTTGTGAAAAAACCTAAACGACCTCAAATAAATTGAAAACTTAAACATTCACATAATCTCAAAAGTTTAAAAATAGCCTCAAAACATTTCAAAATGTCAAAAATATTGAAATATCTAGAAAACAAACCATCCATCTCATTTTTCTTTCACTGATAATAAAGTTCCATACCTAATAAATTGATCATCACCCTCACCCTTTGGTAATGCAAGCAGAAACAAGTACAACAATAACTAAAAAACAAACCTTAAACATGAAAAATAAAACTCTTGATCATTATCAAACATGTCAATCAAACCTTATATCAACGGCCTTTAAAACAACCTATCCATTAATAGCCAACATCCACTAACATGTCCTAGGATACATATTTCCTACAATGGGCATCATCATTGGCAATAATTTTGGATATTTATCCTTAAAATATATGTCTCTTTGGCAATAGATATGAATAACATTGAATATTTGTTCATTTTTATCGTTTCTTATGATTTATCTTGTTGACCCATTCCAATGACCTCTCGATGATGTCTATCAAAATTATTTAGAGAGAAAGGAATGGGGCATTGACCATTGTTTTTGTTTGATGTGTTTGTTGGATATTCTCATAATATGGCCTCAATGAATACTTACCTTGCATGTGTAGGGATAGTCTCAAGTATTTACAATGGCTAAGACATATCATGTTCTTTATACCTTTTGTGTGTTAGTCTTATTACTTTGATGGCTTATTCTTTCACATGGTCAAACAAGGAATAATCCTATATGTTTGTAGAGTCAAATTCCATTGCATTAGATACAATGCCATCCTAGTTGTCAATACATGGATGCATCCTATCTATTTACTATATCAAAAATAAGGAATTTGATATGATGAATTTATCCTAATCCAAGAAGAGAGCAGTATCATCTTTCTCATCACCATATCCAATAAAGTTTCAAATAATCATATGCTTGTTAGTTTTCTAAATCAATCTCAAAACAATGGTTAATCAATAACCATTTTGTTGTTCTACATAAATCCATCTTATTCTTATTCTTCTATCTTTACTAACAGTTATATCCAAGTATCAAATCTATGTGATATATCAAAATATACATGAGGCTACCCATGGTCGATGACTATATATACATCATAAAATTCATCTACATTAAACATCTAAGATTTGTAAGGAGTATCTTACGTCCTCTTATCAGCAAAACTAATCCTATATCTTTTTTGTGATCTCAAATTGAAAATTTGAAGTTTCTACTAGATCTCTTGAGGGGGTAGTATACCAGCATAAATTCCTTTTTTGGGGGCACAACTTGGGGCATCCAAAATATCATAAATTTTTAATTTTTTTATCTAAGCAACCACATTGATCTGAAAAGTGTCAATTCTTTGAACCAATGTTACAAGTACTTCACTTTAAAGAGAGGAAAAATGTAGACACTTAAAATTTTCATGATCAATATCATGCATTTGATTCAATTTACTCACACCATTTTCATCCCGATTTGACCACTTTCATCTATTTAATTAAAGTCCTAATTGTTTAATTAAATTCATCATTTTATTTTATTAATCAAATAATCAACATTATCAGGGTAATTCACCTCTTTTATATTAATTTTCATCTTATTTGATTAAATAATGTGAATTATTTAATTAAATTCCCTAAGTCTTCTCATTTGATTAAATAATCTAAATTATTTAATTAAATGTCATTAATTCCTTCTTTTTAATTAAATGAGCTAATTGTTTAATTAAATCTTTAAATTCGCCATCTTGCACAATTAAATAATATTCTAATTATTTAATTGACTAATATTTCTATTTCCTCCAATTTCTCCCACTTGTAAAGGAATATTCTCATGGAATATTCCTCCAATTCAAATTCAAGTCATTTCCCTCCAACATGGAAATATCTTGCACATTCCTCTTAAAATTAAGGATTTGTGTTTGTTTGAATCAATGTCAACATTTGATTAAATATATCAATCCATGTGATCTTTCAATCCCCTCCATGGATTTGAATCCTTGATCCATGTCAATTCTTCTCATCAATTTGCATCCCTTGATTAACCAAATTGATCCTAGCCATTGATTCACCTAGAATTCCTATAAATAGCCTCCATTTCATGAGAAATTCATCAACAAGCATTGAGAGTACTTGCATTATAGCCATTTTTAGAGTCATCTTTGAGATAATTTATCCATTTTGCATCCATTTCATCATTAATTCACCATTAAAGCATCATTCAAGCTTATTTCATCAATAGGGATTGGGAAGGGGCTAACCATTCCACATCAATTCAGCACCAATCCCCCAATGGTTTGAGGTTTGAGTATTAATTAGGTTTTCATTTCATTCATTTTATGTTATTTGATGTTTTAATAGCTTCATAGTTAATATTTCTAGAATTTAATTGGGAATATGAGTTAAGTAGGCTAATTGATGGATTTAATTGCTTAATTCAGTTGTATTTAGCCTTCTCATAATTCATCTTCACACCTCCCTACATAGATACAATATTATTTCACACATGCATGTATAATTGAATTAAATTATATGAACGTAAATTAAAATATATAAATAAGAGGTGGAGAGTGTGGAGGTGAGGAGTTTGGATGTTGAGGGTTATGCAAAAGATCATTTATCAAAAACTCATCAGTTGATGGTATTTTCTCCATTGGGCCACTACATGTTAAATAATTAGAAGAAAGATATCAACAAACTAATTCAATAACACGAAGCAGTGAATATACTAAATTTTTAAATAAAAATTTAAAATAAATTGATACTTGTTGAAGAGATCATTAAATAATGTACAATTTGAACTAAAGATAACATCAAACACACATTCAAAATACATCATTTAGACATATTCAAGTAACATAATGTACAACATGAATTTGGACTATTTTATAAAAAATTAGACCACATGCAACATTTTAGTTGAAATTGTTTTTTAAGTTTATTATAATTGAATTAATTATTGACTTGAGAAATCATGAGTACAATTATTTTAATGAGATGTATGTACATGTGGAAAATTTATGGATAATTTTAGGATTTGGTTATAATCTTGGATTGTAATAGTATAATTTAAGAGAAGACTTGGGTGAAATTTATATATTTATGACTATTCATATAAAGTATCTAGAGTTTTAATTTAAATTACTTAAATAATAAATTACTATAACTATGCCTACTAATTTGAGGATTTAATTAATAAATCAATGGCATAGCATGTGTATGTATAGGGTACTAATAAACATCCCTAAATTCATATCTACTCCTCAAATTTATGTTTTGCATACCTCATTTGCATACATTAATATAATTAAAGAACCTCCCTATTTTCACAAGATATCCTATGTACCAATTTGTTGTTGTTGTTGTTGTTGTTGTTGTTGTTGTTGTTGTTGTTGTTGTTATTCTTGTTATTGTTATTATTATTATTATTATTATTATTATTATTATTATTATTATTATCAACCAAGGATATCTAAAAAATATTATTGTTATTATTATTGTTATTATTATTGTTATTATTATTATTATTATTATTATTATTATTATTATTATTATTATTATTATTATTATTATTATTATTATTATTATTATTATTATTATCAACCAAGGATATCTAAAAAATATTTGATGATCTATGAAAAATATGTCATTTTGTAAGAATATTTGATTTAAAAAACTTATACATCACAATCCCCAATCCCTTTATGTACCAAATCTAATAAAAAATAACCCTAATAACAAATATCATAATTATATTATACAGGTATATTATTTTGAATCATAATAGAATGGTTTTAAATATACTTGGTGATTTTTTAGGACCTAGGCTTGTGGAATTACTAAGTTTCCAATAACTAGTTTTAGGGAAAACGGGTAATGATTATACTTAACCTACAATATTATTAGGATTATACAAACCTACCAAGACTCCTAGATCCCAATACCTACCCATATCACATTAATTAAATTATCCCCTTTCCCTTAACACTAAAGTGATATATTGAGTCACATTTTAGTTAATTAAAAACTCTAAATATATGTGCACATGATAGAATATTAGTTAATAGTTGAATCCCCTAGCTCCCATCATAAAAATTATATGGAAACTATAATAGAATAAATTAGAATCTATTGAGGAAAGATTATTCCTTGAGAGTGATCTCAACTATCACACTTAAGTTGATCAATTGATCAATCTAAGTATTTTTTTAACTAATCTACTATTTTAGATTATATTGATTAACTCTTTCAAAATTTTCTTTCTAAAATAGTAGTATGCTTTATGAAATCAAATTGAAATAATGAATTTGAATACTCTAGTAAAAATAATACTTGTAGAGAAATGAAAATAATATTTTTAATGTAGAAACAAAAAATATAAGAAATGAGGAACTTGGATTTCAATTTTTTAGATCTCTACCATATACACTAGCACATTGTGAGGATGTATACAATGAAGACTATTATATTGCATGGATAGAAACTATAAATATTGTCCTATCCAAAAAAATCACCTACATGCAAAAAAAGATAAAAATAGCACAATAGTGACATAGAAATAATGTAACAATAGATAAATAAACTATATAGTAAGGGGGAGGATGTTACATCCCTAAGATATAGGTAACAAACAAAGTAGAATTATTGGAATAAAACTTTTGGAGGGAGAGTCCAGGTGGAGATAGATAACTAGAATAAATAGTTGGAGGGTGATGGATAATATACAAGCTTTCATGTGCAATGATTTATATGGTGAAATGAATATTTTATGGGATGGATGCTAGCATATGGTTTTAGGAAATAGAGCACACCCACAAATCCAATTTCATTCAAGGGTAACCCTAAAATCTCAATGCAAAAGAGAGAAATCTTGTAATAGGTTTGTTCTAGGGGCTGAATGCAAACTAACAAGGGGTTCACCACCAAGTAAGAACTTGGAAAAGATAATGAAATGCAAGATGAAATGTTAAAAAACCTAATCCAATGTAAAGAAACACTAAATGACCTATAAAAGTGAATGAAATGAAACAGAAAACTACAAAATAGAATGTGTGCACCTGGAAATTTGGTGATGGCTGAGTGGAGCTCTAAAAAATTGGAAAATTTGATCTTAATTCTGACTGAGACTCATTCGCCAAGTTGGGTGAATTAGTCTAGATTCTAAAAAACTATGCAGGAATAGGAATCTCCCAAATGGGTATCCGAATCTATAGAAATCTGAAAATTGACTGAAACTAGGACTCATTCACCAAAAGTGGTGAAACAATCCAGTTGGGATTTTTTGAAGCTTCAAAGTCTAATCTTACTCTTCTTTATCTTCTTTATCCTTCTTGATTAGTTTATGGATCTGAATCTTTGATATGCAACCTGTAGCTCTTCTCCAAGGTTCTCCAAGACTTGATGACAACTTTGACAACTTTGAATGAATTACAACTTTTCTCCAATCTTGCTCTTTAGGAAATCTACAACCTAGACCTATAAATCACACACAAAGGAGAGGGAAAAAAATTGTTTGGGTTAATGGATAGAGGTTTTTCTTGGTCAAACCCCTAGTTTGGTATTTAAAAACCTTGAAACAGAATAAAAATGAATGGAGAATGGTGAATGAACAAATGACAAAGTTGCAGCTCACCAAAATCCTTCAATAAAGTGATGCAAATATGCTTGAAATGGCTACAATGGATTTAGCTCTTGATCCTTGCTTGAATGATGTTGATCTTGAATGAAACACTTGCTTGAATCATAAACCCTACATCACAATTGTTAGCATAATAACAAACATGATGCATGAAATCCTTGACATGATTATTGATTCTTGAATGCTACTCTAAAGTGCTTGATAATCTGCCCTTGAATGCTCTTTTGAATGCTTGAATTCTCTCATGAACTCAATTTTTCTATAAGGATGCTCATTCAACTTGATAGGTATAAAATGAGAGAAAGAAACTTATATTTAAACTTAATTATGTAAGAATTCCTGAAATTACAACACTACAAGCCGACATCAGATCTAGGAGAATAAAATCCTGCCAAGAATTTGAATTAATTTTGATTTTGGGCCACATGAAACTCATTCACCCATGGTGGTGAATGAGTCCCACCAGGCCTAATTTTTGGGACCATTTTTAAAAATGCTTAGAAATGTGTGAAACTAGGTTCAGGGCCAAAAGATCTGGGTGGGACACATTCGTCCAAGGTGGTGAATGAGTCCTAGATCACTAAATCTAGGTCATTCAAACCTGAAACATCTGAATTATGATTGGCTAATTATTGATGTCGAGATCATTCTCAAAAAGATACATTAAATGAGGCTTGTGGATGCAAAATAAGGCCAATTAAAGCATAAAGAAGCCAAATTTTTAATGACAAGCCTAGAAAAGTGTGAAAGTGTGTTAAAACACTTTACAACACCTTAAACAAGGAAAGATTAATGCTCATTTTAATTAAAAAGAGGTTTATTAGGTTTATTTAATTAATAAAACCTTAGAAAAGTGTGAAAGTGTGTTACAACACTTTAGAAAAGGTACCAATTAAATTCATTAGTTCACAAGGGCCCAAGACCTAATGTGAATGTGTTAACCAAATTACAACACTAAATCAAGGCCAAGTTAAGGGGACCTTTTTTCATCATTACATCTAACTCCCACTTTAGTGAGAGGGGGACTTGCTTCCAACTCACACTAAAATAGACCAAATGTAGAAACGATCAATGGGGTTCAAATGCACCAATACTAATAAGATAGGAAAACCATGACCAAGAGGGGTGTGCAAACCCCCAAGACCAAGGTCCTATGGCAAACCAATATAAGTACAAAAGAACACACATGAAAATGATATAAAGATAAAAAGCAAGACACAGTCATGCATTGTTAAAGACATAAAGGAATACCATGGAAAGGAAACAAGGTTGATCAAGCTTCGACCATTTTTCCAATGCAATGTGGATTAGATCTAGGTTGTTTTCCAAAAAAATACATACTCACTTTGAGGCAACGGAACTCCTAGTTGTTTGTTGGGTGAGAAGTCCTAAAAGGGTGAGACACATACACTCATGGCTGGTATGTGCTCACACACAAATGCAAGTGGCTATGGGAAAATTCATACCTCGATCGAGATTCCCACTCAAACCATACCAAAGTTATACCTCCTGATAACTTTAATAAGGTGCCACACAAAAATAGTTTTCAAGCTTCATGAGACAAGCAAAGCTTCATATGCTTAGAACTCATGAACAAACAAGATGGCTCCACAGGCATGCAAAGTGTATTATGCAAGGTGGTCATATAATGCAAAATGAAAAATGTAAAGAATGCTCAAAGGAGTATTGCTTAGTGCATGTGATGTCTTTAACTTAGGGAACATTGTGCCTAATATCTCCAAGAGAGGGCCAATCAAAGAATAGGAAATTTGCAACTTAGGGGATGCAATGTGTCGCATCAAGACTCTAAGAGGAATGTAGTATGATAAGATAGATCACTCTCCTGAAGGACATCATACCCAATTTCATCCACAAAGTGAAAAATGTATCATATAAAGTAAGAAAATTGCACCATGAACCATGAAAAAGAAAAATGCAAAACAATAATGCCAATGTATGCCCCACTTTACAGAAATTTCTAAAAACCATATTATGAGCAATTACTTTAAAGTAGCAAATGATAAATGCAAATAGTAAAGAATACATGAGAGCTAAGTTGGAAAGCCCTATGCCAAGTCATATGTTTCCAAGTAATGTTACGTAATGTAAAAGAAAAAGAAAAGAGAGAGGGGTTGCCTCCAAAATGAAAACACCAAACACATAAGGGATCTATGGATTTTGGGTCAATATGTTCTTGCTACAATATTTTTTAGATAGCTTGGAACTGTCATCATTCCCCAAATTCACATAGAACTAGAAGAATGACACAAAGAGAGCGAAAACAAAGAAAAACCTTTTGGGTCAACATGGAAGGGACATGAATGTCTCGATGCCTTGCATCATCCCCTAAAGGAAAACATAAGACAAATAAAAAGATAAAGGAAAAGGAAAAAGATTTTGGGTCAACATGGAAGAGACATGAATCTCTTGATGCCTTGCATCATCCCCAAAATGAAAAAATGAGATTAATAAAAAGATAAAGGAAAAGGAAAAATATTATGGGTCAACATGGAAGAGACATGAATATCTTGGCTCCTTGCATCATTCCCAAAAGGAAAACACAAGACAAGATAAAAAGTGAAAAGTAAAATATTGACGACATAGAGAAGAATGAAGGTACAAATAGAGGAATGTCACAAAGAGAGAGAGAACATCACGGGGGATCACATAACGCACATGCAATCACACAAAATAAAATGAAAAATAAATAATATAAAAGACTAGTGAGGCACATGTGAGTCACCCTATGAGCAGGTCGTCTGTATCCCAATCAGTCTGTATAAGCAGAAGTTAGACAATGAACCTAAGGGATAGAGCCAAATGCATTATTAGGACAAGGCTATATACGTCTTGCCCCTAGTAAGTGCAAGACAAGAATGAGCCAAGGTAGATGATGGGTGTTGGATAGCACAACTGAGAGGGGGGTGAATCAATTGTCAAAGATTATAACCTTAAATTCAACTACCAAAACTAACACATAAACTAATTAAGTAATTAACCATCAAATTTCAATGCATAAACACAATAAAAACCTATTTATGTGGAAAACCCAATGGAAAAAACCATGATGAAGATTAACTCACACTATAGAGAATATCAAAATCGATTACAAAAAGCTCACTACCACTCATTGCCTAAGATAAGGCTCACCGCCTAAAATAAGGACTCACTACCCATAGAGCTACAACTTGGAGGGCTCACTGCCACAAAGATACAAAGAAGAATTGTTACAGAGAGACAACAATCCCAATGCAACAAAGTATTCCAACACAATCACTGATCAACTTGCATGAATGATAGAGTTTGCCTTCTACTCGCTGCATTCAAAAACTCAACATTAAGCTTCACACTAATCAACCACACACATAACTCACACACTTTTAGAATAGCATCAAAGTCACATCTGTACTTTCACTTATCTTCCTTATTTTCTTATGTACAATTTTCATTGCTAGCACATTTTGTATTTATACTATCTCCAACCTTGAAAAGATATAAATTCATCCCATCCAACTTCAATTTCAAATTAGGCCGATGCCAAACATCCTAGGGTGGAATTAGAATGAGGGCGACCAAAACACACACTTCACCAGAACCCATAATAGATCCAACATGCTTCATCAACTTTGAAGATAGTGTTTGACACACGATCAACCACACCAATGTAAAACACATAGATCAATTAAGCTCGATACTTCCAAATACCAAAACCATATTCAATAGAACTAGGGAAACACATCTCTAGAAACACAAGTCATAAGACTTCATCAAAGAGAAATCCAGACCAACAACAATTCTCTTGGACCTCAACCAAAACATAGAAAAACAGAGCTCACAAGTACCGAATCAACATCCTCATCAGTTGAATACTTGTAATCTTCTTTTAATACAATTTTCTCAATATCCTCAATATATACAATCAATAGCAACTAGTAGATAACCATCTGACTGGGTGACATCAATGACAACACTTTCATTCATCTTTCCATTCTTGCAACAATCTCTCCCTTTTTTATTGATGGTAACACATGATGTGAAAAACTATCAAAGACACCATACCAGTTCTGAAAATACTTCTCAAGATTTTTCCTTTTGCTTCTCCCCTTATAAGATCATCTTCCTCATTACCTAATTTCTCTTATTAGCTTTCTTTCTTTTTCACATTCTCTCTTTCTCTCTTTTTCACATGCTCTCTCTCCCCCTTTGAAAATAATGGAAAATGAAAAATATATATTCATTCAAACTACCTTGGACATGAAAATAGAATACTCATAATGACAATACTTAAAACTGTCTTCTCCCCCTGAGAGGTAGCAACCAAAAAAAACATCAGTCCAAAAAGATAGAACATTCAATCCACTAGACTAATGCATCTCCAAATGCATCTTAGCTTGTAAAAGGAGGGGCAATAACCCCTAGGTTATCCCTGAGATACTCAAAAGTATCTTTGGGAAGAGCCTTTGTAAATATATCCACAATCTAATCCTTTGTCGAAACATACTCAAGATTAACTTCATTCTCCATGACCTTCCCTCTCAAGAAATGATACCTAATAGATATATGCTTCATTCTCAAGTGCATCATAGGATTCTTCAAAATGGTAATTGCACTTGTATTATCATAGAAGATAAAAATAGGATCATCATACAGCACTATGATATCCTTCAATCTCTCTTTCATCCATAAAACTTGTGTGCAGCAAGATACAATAGCAATATACTCAGCTTTAGTAGTAGACAAAGAGACTAAATCTTGCTTCTTACTCAACCATGCCACCAATCTACATCCAATAAAGAATGCACCACCACTTGAACTCTTTCTATCATCTATAATTTTTGCCTAATATACATCTATATAATAACTAAGTGTAAAGTTGGTGTCTTTAGGATACCATAATCCATAATCTGGAGTGCCATTCAAATATCTAAATATTCTTTTAACTATAGTAACATGTGGTTCCTTTGGCTCTTCTTTAAATCTAGCTACAAGAAAAATTGCATGCATAATATATGGTCTAGTAGCAGTCAAATACAGTAGTCCACCAATCATAGATCTATACTTGCTTTGATTAGCCTTAGGTGAATCATCATATTTACCCAACTTGCAACTAGTCACCATAGGAGTACTTACCAGTTTGGAACTGTCCATCCCAAATCTTTTCAACATCTCTCTCACATACTTAGATTGTGAAATGAAAATTCCTTTATCTATTTGATTAATCTATAGCCAAAGAAATAAATTCATCTCACCAAACATAGAAATTTCAAATTCTTTCTACATCTCTTCTTCAAACATCTTGCACATCTTTTCATTTCCTCCAAAAATAACGTCATCAACATTTACAACTACAATCAAGTTTTTTTCATTTTCAATCTTGAAATATAAATTATTGTCTGGCATACCTTTGTTAAATTCTTGCTAGCTCAAATGCTAATCTATCCTTGCATACCAAGCTCTAGGATCTTGCTTCAATCCATATAAATCTTTCTTCAATCTACACACCATATCCAGTTGTTCTGTTAACTGAAATCCTTCTGGTTGTTCCATGTAGACCTCTTCTTCTAGTTCACCATTCAAAAAATTTGACTTGACATTCATCTGATAGACTTTGAAATCTTTATAAATGCCTAATGCCAAGAACATCCTTATACATTCCATTCTTACTATCGGGGAAAAAGTCTCCTAAAAATCTATAATTTTCACTTGTGAGTAGCCTTTACACACAAGCCTTGCTTTGTTTCTAACAACTTTCCCATTATCATTCAACTTATTTCTAAATACCCATTTTGATCCAATGATATATTTGTCTACTGGTCTTGGGACCAATTCCCAAGTTTGATTCTTCTCAATCTTAAAAAATTCTTCTTTCATTGCTTCCTTCCAATGTTCATCCTCATAGGCTTCACTTATTGACTTCGGCTCAATCTCAGAGAATAAGCACAAATTTACTTCAGCAGTAGCTTTGTTTCTAGTTAACACACCTTTTGTCTTGTCTCCAATAATATGACTTTCTGAATGATTCCTCTATACATATTTTGGTGTCCTAGGGGACATCACTGGAGCATCTTCCTCACTTTCATTCTTTTCATTTTGTTTTTTATGCTCATCTTTATCCTATTCTTCCATAATTTATTTTATTCTTGTATAGTCATGTTCATCAGACACATACCCATCAATATCAATAGAATTCTTCATTGTTTCATCAACCTTCACATTCGATATTTCTACAATTTTCCTCAACCTTTTGTTGAAACATTTGTATTACTTGCTTTTAGTAGAGTATCCAATAAATATTCCTTCATCACTTCTTGCATCAAACTTACCCATAGTTTTCTCATCTCTTCTGATATAGCATTTGCTTATGAATACCTTGAAATATTTAACTGTAGGAATTCTTCCATGTCATAGCTCATAAGTATTCTTTGTATTGTTTTATCTTGCCTAAACTTGATTGAATACATATACATCAGTGTGAATAGATTATTTCCAATTAACTTCTGGTAATCTGGCTTCAATGATCATTGACCTAGAAACTTCTTGAACTGTTCTATTTTTCCTTTCAACAACTCTATTTTGCTAATGGGTTCTCAGAGCAGATAACTGTCTCTTTATTATGTGCACTTCATAAAACATATTGAACTCATGGGAGGTGAATTCTCACCTCTGTCAAATCTCAAGCATTTTATCTTCAAATTCACTTCATTTTCAACCATAGCCTTGAATGCCTTGAATCTATCTAATGCATTTGATTTCTCTCTTAGAAATGTAAACCATGTATATCTAGAATAATCATCAATTAAAAGCATAAAGTACCTTTCACCAAGTAGACTTTGCACTCTCATGGGACCACAAAGATCTATATGAACCAAATCCAGTAATCCAGTAGTAGATTTTTCTCTTGATATGTAATGATTTCTTGTTTGCTTCCCGAACTGGAAATTCTTGTAGATAGCATTTACAAGCTTTGTAATTCTCAGTAGATCTCTCACGACCTGAATAATACTGATCCTTTCCAAGTTATCAAAATTCATGTGACACATTCTCTTGTGCCATAACCAACTGTCACTTATTTGAGTCATAAAACATTGTCCATTAGCACCTTTAAGTTGATAAATATTCCCTTCAGATTTCTTTCATGTAGCAATCAATGTTTCGGATCCTTTTAGAATCTCATGTTTCTCATCCTTAAACACAAGATCATATCCTTTTATGCACATCTGACCAACACTCAATATATTATTCATTAAACCCTTAACATAGTAAACATCGTTAGTATGATGCTTTCCATCAAAACTAACTGAACCTATCCCACAGATTTTAGCACCAGTATCATCTCCAAACATAAACAGACCTCCATTATATTTCTCAAGTTTCACAAACTTACTCTTGTCACCAGTCATGTGATGTGAGCAACCACTATCAACTACCCAAAAATTATTTTCTTGTTTAGAATGTAGGTCAGAGATAACTATACCTTCATTTTTCTCCTTCTCCTTCTCCGAAGAACTTTCCTTTGACTATTTTTTTTGAATTAGTGGAAGTAGGTTCATCCTTAATTTCCAAGAACAATTATTCATTGTCATCTAGATCTTCATATTTTTAATCTTCATCTAAAATAATAGCATTCTCATTAACACAGTGAGACTCGTTAATCTTCTTTCCTTTCTTTTCTTTCTCATATCTTTGTTTATTCTTTCTAGATCTTTCTGGACACTTTACAGCATATTGACCAATTTCTCCACAACTAAAGAACTTAAAGGTAAATTTACCTTTATACTTATTGGAGCCTTTTCTCATTCTTCTTACAAAGTTAGCCTCGATTTCATCAAAGTTTTCTTCATCTAGATTTTTCAGTTTTTGTAGCTTTAAAAGAAGTCTTTGTTTTACCTCCACTTCTTAGATTCGGCTTCCTTATCTCATAAGATGTCAAAAATCCTAGCAACAGATCCTTATTACAAGTCTTATAATCTATATTTTGTTCAATAGCACTCACCTTTTCACTATAAACATCAGGAAGAGTTGTGAGAATCTTCTTTACAATTCTGATTTCATCTATAATAGCACCAAGAGATCGCATTACAACCACTACCTCATCCAATCTTTGTATATAGGCTTTAACATTTTCATCTTCAGACATATGTATAAGATCAAACTATGTTTCCAAATTCTATAATTTTTCCTCTTTTACCCTCTCATCACCATCATGTGCTCTTTCTAAAGCATCCCAGACTTCCTTAGTTGTCTTCAAATTCTAAACCTTAATCAACTCAGAATGTACCAAACTATTCTTCAAGATGAAATTTTCCTTATTATTCGCTTCATGTGCTCTAATTTCTTCAGGTGTACTTGAACCATTAGTAGGAGTGTAGGGATTCTTATAAGCTTTCCCTACATCATATCTACAATACTTCAGATATTCTTTCATCAATACTTTCCAGATACCATAATTAGTTTCATCAAACCTCAGATAATCAAAGACCATTTTGCTAGCCATCCTAGACCTTCCCCAATTGGTTAAGCTCTTCACCAAGGAACCAAGATCTAATACCAATTATTGGATAGGATAACTGAGAGGGGGGTGAATTAATTATCATAGATTATAACCTTAAATTCAATTAATGGAACTAACACAAACTAATTAAGTAATTAACCATCAAATTCCAATGCACAAACACATTAACACCAGATTTATGTGGAAAACCCAATGAGGGAAAAACCATGGTGAGGATTAACTCACACTATAGAGAATATCAAAGCCGATTGCAAAAGGCTCACTACCTGAAATGAGGCTCACTTCCTGAAATAAGGACTCACTGTCCATAGGACTACAACTCAGAGGGCTCACTACCATAGAGATAAAAAGAAGACAAAGAATAATTGTTACAGAGAGACAATAATCCAAATGCAACAAAGCATTCTACCACAATCACTGATCAACTTACATGAATGATAGAGTTCACCTTCTACTCACTACATCCATAAACTCAGTGTTAAGCTTCATACTTATCAACCACACACATAACTCACACACTTTTAGAATAGTATCAAATTCAAGTCTTCTATTTCACTTATCTTCCTTCTTTTCTTATGTATAATTTTCATTACTAGCACATTTTGTATTTATACTATCTCCAACCTTGAAAAGATACAAAGTCAGCCATCCAACTTCAAATTCAAATTAGGTCAGCGCCAAACATCCTAGGTTGGAATTAGAATGAGGGAAACCCAAACACATGCTTCGTCGGGACCCATAATAGATCCAACGTGCTTCATCAACTTCAAAGATAGTGCTTGAAAAATGATCGGCCACACTAGTGTAAAACACATAGATCAATTAAGCTCAATACTTCCAAATGCCAAAACTATCTTCAATAGAACCAAGGAAACACAACTCTAGAACCACGAGTCATAAGACTTCATTAAAGAGAAATCCAGACCATAAACAATTCTCCCAGACCTCATCCAAAACATAGAAAAATATAGTTCACAAGTACTGGATCAGCATCCTCAACAGCTAAATACCTTTAATCTTCTTTTAATACAATTTTCTCAATATCCTCAACATATATAGTCAAAAGAAACTAGTAGATAACCAACTAACCGATTGACATCAATGACAACACTTTCATTCCTCTTTCCATTCTAGCAACAATGGGAAAGTTCATGTAATAGTGAGAATGCAAGACTCTACAAATACTATGTGACAAGGGGTGAAAAAGGATGTCCTATGCAATCACTTGATCGAAATCATTGCCATTGGAGTGAAATTTTTTCAATACTAACTTGATTGCACAAAAGTCATCAGTACTATGTCCAAGAGTTCTGTGGTATCTATAATGTGGAACTTTTGCATCTTTAGGATATAGTATGAGCATGTCTTTCATTGGTAATAATGTTATAAGTTCTTTGTTTAGAAGCAGTTATAGTTTCCTTTCACTTTCAGGTGGTGGACAAGGAAAATTTAGTTTTTTTAATTTGTATGGCCTCTTATGCTTGCTAGATTCATCAATTTCTCAAGTTGAAGGTTGAGGAGGAGGCCCTAAGGTGATCCTCTCATCCTTTTCATTGTTATGAATGATTGGTTACTCTTTAGGAAGAAGGAAATTCATATCGGAAGGAGAATCTAAGATCATTGTACCATCACTACGAAGCCTTAGGTATTCTTTAGGAGCACTTATGTTGTGAGAGGGATCTTGATATCCTAACCCTTTTTTGTTTTCATTAGTTGATATTTTCTCTAGGAGTTGATGGATTTCATGTTCACTTGTTGTATCACATCCTTGTTTACTCAAGATTGTGAATCCTTTTCCATATGTATCCTCTAGATTGATTAGAATTTTTGTTACTTTGTTATCATAAAATGGTTGAGTGTTTGCTTGTTTAGAGGAACTAATTTCACCTACTGTAGGGAACTTCAGTCCAGCTTTTGTTTCGATGAAAGTAACCAAACATATCAAGAGGTGGTATCATAGGGGGATTTGGTTGTTTCATGGATGGATAAATGGATGCATTAGCTTCAAGGTTGTTAAGACAATCATTTAGGAACTTATTCATGATTTCATCATCTTCTCCAATTATGTCAACATCACAAGGAGGACATGCATTAGGATTTTAGTGAGAATGAGTAAGGTAAATGTCATTAGAGTCATGTCCAAAAGCACAACTTGACACATCCACTAAGGACTTTAAGGACATCCAAATCTTACTAAAGCACATATCCATGATGCAAATTTCAAATTCTAAACTATGCAACAATGTGAAATGAAATGTTCTAGATGCAATTTTGAATTTAAGCAATGCACAATATGAATGAATTTAAACTAGATGTAATGAATTGAGTGAAACAGAAAATCTATAAACTAAAACAGAAAGGAAATAACTGTAAATAGAAACTCGGAAACTAAACTTGAAATGTAAGAAAATGAAATGTAGAATATACACAGGGAATGATTCACCTAGGGTGGCAAATGAGTCCCAGGGAGGATTTTTTGAGAATTTTCAAAAAAAAAAATTGCTTTTTTTATGATTTTTATATTTTGTGATTTGTATCTAAGATGCAAATGCATATTTTGAATGATTTTTAATGAAATTAGATGCAAAAATGTAAGCTATATGAACTTGCACTAATGCAAGCAAGATATGGGATGGTAATGCACTCCAAATCATAATTTTAATGTTTTAAATGCAGGTTCACCAAAATGAGATGATTTTTTTTGGGATGGATGATAGCATATGGTTTTAGGACATAAAGCACACCCACAAATCCAATTTCATTCAAGGGTAACCCTAAATATCTCAATGCAAAAGAGAAAGAAATCTTGTAATAGGGTTGTCCTAGGGGATGAATGCAAAATAACAAGGGCTTCACCACCAAGTAAGAAATTGGAAAAGATAATGAGATGCAAGATGAAATGCAAAAAAAACTAATCCAATATAAAGTAGCACTAAATGACCTATAAAAGTGAATGAAATGAAATAGAAAACTACAAAATAGAATGTGTGCACCTGAAAATTTGGAGATAGTTGAGTGGAGCTCTAGAAAACTAGAAAATCTAATGTTAATGTTGACTGGGACTCATTCACCAAGCTGGGAAAATTAGTTCAGATTCTAGAAAACTATGCGAGAATAGGAATCTTCCAAATGGGTATCCAAATCTACAAAAATCTAAAGATTGATTGAAATTGGGATTCATTCACCAAAAGTGGTAAATCAGTCTAGTTGGGCTTTTCAAAAGCTTCAAATTTTGATCCTACTCTTCTTTATCTACTCTATTTTTCTTGATTGTTTTCTGGATCCAAATCTCTAATATGTAACCTGTAGGTATTCTCCAAGGTTCTCCAAGACTTGATGACAACTTTGACAACTTTGAATGAAATAAATTTTCTCCAATCTTGCCCCTTAGGAAATCTGTAACCTAGACCTGCAAATCACACACAAAGGATAGGGGAAAATGTTGTTTGGGTTAGTGGATAGAGGTTTTCCTTAGTAAAACCCCTAGTTTGGTATTTAAACCTTGAAATAAAATGAAAATGAATGGATAATGATGAATGAACAAATGACAATGTTGTAACTCACCAAAATCCTTCAATAAAGTGCTACAAATATGCTTGAAATGGTTGCAATGGATGTAGTTGTTGGTCCTTGCTTGAATGATGTTGATCTTGAATGAAACACTTGTTTGAATCATAAACCCTACATCACAATAATTAGCACAATAACAAATATGATGCATGAAATCCTTGACATGATGATTGATGCTTGAATGTTGCTCTAAAGTGCTTGATAATCTACCCTTGAATGCTCTTGTAAACTCAATTTTTCTATAAGGATTCTCATTCAACTTGCTAGGTATAAAATGAGAGAAAGATGTATACACCTAAAATTGGTCTAGAGAATTCCAATTAATTAAATACAAATTATTTGATTAATTATCCTAATTTCCTCTACTATCGAATAAATAGAAATATTTATTTATATAGTTCACATTTAAATTCATCTTAATTGAATAAACAAAATTAAATACTTTGTTTGATTTAATTATCAAATCCCTATTTTATTCTATAATATCAATCCTAAATTAATTAAATAAAGATTAAAACACTTTATTGATTAATTGTCGTATTCTTTTGATTAATTTAATAAACAACTTCTATAGTTCATTTTATTAAATTATTTATCCCTCTTTTGCTAATTTAAATAAATCAAAATATTTGAATTAAAAGCATAAGGAATATTCCATCTATATCTCCTCAAAAATGAATTAGATATCCTATGTCTAATTTATGTCTAAAATATGTCACAATTAATGCTTTGAAACTTCACACGAAGTTTTGGAGACAAATTGGAGACAAATTCCAAAATCTTCTCTCAATCCTCCATCAATATTTCCTCTTCTCTTGCCTGGTGTTTTCATGGGTAGAGACAATCACCAAAATTCTCTCAAATCTCCTCCATCTTTCACCATTCAATCCTCTAGATTGAATCCAAGCCTCTTAATGTCATCCATGTACATTTCTACAACCAGAAAATCTATAAATACAACCTCATTGAACCAAGAAAAGGATCCAAATAATCTAACTTATGCACTCTTACTCTATAGGAATTCAAGCATCCAGCATCCAGCAAATCAAGTTTTCATATCATGGTTGCTTCTTGTAGCTGCATTTATCTGTTTCATGTCAATTCATGCTAGTTTAGTTTATTTATCATCTAGTATTATCACATTAAGCTCCATATAATTGCATTAGCATCCATCTCATTCTTTAAATTGTCATTTTAACAATCATAGTGCACTCACGATCTGAGAGCAATAGTGGTTTAGTAAATCTTTAAAGATAGAAAACAATATGACTCCAAAGCTTGGGGGCAACATCTGGATATCACTAGGGGCAACAAAAACATCAATTTCATCAAAGGGAGAACAACAATATAGCAAAAAAATGAAAACAAAGATCAAAGCGCAACATCAATCATCATCAGAAAGGCATCAATCATCCGTATCATTTTCGAAAATCCAAAAACATGTCAAAGAGTTAAGTCTGAAAAAGCAAAAAATCCAAAAACATAGGTCTTTGTCAGTCGAACTACGTGGTCTTTGCGTGTGTAACGTAGGCAAGGCTAATATTTGATCAACTCCCAAGACCCCTAGGATAGGTTAGTAGGTTAGGTCTTTGGTCAAAAATCTCAAAAATCCAAAAACATCACAAAATCAAGATGGATGATCTAAAATCTAAATAATGAATGAAACACTCTAAGTAAACAATGGACAAAATGTATTTTTGATTATCATTTATTTGGAGTAACTCAATGATGTATTGAACTAGAGAAACAAGGAAGAAGAATGATGTTTTTATTGTTTTTTGTCTGTAGATTAATCATATAAATGTATGAATTGTCGGGGGATGTGCTATGCAAATTTATCACCGATGACATTCAGAATTCTCACATTGAAATGATTAATCACTGTCTATTTACACAATGAATGCTCAGGTCATCTCGATTAAATCATACCTAGATGCTTGTGTTCGCTTGTAATATCAAAAATCATGAAAGAAGTACTCAGGTCATCATTGGTCTAACACATACCTTTGACACTTGTACTCACTTTCAACATCCAAGAAAGCTCTATGATGACAAAAAACACAAAAGTACTGTTAAAATGACAATCGTTTTTCATATAGTTGCATGTTAAAATTAGATTGCATTCATCATATTCATTATCTACAGAGTATTTTTTGCATAAAGGGTTCCAATCAATGATTATCTTATCTACAAATAAAACTGAGTATACTTGGCATAAATCCAAAAAAAAAATCATCAAAAACATGTAGGATTCATCATCTTATCATTTAGTTTCATCATTTCATCATTCATGCACTAAATCATACATCAAATAAATTATGAATTAAATTGTACCACAAGTAAATCATGTTCATTTTACCATAAAAACATTCATTACATTATCATCCATCAACATCATATGCATACGTCATTTTCATCCATACATTTTACCACATCTAAAATAAATACAAGTCATGTCATTATTATCATTACATCCATCCATTATCATTCATTATAAGATCATCATTTTCATCATTATCGCATTTTAAAATAAAAAGCATTTATTCATCCATCCATACATTTACATCACATCATACATCCACATATCATATGTTCTACAAATACATTTATCATAAAATCATTGCATAAAATAAAAGTATTTATCATTATATCATCACATTTGAAATAAAATCATCACATATTGCATAGATCAACATAATAAATGCATCCATCACGTAGAAATCATAAACCATCATAAAACCATATCAACTGCATCTCATATATATATATCATCAGCGTCAAGTATACAATGAAGTTTGAAAATAAAGATACAAACATCAAAAATGAGGTAAATTGTAATATACATCATGTCTCAAAAAGAAGAATCTCAATAGCATCTACGATCTGCTACTACCAGACTGTGCGAGCCCAATGGGACTAGTAGCACCACCACCCCTAGAAGAACCAGGATCTCTGGGATATCTGCGTGGAGGCTGCATCACCCCCTCACTCACTGTCTGTGTATGCATCCGCCCAGATCTCGATGGGGCATAACTGACACTACGATCAACAGGCACTACATCATGATATTTGCCTCTATAAAACTTTTCCTCTCAGCCAGCCCGCAGAACCTCCCTCATATAATCTCCTACTGAGATACCATCAACCACTCTTTGTAGGGGCTTCGTTGTCTCCTGTGCCCTCTCGGTAATCTTTCGAGCACTATCCCGCTCGATTGTCAAAGTAGCAACCTACGTCTGCATAGCAGCCAACTGTCCCTGAACCTACGCTAAAGCCTGAGCATGAGCCTGCGCCTGAACCTGCATTTGAGTCTGGATCTGAACGAGCAAACCCCAAGCCTGTACCAACTACCCCTGCAATGTTTGGACCTATGTGTGAAGACCTGCAATCTATCTTTGATGGTCGACTGGTAGTACTTTCACTGCTCACCTCTTGCGAGGCCTACTAGAAGATGGACCATTACTGACTGGCCCTACCCCTCTATCCCCTCCACTGCCACCATCATTGTCATCATTATTGCTATCATCGTCACCCCTCTTCGTGCTACTACCTAACAGAGTACCACCCTCACTCTCTGTGAAACCCTCTGCCACATCCTCCTCTACTGGCAATGATGTTGGATCATCTGGAATAGTAATGTGAGGATGTGGAACCAAGGCTAGGAATGCAGCATACTCCTCTATAACTAGCGCCTCTACAATGTCTCTCTACATGTCCCAAGGTGATGGTTGCAATGCCTTATATCCCTCTACTAAAGTATCATAAGACAAACAGGGCCCCCAATCAAGAATATCACTTTGCCACCTAGCATAGTGAGCTACCCCCTACGGCATACACTGCATGATGCCATACTGTTTGTACACTCGGTGCAACAAAAATATCTCTAAGATAAATGGTGTCTGGCTGATCAGATACATAGAATCACAAAGGTATCCCAACATTGCATCATCATCATCCCACTGCTCATAGTCTAGGTATGGACACCAAGTAACAGTCTTTGTGTCATCAAAAACCCGCCTCCAATGCTCTAACTTACCCATCTAGGCCTCGGTAAGCCAACCTCTGTATCTAAACACATAGGGTCTACCTGCTAGTCTATCTGCCACTGGAAATGATTGAGCAATAGAGAAATGCTTCCATGCCCACACTGTAACAGGGTCATCCCTGCTGATAAGCTATGTGCCCCTAGGTACACAACTGAGTGAAGATCATGATAAAGATGTGCCAGCATGCACATCCCCCACGCATATCTGGTACCATGTACCATCATGCTCTCTAAGGTCCTACCCCAACCCATGAGGAATCTCTTTGACCTGCGATCAGGGCAAAGGAAACCTCCAATAAATCTAGCAAGCACTGCTGGTAGTGTCGCATATGAATCGGCGATCCTCCTCCATCGGATGCTTGGACCCTCAATATCCTGATCTTGGAAAACTCTGTGAAGAGCATCTCTACCGTCGGTCCCATGGGAATCATACATTACAATCTCCCCCATGAACGGAATGCATAGAATCCACCACACATCCTCGAGTGTGACCATCATCTTGCCAGTGGGTAGATGAAAGGTTTTGTGGTCATTGTGCCACCTCTCAGCCAAAGCAGTCAAAAGACCCTGATTAATCCTAATCTGGGGCATATCAAGCAAACTAGTCAAGCCGCATTGGCCTATAATCTGAGGCTCATCTAGTGTCAGATGAGGTATCAACTCTGTAGTCTAAGGAAATCTCTCTCGCATCTGGAGAGTACCCAGAGGCTCCTATCATCACAAATGAAAAATCCACAATTAGTGTACTATGTCAAGATATCAAAAGTTATTCTACTATCAAGTATATTCCAAACATTTGGTATGATTTTTTGATCAAAATTCATGGGCGAACATCAACAAACCTCACCTATCATGAGGTTCATCAAACATTATCTGATCTCGCCTATCATGAGATTTATCAGATATTGAATCATTTCCTCACCTATCATGAGGATCATCACAAATAGGATTTCTTCTCACCTATCTTGAGAATTTAATCTTATTTAAATCATCAAACTCCAACATCAAGAATTTGGATTATCAATCATACCAATCCGAAGAATGGACATGATCAGAAGTGACGAAATCAAGGTTACCTAAGTCAAAATCTTCAATTCTGACATGAAAGTGCTAAATTAGGCACTTGAAACGCTAAATCCCAAAAGTGCTACTTTATCAGTCGAAAGCGCTAACTTAGGCACCCAAAGCACTAAATCTCAAAATCGCTACTTCAGCACTTCAATGCGCTATAACAGGCATCCAAAGTGCTATTTTAACCTGAGCATTGCTTTACCACATTAAAGCGCTAAAATAGTCCATCAAAGTGCCGCTTTACTAAAAGTGCTAGAACAGACCATGAAAACACTAATCAACCAAATCAAAGTGCTAAAATCCAGCATCATAGTGCTAAAATTCACTTCCTAAGCGCTATATCATCGAAAGCTCTACATTATCCTACGAAAGCACTAGAGAATTTCATGCAAGCGCTAAAACTCAAAGTGCTAATCTACCTACTGGAAGTGCTACATCAGAGTGAAAGTGCTATAGCACGGCTTGAAAGCACTAAAAACAAAGAAAAAACGTCTAAAGCTAAAAAATGCATTAAAAAAAAAAGTGCACAAAAAACGAGGAGGATACGAGGTACATACTGGAGGTCCATACGCAGTCGATCGTCAGTGATGTCGAACCCGCTCGAAATGGTGAGTGTGGTAAGGGATTGGCATCCTGCTCCAGCTGGCTGAAATGTCTCTATCACAAGGATTTTTCAAACTCAAAAGTGTAAATGACTTTGAAAATGACCTTTTGGACTATATATAACTTTTGAAAAGGAATTTTTGAGAGGTTTTATTATATTTTGATTAATTTTATTCATAAAATTAATTGAAATTCATCTACGGGCTATATTTCTTCATCATTTGTCGGGAGATAAATTATTTCATCATCATATCTTCATCAAATCATCAGAAAATCATAAAAATTCCAAAAAATTCCAAAAATCATCAAATCATTAATTTATCTCCCGAGGGGGCATATTATCGACAATCATCTGAAAATCAATGTCTAGGGCATGTCTGGGGCATACGAAATTATTATTTTTTATCATCGATCCTAGCAATAGCAGAAAAATTTTCTTCAAAGCAACGCGTAAACACATCACTTCGAAGAGGGGAAAAATGTATACACCTAAAATTGGTCTGGAGAATTCTGATTAATTAAATACAAATTATTTGATTAATTATCCTAATTTCTCTACTATCGAATAAATAGAAATATTTATTTATACAGTTCACATTTAAATTCATCTTAATTAAATAAACAAAATTAAATAGTTTGTTTGATTTAATTATCAAATCCCTATTTTATTCTATCACATCAATCCTAAATTAATTAAATAAAGATTAAAACACTTTATTGATTAATTGTCGTATTCTTCTATTTAATTTAATAAACAACTTCTATAGTTCATTATTAAATTATTTATCCCTCTTTTGCTAATTTAAATAAATCAAAATATTTGAATTAAAAGCATAAGGAATATTCCATCTATATCTCATCAAAAATGAATTAGATATACTAGTCTAATTTATGTCTAAAATATGTCACAATTAATGCTTTGAAACTTCATGGGAAGTTTTGGAGACAAATTGGAGACAAATTCCAAAATCTTCTCTCAATCCTCCTCCATCAATCTTTCCTCTTCTCTTGCCTGGTGTTTTCATGGGTAGAGACAATCACCAAAATTCTCTCAAATCTCTTCCATCTTTCACCATTCAATCCTCCAGATTGAATCCAAGCCTCTCAATGTCATCCCTATGCATTTCTACAGCTAGGAAATCTATAAATACAACCTCATTGAATCAAGAAAAGGATCCAGATAATCTAACTTATGCACTCTTACTCTGCAGGAATTCAAGCATCAAGTATCAAGCATCCAGCAAATCAAGTTTTCATATCATGGTTGCTTCATGTAGTTGCATTTATCTATTTCATGTCAATTCATGCTAGTTTAGTTTATTTATCATCTAGTATTATCACATTAAGCTCCATATCATTGCATTAGCATCCATCTCATTCTTTAAATTATCATTTTAACAATCATAGTGCACTCACCATCTGAGAGCAACAGTGGTTTAATAAATCTTTAAAGATAGAGAACAATATGATGCTTTCAATAAATTATTGCTTTGATTTGATTCATTCAGCTTTGTCTTTGATATAATGTGGTATTAAGAAGTGTGTTTTGTGCTTTACACCTTATCCACGCTTACAAGAGAAACTTATATTTATACTTAGTTATGCAAGAATTCTCGAAATTACAACACTACAAGCCGACATCAGATCTAGGAGAATAAAATCTCACCAAGAAATTGAATTAATTTTGATTTTGGGTCACACGAGACTCATTTTCCCAAGGTGGCGAATGAGTCCCACCAGGCCTAAATTTTGGGACCATTTTTTAAAATTCTTAAAAATGTGTGAAACCAAGTTCAAGGGCAAAAGGTGGGACTCATTCACCCAAGGTGGTGAATGAGTCCCAGATCACTAAATCTAGGCCATTCAAACCTGAAACACTTGAATTATGATTGGCTAATGATTGGTGTCAGGATCATCCTTAAAAAGATACGTTAAATGAGGCTTGTGGATGCAAAATAGGGCCAATTAAAGCATAAATAAGCCCAATTATTAATGACAAGCCTAGAAAAGTGTGAAAATGTGTTACAACACCTTAAACAAGGCAAGAATAATGTTCATTTTAATTAAAAAGAGGTTTATTATGTTTGGTTAATTAATAAAACCTTAGAAAAGTGTGAAAGTGTGTTACAACACTTCACAACACTTTAGCAAAGGTACCAGTTAAATTCATTAGTTTACAAGGTCCCAAGACCTGACGTGAATGTGTCAACCACATTACAACACTAAATCAAGGCCAAGTTAAGGGGACATTTTTCCATCATTACATATGGGAACCCTTGACTATTAAATAGGATTGGTCCATGTTTGGTGGAGAGTGTTGAGTAGAGGCATGGACATCTATCATCGTATAAACAATGGAGCCACAAAATATGTTGTCGCATTATTTCACCATATGTAATGAATAATTATCTAACCTAATTAGATGGGTGAATAGAACATGGATATTGGTAGGTACATGGAGGGGGGAAATGCAATTATGTTGTTGGTAAAGATAAGCTTTATTTCTCTATTTAGTGAAAATTGAGAAGGGAAAACACACTTGAATAAGGATAGGAGGTCTTAAGAGAATAATCTACCGCTAACTATAACTAGAGAGAAGATTACTCACATGAAGAATATGTATTAAAAAATTCCATGATCTTCTATAAGGCACCTTGGCATGGAGTGGTGTATCAATTCAATAAGGGAAAAAAAATTTCCAGGGAGGTTCTCCAATTCGGACTATGATTGAGAAATAGGTCATTTGAATGCTAAGGATAAGAAGAAATATAAATAGATATGAAGCCTTTAGAGAATATCTTACCATTAGAATAATAGGAGATTAATTTGAAGCTTGTTCCTGATGATTGAGATTGTAAAATTTAACTTCAAAATTTTGGTATGTTGATTGATAACCTTGTGTGAACGAGTTATTACTATGTGTAATATATTTATAATCATTAAGGAGTTTTGTAAAATAGTTTGCAATTCCTTGAGAAATTATGTCAAATAGTTTGGGTACCTACATATTCTCTTTCCTTTGTACCAATATTGGTTTTGGTTTAATATCACCATATACCTAAGTGAGATCCCTACTAATGCTCAACAAGTTAGAAAAACGAATATGTTCTTGTGTAAATAAATATTTAAATGTATGTTACCTCAATTGCTAATATACTTTACATTTAGTTGCTTTGGGACGGATATACAAGGGATAATAAACTTATTTGGAGAATTTAGAATTTGGTAAACCTTATGAATGATTATACTTTTTTGATTATCAAGGACCTAAAAAGGATATTTCGACATGTCATCATTAATTTATCCTTTTGTTAGGAAACATCATTCAAGTTCTTTATATGTTGAAAATTTTGTGATGGTTACTATAGTAACTTTTAAGGGTTTATGATTTAGGGTTTACGGTTTATGGTTTGCAGTTTATGGTTACTAGATTTAAGGGTTTATGAATTAGGGTTACTAGATTTAAGGGTTTACGCTTTACAATTTATGGTTTAGGGTTTTAAGGTTTACAATTTTAGGTTTTAGGGTTTTAGGGTTTACGATTTATGATTTAGGGTTTATGTTTTGTATTTATAATTTAGGTTTTATGGTTTTAGTTTATTGTACATCTTTTATTTTGATGAATATATTTAGAAATGGTTATTACAAACTATGAGTTTCATCCTAATTACAAAAATTAAAATAACCTAAAATATAAACCATAAAATTTCAAACTATTACATTACATTATATACCTAAAATTTAAACCCTAATTAAAAACTATAAACATTAAATATATAGCAAAAAAAACATAAATACTAACTTGGAGGTTGCTAAAAATTGGTACTTGGAAGGGAGGTAGTAGGCACATTTTGCTAGTGTAAACAACTTAAAAAATAGGTGCATGTTTTCCCCTTATCGCTCTTAGTCCACATATCTTGTTGTAAGAAAAATTAATGACTAATAATCATTTTCTTTTTTTTAAATAGCTTTGTGAAATGGGTACCCATTTCAAAACAGGCGCCCATTCCATAACGTATACCCATTTTGCAATAGGAACCCAAAGCATAATGGGTACCCATTCAAATTTAGGCTTATGATCCTAATTTTTTAGTTTTTGTTGAAACTTCCCCTCTTTGTGGACCGAACTTCTTTCACTTACCCTATTACAAATATTGAATAATAATTTAAGCCATATGGTCCCTTCTAGTGGTGATATTACATATGATATCCCCTAAAGTGTGGCCTTATGTCTCATATAATGCCATTTTAGAGGTGATGTTACACATGATATCCCCTAAAGTGTGGCCTTTTTTCTCACATTATGTCCTCTTTAGTATTAATATCATATATATGTTCACTAAAGTGTGGCCTTTTCAATCTATGTTAGTCTCCCCTTTTTCATGGTATTAGATGTGATTACCCCTAAACCATGACTTTTCATGTCATGTTATGTCCCCTTAGTGGTGGTATTATACTTGATACCCCCTAAGGTGTGGCCCTTCATCCCATGATTTTTCCTCTCTTAGTGGTGGTTTCACACACAATAATCCCTAAGGTGTGACCTCCCATGCATTGAGTAGTATCCTTTAAAATATAATGATCTCTTTTTTGTTTTCACCCTTTGTGGTTGTGTTTTTATAACGCCCCCTAAGGTGTGGTCTTTTGATATTTTTGTCCCCCATGACATTAAAATGTGTACACCCCTGAGGTGATTTATCCCCCATGACATTAAAATTTTGTACACCTCTTAATGTTATTCATCCCTCATGAGGTTAAACTTGTGTACACTCGCTGAGGTGATTTTCATCTCTTGCGACATTAAATAGTCCCCCGATGATGTCAAAATTTATGCACTCCTTGAGGATGATTTATAAAATAGTCCATGGATTTGACATAACATAGCTTTCAATAATTTAAGAAGTTAAGCATGTTTTAACATGGTCGCCTAGCATAACACAACTTGTTTGTCAATGGAGCCATGTGTTTCATGAGATACCTAGTTGTAATGTCATAAAATTGTACCCCTTATAATTTCACATACATTTTTGTATCCACTTTAGTGTCCACTCCCTTAGCACTTGTGTAGGTTCATTTTAGCCCCTGCATCAACCCTTTCCCCCTCTCAAGATGCTCAAGACCCCTTTTCAATAGCTACCTTCACATGTCAGCTTCGCGCCAGACCTTGTGCATTTCTCGTGCCTATTATTTTGTAGTGTGATGTGTCTGGACACTAGCGTGTTGTGCATATTTTGCACATTGCGCTAGCATCCCGTAACATTTCAATGTTCAAATGGCCATTTTCGAGCATGTTTTCCACTTTTCAACTCCTTTTGTCAATGGTAACGGCTCGGGAAGCTTCTTTTTCCTCCTATTCTCTCTTTATATTCTATCTTTTCAATTCATTTCCTCTTCTAGATCTTTCTAGCTTTGGCTCCTGCCTTTTCCTCTTCTCTTGGTCTTGCTCTCTTATGTTTACAGCTCACTACAACAACACTCTTGCATTCTCACAGTGCCCTTTGTAACTCTTTTGGATCTCACATCTATCTCTCTCTTTAGATTTCTTAAGCCTTGCAGCTGACATCTCCCTTATCTTTTGCTTGCAAGCATCTTGGGATTTCTCACATCCCCTATCAATTGCATCTCTATCTTGTGATGTGGGTTCTCCTCCTTGAGTGAGGATTGCTTTTATCACTTCATGGTTGTCCGTAGAGGTGGGAACACCAAAATGAGGGTTTGATTGAGGTAAACCCCTATACAACCCCAACATTTTCTCTCAATCTTACATATGCAGGTATTGAAGATATTCATGTGCTACAGGCTTCATTACTTGGGTTGTTGTGAGAAGTTTTCTCTCTATATCCTATTTAGTTCTATCCTTTACTTTACGTTATTCTATTTTTGTATATTCTATTACTTTTTTGCATTCTAAGAGTTCTTAGCAATCTGATTGTTAGTGGTCATTTAGTTAATTTTTGTGATAAACTTGGTTTTTGGTCTGTACGAGACATCAGCGCACCTCTAGGACTCCAGTGTATCATGTTGTTGTCCTTGTTTTGCACTACCATCCTTTGGCTTAGATCTCATTAGTCTATCCAAAAAATCTTTATGATCTACTCTTTCTGATTCTAAAACTCTCACATTATTTCTTGAGGTATTTTAGGGCAATTCGCCCCTTGGGATTATCTTGAGAATAAAGAGACTCATGAGTAGCAAATCCCCCTTCTCTACACTAGCATAACACAACTTTCTAGCCTTATGGAACCCATCATATTGCATGGAAACCTAGCATAATATATCTTGCTAGCTAGTAGATCCATGTAGCTCATGATTGACTTGGCATAATGCAACTTGTTGGTCCTTATGAGAGCACTCTCTTGTCTATCATCATATTCAAGAGATGGTGTTTGGTATTTGAGATAAATTTAAGACTCTTTGCCTTACCAACTTGAATCCTTTTAGTACTAAACTTGTGTTTTTATTCTTATGATTATTATATGTTTTGTGATCGTTAAGTGTCTTATCTATGTTTCTTTGTGTTTGCATTGTGTTGGCATCATATTTTATGTTTATTTTTGCATTATGCTTTTTTGTGTGTCTTCATCATGTATGCTTCATGTTTTTCATGTTGCATTACATCTCATATATGTGTGTTCCCTTGTCCTTAAATTTTCTTTTCATATGATCTTGAATCTGGGGGCTAACATATCCCCTAGATTCAACGTCATCCTATCTCTTTAATGTTAAGATAATTGAACCCTTCTTGGCCATACTTTAATGTGATTTTGAGCATAATTTCTTGTACTCTCACTAAATTGGGGGCTAAATGTAGAATCAAAAATTATCACCCTTAACAATTTCACGCTGGGTTTAGCTCCCCCTATGTGCTTGGACCTAATTATGCATTTAATTACCCATTTTATAAATATCCTCAAAAAATAAAACAATAGAAATGAAAGTAACCATTTAATATTTATCCTTGATGTTTAAGGCCTTGAAAAGGTTGGGCCTAGACTAGAGTGCCCAATGCCCTTGTCCAACCCTTTTTGGCTCCATTTTGGATATGTCGATGTCAATATTTTATTATTTGAATTTCTAATTTCACTTGTCAGCTATTAACATTTTATTTTTGGGAAATTAGAAGAATTGCATATAAATAAAGTATTTTCACCATTTTAATCTTATCACTTTCAGTGAGAAAAACTAAGCATCCTAAAAGCAATCAAGAGCAGTCAACGGTAGAATTATTAGCATATTATAGCATTTATTTCAGTCAAGCATCATGTTAATCATTCATCGTGTTTTTATGTAGGTTTGTTCATGTTTTATGTTCATTTGTTTTTTTAGTGCTAACACTTGAAAGATATCAAATCAATAAATAATTCCTCCTTGAAGGTGATGAGTACATGACTTCAGTCCATCAAGGAATATAGCTTTGAGTGGTGAGTTACATCATTAGTCAATTCATTACTTGTTTATCATTTATCCTCTTCCCAACTGAGGGTAAACTCTCTTTATATATCATCATAGCCATTATGGAGGTAGAAATACCAAAACAGGGTTTGACTTAGGTAAGCCCCTGTATGACACAACCCTTCCCGCTCTTCCATGTGTGCAAGTTTTCATATCTAAAGTGAATTGGAGGAATATTGAAGAATAATTTATCATTCATGCATTCAAGCCCTACAAGTTATCAATTCAAGGAAAGTTGATTTTCTCAATAACAAAGAAAGTTTTGACAGTGACCCTAGGAGAATAGGACTTGTAGATCTAGAGCTACAAGCTTGTAAAATCATATCCTAAAAAGTAGTAATCTGGTCTATGATACCCCATTCCCCTGACCAGTCAATTCAACCTCAAATTTATAGGTTAATTTCCTTTGTTTTTGTCTACATTTTTGCACAATAAGTTTCTATCATTTTGCTTTGTATTTCTCAAAATTTATCTTAGTTTACTACATTTTCATATTTTACCTAAGAACATCATTGCATCTTGAAATTCAGTCAATTGACAATCAATCCAATCATCCAACACATTCATAATACTGGATTAAAACATTGATCCACCATTTTGGCTCTTCTATTTAGGTTTGTAGAAAAGTGGGTATTGAGATCATTTTTAATCCATCACCCTAATCAGGAGAATTGTAATTTACAACCTAGATTCCTTTTCCCAATCAAACAAGAATCATATACAACCGATAAGGAATAACATAGAAATGGAAAAATATATATGATATTACTAATTGGACATACTTAATAGTTAGGTTGTATGAAACACACATGTGTCCAAAATAAAGTAACAATGACTTCAAAAATTAATTTAAAAAATATATGCAACAAAAAATTATGAAAAAATATCATTTCCCTAGATATTGATATTGATAATCTATATTTCAAAAATTAGAATTTAATCCTTTATAGGAAAAAAGTTATGTTGTACGACACAAACATTACTTTCTGAAAATATTGTTTTCTGTTTAGACCTAGTTATTAAAGGAAATGTTGAAAGATTCATGATTTATTTCATAAAATTTTAAAATATATATTTAAAATCTACACACAAATTGCCACAAATCGCTAGTTCACATTATCTTCAAATTCTTAACGGTTTAGCTTCTATAGGTCTCAAAAGATGAAGACTCAGTTAAAAATATTGATGTAAATGCCCATCTTGGGAAAAAAGTGAGACACAATATTGTGATTTCACCCCTTTCTAAACTTCCAAAAATTTATATGCAATATTGGAAAGACCATTATAAATAATTTTTTCATTGTCTTATAGTGTTTCAACACTTATCAAATTAATATTACATTCACACCAACAAATATGGAAAGAGAATACCCTAAAGTAAGAAGAACATATCACACTTCATCACTTGAAAGTTTTCTTCAAAATTTATAATTGGCCAAGGGGGTATTCAATTACAAATATCTATTATAGGATATCTAGCTCTTCATAATTTTTAAAATGATCTTTTCTAATCTTGATTGAGCATGCAAGGGTTGGAACACTAGAAATTCTTCACAATTGTAATCACATGAAAATGGATAAATAACTAAACCTTTGTTCTAAAAGATAAATTATTATATATAGTACCTGTTTTGTCATATAATTCCTTCAAAAATTTCCTAAGAATGTATTTTCAACAATTTTGTGTGTAAAATAAGTAAAATCCCATAAAATTAGCTATAATGGAAGCCTAGATCTTGCTTGGAAATAATTTGTATTGGAAACTCAAAAATCACATTAATGGAAACATGTCATTATCATATTCGACCATTTGAATTTTCTTAAGAATCTATACCCTTGAGATGGGTGACTATTTTTTGGTAGGAAAACGCCTTTGGAGTAGTTGTAGCATAAAATTTGGTCATTAATGGTGACCTAGGTCATGCAAGGAGGTAGGTAGGGATGAAGAGTGTAAAAAATGTGAGAGTTGCAAATTTTTTAGGCTTGAGGGTTTGGGATACCACAAAATTTATACTATTTTTTTAAGATTGGGAGCTAGAAGCACATCTTACCTTACGCCAAACGAATATAAATAAAAGCATCTCTACATCATCAACTTTAAAATATATATGTAAGGAAATTATTGAGATTTGGAGAATGGGGATACCAAGGAATTCCCACCCCAAAGTATTAAATTAAAGCCATGTTTGAAGTCAAGAACCTAAAAAGGTGACAGTGAAAAATATCAAGGATTGGGAGTTACGAATTTTATAACCCATGCCCAAAAAGTATCATGTTAATGGTATTCCTACATCTTCAACTCCAAAAAGTATATGAAAGGAAATATCAAAATTTAGGGATCAAGGATACCACATAACTCATGTCACAAAGGGATGGATAAAATTGAGACTCTAAAAAATATCATAGTAAACAAATCAAGAAAGGAGGATTGATAACAAGGAACACATCCCTTGAGGTATGTGGGAAAAACGATTACCAAAATGATGACTTTGAAAGGTAACTTAGTGTAAAGAATAAAAGTTTAGGTACTTGAGGAAAATAGTTATAATAAGAGAAAGTTAAAATATTTAGCAAAGACAAGGGAAAAAGTGGGGATCGAGGGAAAGTTGTGCCAAGATGGGAAACTATGAAACTCTAACATTTAAAGCACAATATTTAGAATTTGAATAGAAAAATCCATACTTCAAATATTTAGGATCTATAAAAATTCAAACACATGATAGGCTCGTGGGGGATAAGGGAGAACTACATTTAAGAAAACTTAATTAAAGGGAATTCATGTAAATAATTTTCAAATTGAATGTATATAAGGGGAAAAATGAGTTATAAGTGCATAAAGGAGCTAGGACTCAAGAAAAATTTGGTAATGTAAAATTAAGTTCCTTCATTGGCTTTGGTTGGGAATTTGTGTCTCTTGCAAGAATAATGAGAATATAGATCTCTAAGATTATATCACAAAAGGGACAAAAAGAGGTGACTCGGAAAAATACACTTCATCTTGATCAACAAGTGTTAAAACTACACAAAGACACACAACATAAAGAATATACAAGGTATGACATCATTACATTTATGAAGTAATATTAATCCATAATGTCATGAACCAAAAGCTTCTTATGATACTAGGTAAAACAAATGATGTAGAATGAACTATGATTATTATTATCAACAACCTCATATTCCCATGTCATAATACATATTCTTCTCCATTTTTGAATATTTAAGTAACAACCCACAATGATCTATCCACAATGAATTAGTATGTATCAACATATACCTTTGAAGTTGCACCTCAAGTTCTCCTTGTTAAACATAATTCATCCAAAGGGATAATTCATTTTCTCTAATAAAATTATATTATCCATGTACCCTAGATCATTATTGAGGTAAGAAAATGTAGATGCACACTTAGGATTTATCTTGATGACCTATGTTGCATTGGACTTACACCTTACCATATAGGGACCTCAATATCATGTAGCAAAACATACACTGGAGGCACTAATATTATTGTCACATAAAATCCTTCTTGATAAATCAGCTCAAATGAGATCCTACTAATAGCTTCTTCATATGTTATCTTATCATCCCATGATGCATACCTCCTTTTTTCATCATGTAATTACTTGTTGATAAGTGCAATAGATTTTGTATGCTAATATTTGTTCTTGTAAATATTATAGAAATAATATTATAAGATGAAGACACAGGGTAAATGGCTAAGAAGGTTCATAAAATCTTGGAAGTACAAATACTAATGCATCCTAAAGGTCTTCCTTGATTCTCACAAACGCATCAACTAATTCCTATCTATATGTGGTTATTTTCCTATTTATACATTCAATAGGAGCGAGGAAAAGTAGAGGATCAATAGTTTCATGATATTCACTATCACCACATATGGTAAGGTTAGGACTAGAATAAAAGGAAGGAGTTTCATTTGTGGTCTCATAGATATCCTCCACAATGTGTAGATATTATTCTTCCATTTTTAGGATGAAATTTTCACATGATAGGCTTGTTTGACCATGTTGGAAGGCCAGGAATTTTTCATAAATTTTGCAATGCATGACTTGGCTATAAGAGAGAACACATGGTTCTTCCTTTTTCTCATGGTCTATGCATTATTCTTTCAATAGCTGGGACTAAATTGGCTATGCCTTATCACCTACATTTTCTTTGCCTAAAACATCATGTTCATGAGAATGTGGCACCTCTTTCTTCTTCACTACCCACCATTACATTAAATATCATTATTTGCATTTTTCCTACTCCTTATCTCATTTTTTACCTTTTGTTTCTCCTTGACATTATTCATGTCACTTCTATTTAATCTAGCATCAATGGTGATACTTTGTTTAGGCACTTATATTTCTCTTTATTAATAGAAATTTTGGATCCATACCATTTGTACGGGGTTGTATTTTATCACCTAATGGATTGGATTATTTGGATACTCATATGTGTTCCCTTAGGCGTTCAATATTGTGTGAAAGCAACACATGTTGATCAAGATCAACACTAGATTCACCTTAAAAACCATAATCAATATATTCATCTTCTTTCATGAATTCATACCTTAATGCATCATACAAATCTTCTACATCTTCATATTAATTAACATAATATTCCTTATAAGGAATTTATTTCTCTTTTCTTATTGAGAGGACCTATGCATCTTTAAGTGCAATAATTTTAGCTTCTAGTAACTTGATTTATTTTTCTCTTAATAAGCATGTCATTTATTTATGTCTAAGAACCCTTATCATTATAATCCTCTTCATAATAATCATGAGGCATTAACTCATCCTTTCTAATTAGTAAGAGAGTATTTATATGTTTAAATGTGGCACTTTGATTTTTCAAAAGGTCAAGTTTTTCCTTGCATTGCTCAATTTCTTCATTCCATGATATATTGGGAGAAGGCGGATATTAGTTCCCAATATTATAATGTCTCATGAAATAATATTTACATAGATACATCAAGGATTTTCTTCACATTTCTTTTACTAATAAACATGTCATAACTTTATATATGGGATTTTTACAAGTTGGCTACTATTAAAACCTCCAACATCTCCTCTTTAAGGAGACATAACAAATACTCCTATTCAAATTCACATTTATATGCCATATTGGGAGAATTGGGATGGTGGCGATTAAATTTTAACATCATATCCTTATACTGCATGCCATATTTTTTAAAATACACATCAATCATGTTACACACATTTTTCCTCGAAATAGACATACCTTCTCTTTTTAATTCATAATCAAACCATTGTATTTTTATATTTTTATTATTCTATTAGATGAATATTTAGAAGTATCTAGGTATTGATTTCTAGAATCCACACCTGAATTATTTATACTTGTTGTTCCTACTTCTAAATCTTGGTAGGTAGGTCTAGATGACTTACCAATGTTTTGATATTTTTATGTTGTTATCTATCTCCTTGAATGAGATGTAGATTCTTTGTGATCTTGTTGGTATTTAGGCTACCTTCTTCTCTCCATATTCAATTATTTTGATGTGAAAATTGATTTTGGGGTTGGATGAAACAATCACCACTCTTCACTTTAAAGAGAAATTATTTTCCAATGGCTAAAACTTCAAAATACCAAACAATAACTTACTTCAATGTTTGCTTTTTACACCATTATATTAGCATAAGGTGATAGGCTTCCAACTTACACATTAACTAATCCACTTTCTCTAAATTAATTTCAAGTTTTAGAGGTATGAGAGATGATAACAATCATCCTTGGTAATGATTTTTTTATGTTATGCATGTTGTCATTCAGAATTGCACCCTGTTGAACAAGAGGTTCAGCATTCCAGCAAAACAATGGAAATGACCTCAAGTTGTGGGACCTTTTGTAGTGAGGTTGAATCTCTAAAGAATGTCAGCTTCCTTTCAAAACTAGATGCAACAATGGTTGGACCAACCCAATGCCAAAAATCTCTAACTATGAACTACGAGAAGAAAAGGGGAGAATGAGAAGAGCATGAAATAAAGGAAGCAATGATGCACCAAGTTTAATATGTTTCTTCCTTCTTGTGATTGCACAAATCATCAAAAAAACCACTAGAAATGCTCATACAACTCTCTATTTCACCATTTTTTAAAAGGAAACATGAAGGCTAGGGTCTAAGAGATCCTAAAAGGGGAGCAAATTACCCACAATTAACACTCACAGTAGATTACCACACTCATATAACTAGTAAAAATGATGAAAACTCATGCATGCAAAGAGGTATCAAATGTTACACAAGATACAAGCATTGAGAAGAGGTAAAACAATGATTGTATTAACACAAAGGCATGAAAGAAAATTTTATAGTTACAGAATGCAAAAATAGCATTAGTTTGCTAGAGAAGATCTTAGGAAGAAACCCTAAATAGATTACAAGTGTTGCCTTTATAGTTTAGGTATAACTTAGTCGACTCCAGTTAAATCCTAACCCTATTTAGGGTTAGCAACTAGTAAAAATCCATCCCCATGAGATTTGAGGTGGCAGATCATGAAAACCATGTTTAAAGGATGAGCTCGAGACACACCAAGACCTACACACCATACCTTTACAATAAATTTTATCCAAAATCCCTCTAAAATGCCCCTACAAATTTAGAGATTTGGGCATGGATCAAGAAAGGAAGGATAATAACTAGTAATAAATGAGCATGGGCACCCATGAAATCAACCACAACCCTCAACAAATGCAGTAAATGTCATCCTCAAGCCACAAAAGTTGAACAGACAGGTGAGAAGGTTGCCCAAACATTAATGGCACCATTATGAAAACATGACACAATAGGGAAGGTCGACGTGTCAAGCCCGAAAGGAAACCCTTGCTAGATTTGGAATCAAATGGCTTGGACCCCCGAAGATGTGTTCCTATCATAGGTCGAGCATTGGGCCTAACCCATACCACCTAATGATCACTGAAGATGCATGTTGAAGACTTGGAGAAGGAATGTTGAAGCCATGAAGACTGGAACTAGTCAAGGGTCAGGGGTCATCCTGTCATCTTACCTCATACTACTGGATGGTAAGAGGTAAGGTGAAACCCCAACCTTTGAACTCCAAAAATATAACATAGCCTAATTTAGATGGAAAGAGCTAGGGAGAAAGGAGGGAGGTGAGAGAATGAAGGGAAGGAAGAAGTAGGAAGCCTAATCTCTAACCATTAAAATGTGGGATCGAGGATCGGGGAGAGAGGTTACCTCTTACCAAGTATGAGGTAAGGTGAAGGTCCAAACTCTAACATCTAAAAGATCAAAAGTTGGATGAATCCCTCAAATTCATGGTCACGGATGGGTGGAAGGAAAGAAGAAGGTAAAAGCTTGATCACTGAAGGCCACAAAGAGGTTTTGGAGATCGGGGATCATGAGGGAGTCTTACCTCTTACCAAGTAAGAGGTAAGACAAAACCCTAATGTTTGAAATCTAAAAGAAAAGACAAGCAATTTTTTAAAGGACTTGGTCAAACTTTAGGGATCGGGAAGGAGGCTTATGGCCTATGAGGAAAAGTGGTAAGGCTTAAAGGGGAAGGTTGAAGGCCGATACCCAAAGCATTAGAAGAAGCAAAATGGAAAAGGGGGAAAGACAACCCCAACCACCTGAAACTCAACACTTAGCCAATTTAAGACTTTCTCAAAGGGGACTCATGTAGTATGACCCATGTGATATCTCTCATATTGTTTTTCAATGATGGTTCATCAAGATGGCATGCAATGGCAACATTCTTGGTGACTTTGTAGGATTATTGTTTGCTAATCATGGGATCCAGGGGGCCTTATCAACCAATTGGACATAGAGTCATGGGAAAACATTTCAACAATTGGGTTCAACCCTAAGGGAAAGACAACATGTGTAGGTTGCAATTGGAGGAAAGCAGGGAACGAGAGACATACATTCCCTTAAAGAAAATGTAAGGTGTGTAAATCACTTCATGGAAAGCAAAACTTAATCTAATATATATAGAAGATTGATAATACCTCAAAAACAATGTTTGAGGTGAATCCCATTAACTAGGATTGGTATATTCTCTCCATCCATTTTAGAGATTTGGAAGGCATTATGTTGTTTGCACTCAAAAATGATGTAAGGTCCACTCCACATGGTATCAGATTTTTTGTGCCTTTCAAGTATACTCTTAAGCTCATTCCATTTGAGGACTACCTCCCCTTCCTTGAAGACCCTAGGAGTTTCCCTTTTATCAAAAGACCTCTTGACCTAATTTTGATGCTCCTCCATTATCTTCATTACTTTATCTCTTGTTTCTTCCAACTCCATCAATTGGGCATACCTGATTTCCATTGGGCCCTCTCCCTCTAGCATCTCCAAGTGATTATCCAACTCAAGGAGTTGTAGTTAAATTGATAAGGGTAACCTTGCTTCTTTTCCATACACCATCATGTATGGGGGGTTACCAATGGATCTCTTGGGAGTGATTTTATTCACCCATAGGGTAGACTTTAACTTGGTATGCCAAGTCCTCTGATTATCTTCCATGGTTATCTTGATGATCCTTGTCAAGATCTTGTTTGTTGACTCAGCCAAGCCATTCCCCTGGGGGTAATAGTTTTATGAGGTACTCAAATAGATTTCATTCTTGACAACCCATTCACTTAATTTTGTGTCCACAAAATCTAAAGCATTATCAAAAATAATAGAATCAGGCACCCTGAACCTTGTCACCAGATCTTCATAAAAGCTCGGGATAGCAATTTCATTAGCCTCCTTCAATGCTACAACTTCATTCCACCTGGTGAAGTAATCGATGTAAGTGAAGACCCATTTATGACTTGCACTAGAAGGTGGTTTGATGGCTCTAATAAAATCAATACCCCATTTCATGAAGGGTTGCTCAGTTTGGATGGGTTGCAAAGGAAAAGTAGCCAACCTTTATTTTCCTGAGAAAAAGGCACATTTCTTACACTTTCTTACCTAATCATCGATATCTTTGAATAAACTAGGCTAATAATAGCCTACCCTCATTATCTTTAGAGTTGTATCTTTGGATGCAACATGTCCACTAGCCACTCCATCATGGAACTCCTCAGGCACCTTATCAACTTGATCAACATCGATGCATCTAAGAAACACACCATTGATATCCTTCTTGAAAATAATACCATTTAGGAGAAATATGGGATGGATTTCAGCCTAAAGTACCTTCTCTTAGCCCTATACATCCCTTGCGGGCACTCACCTATTTGGAGAAAATGAACCATATCCTGTACCCAGCTCTGTGAAGGAGTATGTGTAGCTATTTGGGATTGCTCTTGGATAGCTAGGACAACCTCTACACCCTCCTCATTCTTTTCCATGCCTCCAGCTATTTGTTCGCACAAACCTTTTCCTCTTACAAGCTTTGTGATCTTGATTTCCACATCATACTCCATTACTTTGGTTATCCAACCTACTCTTTTCTCGTTTAAATCCTTACTCAAAAGAAACTCTTTAACACTAGGATGGTCAACCATTAGGTGAACTTTGTTGTTTGAAATCAAATGCATAAATTTATTTAGAATTATACTAATAGAAAGGACATGTTTTTCCATAAAATAATACCTTTTCTCATAACCCTGTAGACCTTGATTGAAGAATGTTATTGGGTGCTCCATATTTTCTTCATTTTTTTGCACTAGGACAGTCGAGATGGTATCCATATTCCCATAAGCATAGAGAATGAAATCCTTGGGAAAATTAGGATTTACCAATGTAGGTGTTGCTGCTATGGCTTCTTTAATGGCCTCAAAACTTTCCTTTCCTTCCTTTGACCAGTTGAAGCTCAATTTCTTCTTCAACATAATTGTTAGCAGTTTTAAAAAGTCAACAATATTAGGTATAAACCTCCTGAAAAAATTTATCCTTTCAAGGAAACTTTGCAAACCCTTCTTATGGCTAGGTAGAGGCAAAGCTAAAATATCACTCACCCTTTCAGGATAAATGGTTACTCCATTGTTTGACACCACATGACCTTGTAACCTACCTTCATGCATAGAAAAAATGTACTTTTTGGGATTTAGTGATATCCCAAACTCTCTGCACCTGTCAAAGATTTGTCTTAGGTGGGTGAAATGTTCCTTCACATCCTTGGATAAAATAGTAATATCATCTAAATATACAAGAAAAATCTTGTACATGAGGCCCTAGAAATCCATATTCATTGCCCTTTGGAAGGTTTGCCTAGCATTGGAAAATCCAAAAGGCATTTTCTTGTATGCCATTGTTCCCCACTTGTTAGTAAAAGTTGTCTTATACTGGTATTCCTCCTTCACTAAGACCTGGTTGTACCCAAAATATCCATCAAGCAAATAAAACATCTTAGAACCTGCAACAACTTTCAAAATTTGATCCAAATATGGCAATGGGTAATGGTCTTTTAATGAGGCCCTATTCAAATCTCTAAAGTCAACACATAGACTTATTTCTCCATTGTTCATCCTTACAGGGATAAGATTAGAAACCCATGAGGTGTGCTTGATCAGGAAAATAATATTACTCTCAATCAACTTTTTCAATTCATTTCTCATGAGTGGCTCAAGCTTGGGGTTTAAGGGCCTTTTATTTTTACTTATTGGTTTTGCATTCGGCTCAAGCTCAATGGTATTTTGGACTATCTTCGGATCAAATCCTTTTAAATTAAAATATTCCCAAGCAATAATGTCATGGAATTCTCAACAAAGTGAAAAAAATATTCTTTATCTTCTTAAGAACAAAGCTTTCCAATTTTTAGAAGCTTACCTTTGAAAATTTCCACCTCTTTGTAGTGCTCTTGCTTAATGCACATGTTGGTTTTCCCTCTTTTCAGCTGATCATGTGAATTAGAAATGGACTCCAAAGTAACCAAACCCTTTGGTATTTTTTTTGTTCTCATCTGTATGATCTAATCACCTTATTATTGTTGCACCTTTACTTGGTTTCTAGCTACAAACTTAGCCTCTTCAAGCAAGAAATTGAGCACTTGTTCGTCACTTTCAAAAACTTGCAAATGGAAATTGTTATCAAGGATAGATGGTATTACAAACACCTTAAAATGATTTTGTATCTTATCATTCTTAAGATCATTTGGAATTTCAAATTGGGCACCTATAGCAACCACTCTATCAAAATGTTTATTTTGATTTCTTAGTATAGACAGCATATTGAAAGCATCAAATTCTTCTATCATATCCCATACCCTATGTTTATATTACTTGAGAAAGTCATTTTTGGTTATATGTAAACCTCTTACCTGGTTCACAATAAACTCACTATCACCAAACATCTGTAGGCATCTAATTTTCCTTTTTCTTGCCCCACTCTAGACCCTTTATAAGGTCCTCATATTTAGTTGTGTTGTTGGAATAACTAAAAAGTGAAATGAAAAGATGAGTTTATGGGGATACAAGGATAGAACCCCCACCAACTACATGCCTACTTCTTGAACCATCAAAAACATCTTCCAAACCTCATTTGATTTTTTGTTCATGTAGATGTTCATCTTCCTTTTAGAGATTAGGGATGAAATAATATGGCTCGTGGACCAAAAAGACACCTAGGCCCACCTCCACCAAACTCTTATTTGGGTCAGTTTCAATGTTTTTAGTTGCCCACTCATTCAAAAGAATATCTTGTATATCCTTTGTTTGGGTGCTTGGCTTCGAGACAGCAGCATGCTCATCATGGTCAAAGATGGCATATTTGGCAATGGAAACACAAGGTATATATGGTTCTGTGTGATCCTTTGTTATGGACTTGGATTTAATGGTCACTTTGGTTTCATATCTTGTTCTAAACAACATATGTGACTAATTTGATGATAGGTAGCCACCTATTGTAGTAGTGAAATCTCTTGAAAGGCAAAGAGAAAAGTGCGGTGGTAATTCAATCACATAGAAATCTTATGGAATGTAAAATTTAGGGCATATATGCAAGGTGACGCTTAGGCCCTTCACAACACCTATAGTGTTGATAGTCATCCCATCAAGCTAGACTACCCCATTCTTGAGGGGTTGGTACTCGATACCCAATTTATCTACAATCCATTTGGGCATAATGGAACTATTGGCCCCTGAGCCAGTCATGCAATTATGAACCAATTTATCTCCTATGGTTAGGGACACATAAAATGGTGGTGGTTTGACCTCTTTGTTTTTATGATCCTTTATATTTTGGGGGGTTTTAGTAAGCAAAACCTTATCTTGGTTACCTGGGAGTTCTTTTGATACACCTACATTTGATAAGGCAGATTGCAACAATTCCTTTTGTCTCGAGATAGACAAATAATTCTACATAGATATACTAACACTAGCCTTTTTCATTTGCTCAAGTATATTGAAAGGAGCGACACACCTTCTATTGATATTTTGTAACAACAGTATCTCCTTGCAAGTGGGTTGGTTGAGATTGATTCCCAAGTTGTTCCTCGATGGTGCCTTGATGATTTATTTCCAATACATGTGGTAAGTGAGATGTAGATGGGCCAACAACCTCTTGATATGATCTAGGGGTTTGATTATACCCCTTACTTGATGGTTGCACTATTTTAATGGCTCTCTTCTTGCTTCTTGTGTTAGCTGCTATAGATTTATGATCTTGGGTAACCCCACAAAACTCTTCTCCTTGCCAATTTATAAGCATGGTATCACTTGGAAACTGCTCTTTTTATTGCAAAGGTGTCTCATCTAGTGCATTTGGTTGTAAACTAGGTGCATTTTGTACCATTAAGGCTTGATTGATCGCCCTATTTGAACAAGTAGACTAGTTATGGGGCTAATTGAAAGGAAATTACCATTCATATTATTGGGAAATATTATTTTGCATAGGCACTAGCTCTTTAGATGTCCTTGATGTATTTGTATTATATTCTTAAAAGGGTCTTAGGTTAAGGGCTTGCCTTTGGCCTTGATTATTTGCTTGATAAGGCAACCTATTTGCTTGATTTAGCTAGTAAGGCATTTGATTTAGGGGTTGGTAAGGCCTGTAATTTTGAGATTTCTTCTTTTTAATGTTTACCAACTCATTCCCAAACATTTGAAGGAGGCCCTTTATCTCTTGTAGCTCAAAATACTATGTTGGGATAACCTTTTCTTGTGTAGGAGAAATTGGTAGAGGGGTTATTTCTGGCACTTGCATAGACATGTTTGGTGGAATCTCTAGAAAGATAGGCTTGGGAGGTCTTGGGGAAATTTTTGTGGCTTGGATGAGGCTATTCTCAGCTCTTACAGCTACTTCATAAGCATCAGGAAGTGTTTGTGCACCCATAGATTGTATCATTAAAGAAATGTCACTATTAAGAGCACTCAAAAAAATAGGAAAGCATGTTGAGCTAAGGGTCTTACCAGTAGTGGAATTTTATCCCATCTTTTGGAAGAAAAAATTGAAGTCGATAATGTGCTCATGAGGATCTCTCTTGATAGTCATTAGTTGCTCCACCAAAGACAAGTGGTTTGATTTGTCTTCAAACTACTTGTAAAGTCCATCTCCCAACTGGCCCTATGTGGTAATAGAATTGACTACCAACCCTCTAAACCACTATAATGCTTTTCCTTTGAATGAGGTAGCCAAGACTCTAAGAGCAACATTTTCTTTTTTGATTTTGTGGACTACACATAGTGATGCCACATCTTTGCTATGCTCAATGGGGGTGGTTTTGTCTTCTCCATTAAAAATTGGGACGCTTTTCAAAGCAACCATAGGAATTTCATCATGTTGTTGTAGGTTTAGTGGGCTACCCCCATTAAAATGCACAAAAGGTTGATTTATAGCCGTGTGAAATAGGTTCCTTTATGTCTAACTACCAAGTATTTTAACTTGAAACAATCTACCTAATGGTGGTGTAGATTAAGCTCTAGGGGAAGGAATTGAGCTTCTATTTATCCTAATGGGTGAAAAATACTATCTATTTCTACTTCTTATAGAAGAAAAAGGTGGTAAATATGGTAGTTGAGTATATTGGAAATTACATCTAGAGGGTGCCCTTATTTGAATTCAGGGTATGAATGCATGGGTCTGCTTTGTAACCAAGAGTTCTCTTGAGCACTTGAGTCACCAACTTTGATGTAGAATCATTTCTTTGAAAGAAAGTTCACCTAGTAATTTTTTGTGTGCCTCTTCAAGGCTAATTATTGAGAGCAACACCAATCTCTCGATAATGGTGAAATGAAAATTCTTCCTGTCCCATCGAGTTTGCTAGAAACTATTGTCACTCAAAATTGCACCCTGTTGAACAAGAGGTTCAATGTTCCAGTGAAATAATGGAAATGACCTCAAGGTGTGGGACCTTGTGTAGTGAGATTGAATCTCTAGAGAAGGTTGGCTTCCTTTCAAAACCAGGTGCAATAATGGTTTGACCAACCTAGTGATAGAAATCTCTAACTATGAATTGCAAGAGGCAAAGGGGAGAAGGAGAAGAGCATGAAATAAAGGAAATGGTGATGCACCAAGTTAAATATGTTTCTTCCTACTTGTGATTGCACAAAGCATCAACAAAACCACTAGAAAGGCTCACATAATTCTCTATTTCACCAATTTTATAAAGGAAACATGAAGGCTAAGTTCTAAGAGATCCTAAAATGGGTATAGATTACCCACAATTAACACTCACAGTAGATTAGCACACTCATATAACTAGTAAAAATGATGCAAAACCATGCATGCAAAGAGGTATCAAATGTTACACAAGATACAAGCATTGAGAAGAGGTAAAATAGTGATTTTATTAACACAAAGGCATGAAAGCTAATTTTACAATTATAGAATGCAAAAATAGCATTAGTTTGCTAGAGAAAATCATAGGAAGAACCCCTAAAAAGATTACAAGTGTATCCTTTATAGTTCAAGAAAACTTATTCGACTGAGCCAACTAAACCCTAACCCTACTTAGGGTTAGCAACTAGTAGAAATCCATGCCCATGAGAGTTGAGGTGACTAGATCATGAAAACAATGCTGAAAGAATGAGCCTAGGACTCATCAGGACCTACACACCATACCTCTGCAATAATTTTTTCCAAAATCCCTCAAAAAATGCCCCCACAAATTTAGTGATATGGGCATGGAGCAAGAAAGGAAGGATAATAACCAACAATAAATGGGTAGGGGCATCCATGAAATCAACCACAACCCTCAACAAATACAATAAATTTCATCCTCGAGCCATAAAATTTGAACAAGTAGGTGAGAAGGTTGCTCAGGCATTAATGGCACCACTATGAAAAATACAACACAATAGGGAAGGTCGAGGTGTTGGGCCCAAAAGGAAACCCTTGCTAGATTTGGAATTAAATGGCTTGAACCCCTGAAGATGTGTTCCTATCAAAGGCACGGCATCAAGCCTACCTCATACTGCCTAATGACTGTTGAAGATGCATGTTGAAGATTGGGACAAGGAATGTTGAAGCTACAAAGACTAAATTGGTCAGGGGTCGATCATCGACCTGTCAACTTACCTCGTACCACTGGATGGTAAGAGGTAAGATGAAACCCTAACTTGCAAACTCCAAAAATCTATCACTTAGCTAGATTTTGATGGAATGAGTTAGGGAGAAAGGAGGGAGGTGAGAGAATGAAGGGAAGGTGAAAGTGGGAAGTTTGATCTCTGACCACCGAAACATGGGATTGGGGATTAGAGAGAGAGGTTACCTCTTACCAGGTAAGAGGTAAGGCGAAGATCCAAACTCTAACATTTGAAAGATCAAGAGTTGGATGAATCCATCGAAGGCATGGTCATGGATGGGTGGAAGGAAAGAAGAAGTTGAAGGCTTAATCATCGAAGTTCATAAAGAGGTTTTAGGGATTGGGGATCATGAGGGAGTCTTACCTCCTACCAAGCAAGAGGTAAGATGGGACCCCAATGTCTGAAATATGGAAGACAAGACTTAGGAAAAAATTTAAAGGACTTGGTTGGACTTTGGGGATCAGGAAGGAGGCTTATGGCCTGCGAGAAAAATGGTAAGGCTTAAAGGGGAAGGTCGAAGACCGACACTCAAAGCATTAGAAGAAGAATAATGGAAAAGGTGGAAGACAAGATCCGACCACCCGAAGCTCAACACTTAGCCAATTTTAGGACTTTCTCAAAGGGGACTCATGAAGTATGACCCATGTGAGATCTCTCGGATCATTTTTTAATGATAGGTCATCAAGAGTGCATGTAATGGCAACAGGGCCCTAAAATTTATGCTCACACTTCTAGAAGGATCAATCCACTTCAAGGCTAGGTAGGTGCAATTATTAAAGATGAATAGATTGACTCGCCAATAAATATTGAGTGATAACAGGCCAATTATTGAGAGAGGAAAATCACTCCTTCTCTTTGGGCTCAACTAGACCTAAGAGGGTTTTCCTAGAAGTAGTATTTAGTAGGATTTAATCACAATTAAATATATTCAAATGGGAAAACTATAGTAGTATCCAATGTACGCTTATTAGATCAAAAAAAATCACTAGATCAAATACTAACCTACTGCATAAATGATCTCTATTAAGATAAAAGAAAGAATTATATTTAGGATATGATTACCTTATATGAAAAATTATTATGGTTTACTTTATATTTTTTCCTTGGATGTAATAGAATAATGAAGTGCATATAAACTATTTCCTACTCTTATACTAGTAGTTATAGATATCATTCACTTTAAGTGTGTGGAGGTTCAACACTTATAAGATCAATTCCTTGTATTAGGTTATCTAATCAAAATCAACCAAGAAGAAACAACAATATATATATATATATGTGGAATTAATAATTGAACATATACTTAATAATCCCTCCCTAAATTTCTAAAAGTTCATATGCAATATCAAAAAGATTATTACAAGAAATATTTGCAATACATTAGTGTTGTGGTATTTATCAAATTAATATTACATTCACACTAATGAATATGGTGAGTGAAAACCCTAAGCTAAGAAGAACCTATCACACTTCATCACTTGGAAGTTTTCTTTAAAATTCACAACTAGCCAAGGAGACATTTAGCTACAAACATTCAGACCCTAAGCATATGTGATATTAGAAAGATTGTTACAAATAAAAACTTTAATTATTTAAAGTGTTGTGATTCTTATCAAATAAAATTCATTCTCACCAAAAAAATATGGTGTGAGAAAACCCTAAGCTAAGATGAAACTATCACACTTCATCACTTGGATTTTTCCTAAAATTTCACAAGTACACAAGGATACATTCAGTTATGAGAAGTGCGTGGAGGGTCAACAATTCTAGGATTGGTGTATTGTATTGGGTTATTGAATCATAGTTTACTAAGAAGAAACCACACATAGAAATGAAAAAATATATATGATATTAATAACTTGAAATACTTAATAATCCATCCCCAAAATTCCAAAAATTTATATGATATATTGGAAAGACCATTAAAAATAATTTTTTAATGCATTAAAGTGTTGTGAAACTTATCAAATTAATATTACATTCACACCAAAAAATGTGGTGAGATAAAACCTTAAGCTAAGAACATGTCACATTTAATCACTTGAAATTCTTCCTTAAAATTCACAAGTAGTCAAGGAGACCTCCAGTTATAAAAATTTGCTAAATGATGGCTACCTTTTCATGATTTACCAAATGAGTTTCTCTAATATTGACCATACATGAAAGTTTGAAATCCTAGAATTTTTTTGGCATTGTAGTCATGTGGAAATGGATAAATGATTGACCCTTTATTTTGGAAGATGAATTGGTATATATAAAAAAAAAAATTGGTTATTGAATCCCTTCAAAAATCATCAAAGAATAAGTTTTCATCAATGTTACATGTGGAATATGTTAAAATTCCATAAATTTTTTGAAATGGCAACTTGGTGTTTGAATAGAAATAATCTATGTTAGGAACTCAACCATCACATTAATGGTTGCATGGTGTTCTCATCATTCTCTGTTTGAAGTTTCATGCGAATTCACGATCTTTATATAGATAACTATTTTGGGGTGGGAAAGACCCTTTGGAGAAATTTTGGCATTAAATCTAATCATCAATGATGACCTAGGTCATGTAGGGAGGTAAATAGAGATGAATACTGTAAATTGTGGGAATTGAAAAATTTTGGGGTTCAAGGGTTGGTTATACCATATATTCATATCATTTTTCAAGGATTAAAGTTAGGAGTACATCTTACCTTATTACCAAAGACAAAAAAAAATTATCTCCACATCATTGACTCTAAAATTATATGTAAAGGAAATTATCAAGAGTCAAGGATAAGCAATACCAAGGAATTCCTACCCAAAGTATTCAATTGAAGACATGTTTAAGCTTGTGAGCTTCAAAAGGTAACATAGTAAAAAATCTTGGGAATTATGAATTGGGAATACTTTATAACCCATGCCCAAAAGTATCATATTAAAGGTATTTTTGCATCTCTAACTCTGAAAAAATATGAATAGAAATATCATATGTAAAGGATTAAATATACCACAAAACTCATGCCATGAAGGATGCTAGCAAAGGGATGGTCAAATTTTTAATTTGAAAATAAACATAGTAAAGGGATCAATAGTTGGGAATCTGGTATAGCAACTAACTCATCCCTCAAGGTAGGAAAGCAAAAGGATGACAAAATATGTGACTCTAAAAGGTGACAATGAAGAGAATTGGAGTGCAGGGATCTAAGGAAAAGGATTTAGTTAAGATAGTTTGAAACTCTAACAAAGACAAGGAAAAAGTGGGGGTTAGGGGAAAGGGTTTTCAAGATGGGAAACTTGGAAAGTTTTACATTTAGCACAATATTAGGAATTTGAACAAAAAACATCCACACTTAAAATTATTGGGATTTATGTAACTTCTAACATATGACACACATAGAGGCATGAGAGAGAACTACATTTAGTCAAACTTGAAAAAATGGAGCACAAATAAAGATTTATTATATTAGATATATGTAATGGTAAAAATGAGACCTAAATGCACAATTGATTTAGAACTCGATAAATTTTTGGCAATATTAGATTAAGTCCTAACACCTTAAACTTGGGGAAAACTTCTTCCACCCATTCATCCCCTCTATCCTTCACAACCATTAGCCAATCATCCATATAATACCATTGTATTATCCCATATATTATATTTACATCTCTATGCCACCATTCTATCATCATCCCCATATTTGACAAGTGGATAAGATCTTGAAACATGTTTTGACCATCCCTTAATGTGTCCAAACATAGAAATATAAACAAGTGTAATAACTAAGTGAGGAATATCATTCCTTTGTGATGTTGTTCTTGGAAACCACATTCTACATCCCCTCCACATTTATATTTATAATTATATTCTTATATCCATTTTCATTCTTTATAATCCCATCCTTTCATCCCTCCAACACCTTCACTTTTGATGATATATTAGGTTATTTCTTTAAACAATTTGAACATCAACCAATCCTAAAATGGTGTTAAAATTGGATATCTCAAAGACTTATGATAGAGTTTCTTGGATGCTCAAGTGCTGGAAGTTTTGTAGAAGTTTGGATTTAAAGGTGAATTTTGAATCTGATCAAAGTGTGTGTTATCACCCCAAAGTTTTATGTCTTAGTGAATGGTATTTTTAAAGTTTACTTCTCTTGTGGGAGAGGTCTAATACAAGGAGACCATCTCTCCCCATATATGTTTATAATTGTGGCTGAAGTTCTTGGGAGGAATCTTCAAAAAATCTTGATCAAAGACTACTTAAAGGGTTGAAAGTTGCTTCTTTGCCTCCTAATTCTCATCAGCAATTCATGGATGATACTATTATTTTTGGAGAATCCTCGGTGTTTGAGGCTTCTTAATGGATGTCTATTTTGGAATATTATGCAAGAGCTTCAAGAAAACACATCAATTATATGAAGGGTAAGTTGTACTTCTTTAATTTGGATCACATGGTTAAGGAAAGAGTAACAAGAATAATAGGATGTCAAACTATTATTTTGTTGGCTACCTATCTTGGTCTACCTTTAATATCAAAGAAGCCTACTAATAATTATTGTAATAGTATAATTGAAAGGATACAAAATAAATTGGTTGGGTGAAAAGGAAAGCTCCTTAGTAAAGCTAGTAAGATTCAACTCCTTAAAGCTTCACTTCAAAACATCCTTGTTTATTATCTCTCCCTATTTAAGATCCTTGCTTTCTTAGCCAATAAAATTGAGAAAATTCAGAGGAAATTCCTTTGGATTGGAATAGAAGAAAAGTATAGGATGATTATAGTTAGTTGGAAAAAAGTTTGTTTTCCTACAAATTTTGGGGGCCTTGGTATTAGAAGGCTAAAAAAATTCAATAAGACCCCTCTTACTAAAATTGGATGGAAATTCCTTGAAGGAGTTAAAGATTGGGTGGAAATTTTGAAAGCTAAATATCTTGGTAATGATGAAAAAGGGAGCTTCTTGTACTCCTCAAATTTTCTAAATGGTTTTGTGATCTAGAACAACTTAATAAAAATAACGAATAAAATAAAATAGGGGATTAGAAGGAGAGTCGGTAATGGTTTGAAGACTATTTTTTGGGATGATATTTGGAACAATAGTCTTGCCCTATATTCATTTAATCCGTTCAATCAAATAAAGGAGAAGCTAATTCAAGTTAATGGTGGGTATCTTTATGGTTATATTGAATGGGGAGGTGTCATACCAAGTTGGAAGAATTTTTTGGAAAAACTGACAAGGGGAAGGATTTTAAGGGGAGGGAGACAACAAGGGTGAGATGTTGATATTTTTTTTGTAAGACATAAAATTGGAGATTGCTTATTCTTTTCTCATAATAAGAACAATGAATGGATATGGACCAGACTTCCTTCTAGGCTCTTCTTGGTTAAATCTACTTATTTTATGTGGAATAACCTCTTCTACCTCCTATCAATTTTAATTGGAATCAAGTGTGGAATTCTAAACGTGTTCCTAAAATTAATTGTTCTTAGTGGTTTTTGTTCATGGTAATATCCTTACTATTGACAATCTTAATAGAAGAGGATTCCAATTTATTAATAGATGTTCCCTTTGCTATGAGGATTTTGATAATATTGATCATTTGTTCTTTCATTGCTCTTTTTCTAGAGAGTTTTGGAATCATGTGTTAAGGAATCTCTTGATTGATTGGGTTTTTCCTTGCACCCTTAAGGATTTTGTGATTAATTAGAAAATTTGTCATTTTTATCGCTCTATTATTTTACATTTGTGTAGACAAATCCCTCATTTTTTTTCTTGGGGATTATGGAAAGAAAGAAACAACAAAATTTTCAGGGATCAAAGGAAAAACAACATGGATGTGTTTATGAGCATAAAACATCAAGTGTAGGAAAACATAAGGAGTTGGGGAAGGCTGTTTAGCTTCAAAAACTCAAAAGTTCAGTGTTTTCTTTTGGATCTTATAAGGCTTCAGGGCCTGATGGTTTTCCTCCTACTTTCTTTCAAGATTTCTAGGAGGTGATTTCTTTAGACCTCCTAAATGTTTCCAAGGATTACTTTAGATGGAATATTGTTAAACCAATTAAACTCTACCTACATAGTACTAATCATAAAAAAAGATGATGCTTCCTCCCTATAGGATTATAAACCTATAAGCCTAGATGTAATAAAGTTTACAAAAAATAATTTTAAGCTTATTATAAAAAGGTTGAAGGTCATTCTCTATAGAATTATTTACCCTAATCAAAAAGGGTTTGTTAAAGGTAGACAAATTTTAGATGCCACTTTGACTACTCGTGATTATATTCATTCTATGGAATTTAGCAAGAATCCTGAAATGGTGTGAAAATTGGAAATCTTAAAGACTTATGGTGGAGCTTCTTAGATATTCTTCTGGTTGTTTTGCAAAAGTTTGGATTTAAATGTGAATTTTGAATTTGATCAAAGTGTGTTTTACCACCTTAAAGTGTTATGTCTTGGTGAATGGTATTCCTAAAGGTTACTTCTCTTGTGGGAGAGGTCTAAGACAAGGAGACCCTCTCTCCCTATATCTATTTATAATTATGGCAGAAGTTCTTGGGAGGAATCTTCAAAAAAGATTGATCAAAGGATACTTAAAGGGGTGAAAGTTGCTTCTTTTCCTCCTACTTCTCATCGGCAATTCATTGATACTATTATTTTTGGAGAAGCCTTGATGGTTGAGGCTTCTTAATGGAAATATATTTTGGAATATTATGCAAGAGCTTCAAGACAACACATCAATTATATGAAGATTAATTTGTACTTCTTTAATTTGGATCAGATGGTTAAGGAAAGAGTAATAAGGATGATAGGATGTCAAACTATTATTTTGGCAGCTACCTATCTTAGTCTACCTTTAATATCGAAGAAGCTTACTAATAATTATTGGAATAGTATAATTGAAAGGATACAAAATAAATTGGGTGGGTGGAAAGGAAAGCTCCTTATTCAAGCTGGTAAGCTTCAACTCCTCAAATCTTCACTTCAAAACATCCTTGTTTATTATCTCTCCCTGCTTAAGATCCCTACTTTCTTAGCCAATAAAATTGAGAAAATTCAGAGGAAATTCCTTTGGACTAGAATGGAAGAAAAGTTTAGGATGACTCTAGTTAGTTGGGAAAAATATTTTTTGCCTATAATGTTTGGGGGCCTTGGTATTAGAAGGCTAAAAAAATTCAATAAGGCCCTTCTTACTAAAATTGGATGGAAATTCCTTGAAGGAGTTAAAGATTGGGTGAAAATTTTAAAATCTAAATATCTTGGTAAAGATAAAAAAAGGGAGCTTCTTGTACTCCTAAAATTTTCCAAATGTTGTGATCTAGATGAGCTTGGTAAAAATAAGGAATAAAATAAAATAAGGGATTAGAAGGAGAGTTGTTAATGGTTTGAAGAATGTTTTCTAGGATGATATTTGGAACAATAGTCTTGCCCTATCTTCATTTAATTAGCTCAATCAAATCAAGGAGAAGTTAATTCAAGCTAATGGTAGGTATCTTCATGATTATATTGAATAGGAGGTGTCATACCAAGTTGGAAGAATTTTTGGGAATAGCTAACTGGAGGAAGGATTTTAAGGGGAGGGAGACAACAAGGGTGGGATGTTGATATTTTGTTTTTAAGACATAAAATTGGATATTTCTTATTATTTTCTCATAATAAGGAGGATGAATGGATATGGAGCAGACTTCCTTCTAGGCTCTTCTTGGTTAAATATACTTATGTCATGATGGAACCTCTTCTACCTGCTACCAATTTTAATTGGAATCAAGTGTGAAATTCTAAACTTATTCTTAAAATCAACAATTTTTGGTGGTTTTTGTTCATGGTAATATCCTTACTACTAACAATCTTAATAGAAGAGGATTCTAATTTATTAACAGATGTTCCCTTTTCTATGAGGATGATAATATTGATCATTTGTTATTTAATTTCTCTTTTTCTAAAGAGGTTTCGAATCATGGCTTAAGGAATCACTTGATTGATTGGATTTTTCCCTGCACCCTTAAGGATTTTGTGATTAATTACAAAAAATTGCCATTTTTCTCACCCTATTATTTTAGATTTGTGGAGACAAATCCCTCCTTTTTCTCTTGGGGATTATGGAAAGAAAGAAACAACAAAGGTTTCAAGGATTAAAACAAAAATAACATGGATGTGTTTATGAGCATAAAATAACAAGTGTAGGAAAACATAAGGAGTTGGGGAAGCCTGTTTAGCTTCAAGAAGTCAAAAGTTCAGCATTTTCTTTTGGATCTTATAAGGCTTTGGGGCCTGATGGTTTTCCTCCTACTTTCTTTCAAGATTTTTGGGAGGTGATTTCTTTAGACCTCCTAAATGTTGTCAAGGATTAATTTAGATGGAAGGTTGAACACTAATTAAACTCTACCTACATAGTACTAATCATAAATAAAGATGATGCTTCCTCCCTATAGGATTATAAAACTATAAGCCTATGTAATACAATTTACAAAAAATAATTCTAAGTTTATTATCAATAGGTTGAAGGTCATTCTCTATAGAATGATTTACCCTAATCAAAAATGGTTTGTTAAAGGTAGACATATTTTAGATGCCACTTTGGCTACTCGTGAGTATATTCATTTTATGGAATTTAGCAAGAATCCTGAAATGGTTTTAAAATTGGATATCTCAAAGAATTATGGTGGAGTTTCTTAGATGTTCTTGCTGGCTGTTTTGCAAAAGTTTGGATTTAAAGGTGAATTTTGAATTTAATCAAAGCGTGTGTTGTCACCCCAAAGTGTTATGTCTTGGTGAATGGTGTTCCTAAAGGTTACTTCTCTTGTGGGAGAGGTCTATGATAAGGAGACCCTCTCTCCCTGTATGTGTTTATAATTGTGGCAGACGTTCTTGGGAGGAATCTTCAAAAAAGCTCGATCAAAGGCTTCTTAAAGGGGTGAAAGTTGCTTCTTTGCCTCCTACTTCTCATCAGCAATTCATGGATGATACTATTATTTTTAGAGAAGCCTCGGTGGTTGAGGCTTCTTAATGGAAATATATTTTGGAATATTATGCAAGAGCTTCAAGATAACACGTCAATTATATGAAGAGTAAGTTGTACTTCTTTAATTTGGATCAGATGGTTAAGGAAAGAGTAATAAGGATAATAGGATGTCAAACTATTTTTTTGGCTACCTATCTAAGTCTACCTTTAATATCAGAGAACCCTACTAATAATTATTGGAATAGTATAATTGACAGGATACAAAAGAAATAGGTTGGGTGGAAAGGAAATCTCCTTAGTCAAGCTAGTAAGATTCAACTCCTCAAATCTTCACTTCAAAACATCCTTGTTTATTATCTCTCCCTACTTAAGATCCATGCTTTCTTAGCCAATAAAATTAAGAATATTCAAAGGAAAATCCTTTGAATTGGAATAGAAGAAAAGGAGGATGACTCTAGTTGGTTGGGAAAAATTTTGGGGGCCTTGGTATTAGAAGGCTAAAAAAAATCAATTAGGCCCTTCTTACTAAAATTGGATGGAAATTTTGAAGATAAATATCTTGGTAATGATACAAGGGAGCTTCTTGTACTCCTCAAATTTTCCAAATTATTTTTGTGATCTAGAACAACTTGGTAAAAATAAGAAATAAAATAAAATAGGGGTTTAGAAGAAGAGTTGTTAATGGTTTGAAGACTGTTTTTTGGGATGATATTTGGAACAATATTCTTGCCCTATCTTCATTTAATCATCTTAATCAAATCAAGAAGAAGCTAATTCAAGTTAATGGTAGGTATCTTCATGGTTATATTGAATGGGGAGGTGTCATACCAAGTTGGAAGAATTTTTGGGAAAAACTGATTAGGAGAAGGATTTTAAGGAGAGGGAGACAACATGGGGTGGGATGTTGATATTCTATTTTTAAGACATAAAATTAGAGATTGTGTATTCTTTTCTCATAATAAGGAGGATGAATTAATATGGAGCGGACTTCTTTCTAGGCTCTTCTAGTTTAAATCTACTTATGTCATGATGGAACAACCTCTTCTACCTCCTACCAATTTTAATTTGAATCAAATAAGGAATTATAAACTTATTCCTAAAATCAACTGTTTTTGGTGGTTTTTGTTCATGGTAATATCCTTACTATTGACAATTTTAATAGAAAAAGATTCCAATTTATTAATAGATGTTCCCTTTGTTATGAGGATGTTGATAATATTCACCACTTTTCCTTTCATTTCTTTTTTTCTAGAGAGGTTTGAAATCATATCTTAAGTAATCTCTTGATTGATTGGGTTTTTCCTTGCACCTTTAAGGATTTTGTGATTAATTAAAAAAAAATCATTTTTATCACCCTATTATTTTAGATTTGTGGAGATAAATCCCTCCTTTTTTCCTTGGGGATTATGGAAAGAAAGAAACAACAAAACTTTCAGGGATCGGAAGAAAAACAACATGGATGTGTTTATGAGCATAGAACATAAGGAGTTGAGGAAGCCTATTTAGCTTCAATAGGTCAAAAGTTCAGTGTTTCTTTTTTATATTATAAGGCTTCAGGGCTTGACGGTTTTCCTCCTACTTTCTTTCAAGATTTTTGGCAGGTGATTTCTTTAGACCTCCTAAATGTTGCCAGGGATTACTTTAGATGGAAGGTTGTTAAACCAATTAAATTCTACATATATAGTACTAATCCTAAATAAAGATGATGCTTCCTCCCTGTAGGATTATAAACCTATAAGCCTACGTAATACAAATTACAAAATATAATTCTAAGATTATTATCAATAGGTTGAAGGTCATTCTCTATAGAATGATTTACCCTAATCAAAAAGGGTTTGTTAAAGGTAGACAGAATTTAGATGCCGCTTTGGCTACTCATGAGTATATTCATTCTATGGAATGTAGCGAGAACCCTGAAATGGTGTTAAAATTGGGTATCTCAAAGACTTATGATAGATTTTCTTGGATGTTCTTGCTGGTTGTTTTGCAGAAGGTTAGATTTAAAGGTGAATTTTAAAATTGATCAAAGCATTCATTACCACCCCAAAGTTTTGTCTTGGTGAATGGTGTTCCTAAAGTTTACTTCTCTTGTGGGAGAGGTCTAAGACAAGGAGACCCTCTCTCCTCATATCTGTTTATAAGTGTGGATGAAGTTCTTGGGAGGAATCTTCAAAAAAAATTGATCAAAGGCTTCTTAAAGGGGTGAAAGTTGTTTCTTTGCCTCCTACTTCTCATCAACAATTCATGGATGATACTATTATTTTTGGAGAAGCCTCGATGGTTGAGGCTTCTTAATAGAAATCTATTTCAAAATATTATGCAAGAGCTTCAAATCAATTATATAAAGAGTAAGTTGTACTTCTTTAATTTGGATCAGATGGTTAAGGAAAGAGTAATAAGGATAGTAGGATGTCAAACTGTTATTTTTTAGGCTACCTATCTTGGTCTACCTTTAATATCAAAGAAGCCTACTAATAATTATTAGAATAGTATAATTGAAAGGATACAAGATAAATATGTCGGGTGGAAAGGAAAGTTCCTTAGTCAAGCTGGTAAGATTCAACTCCTCAAAGCTTCACTTCAAAACATCCTTGTTTATTATCTCTCCCTACTTAAGATCCCTGCTTTCTTAGCCAATAAAATTGAGCAAATTCAGAGGAAATTCCTTTGGACTAGAATAGAAGAAAATTCTAGGATGACTCTAGTTAGTTGGGAAAAATTTTGTTTTCCTACAAAGTTTGGAGGCCTTGGTATTAGCAGGCTAAAAAATTTCAATAAGGCCCCTCTTACTAAAATTGGATGGAAATTCCTTGAAGGAATTAAAGATTAGGTGAAAATTTTGAAAGCTAAATATCTTGGTAATGATGAAAAAGGGAGCTTCTTGTACTCCTAAAATTTTCCAAATGGTTTTGTGATCTAGAAAAACTTGGTAAAAATAAGGAATACAATAAAATAGGGGATTAGGAGAGTTGGTAATGGTTTCAAGATTGTTTTCTGGGATGATATTTGGAATAATAGTCTTTCCCTGTCTTCATTTAATCAGCTCAATCAAATCAAGGAGAAGCTAATTCAAGTTAATGGTAGGTATCTTCATGGTTATATTGAATGGGGAGGTGTCATACCAAGTTGGAAGAATTTTTGGGAACAACTGACTAGGGGAAGGATTTTAAGGGGAGGGGGACAACAAGGGCGAGATGTTGATATTTTATTTTTAAGACATAAAATTGAAGATTTCTTATTTTTTTCTCATAATAAGGAGGATGGATGGATATGGAGCAGACTTCTTTCTAGCCTCTTCTTGGTTAAATCTACTTATGTCATGATTGAATAACCTCTTCTACCTCCTATCAATTTTAATTGGAATCAAGTGTGGAATTCAAAACTTATTCCTAAAATCAATTATTTTTGGTGGTTTTTTGTTCATGGTAATATCCTTACTATTAACAATCTTAATAGAAGAGGATTCCAATTTATTGACAAATTTTCCCTTTGTTATGAGTATGTTGATAACATTGATCATTGGTTATTTCATTGCTCCTTTTCTAGAGAGGTTTGGAATCATGTCTTAAGGAATCTCTTGATTGATTGGGTTTTTCCTTGCACCCTTAAGGATTTTGTGATTAATTAGAAAAATTATCATTTTCTCTCCCTATTATTTTAGATTTGTGGAGACAAATCCCTCCTTTTTTTCTTAGGGATTATGGAAAGAAAGAAAAAACAATTTTTTTAAGGATCAAAAGATAACAACATGGATGTGTTTATGAGCATAAAACAACAAGTGTAGGAAAACATAAATGTTGTAAATTATGGGTTTTCAAAATAGATGTCATCTTATGGGGAGCCTAGAATTTAAAAATTTGAGGGATTAAGAAAGAATTAACCAAGCTAAATTGGGCAAAAATATTATGTAAAAGAAAAACCAAATGACTCCCTCCTGAGGAAGGATGGATAAAACTTAATTTTGATAGATGTTCAAAAGGTAATCCAAGAATGGTTGTTGTAGGAGGAGTGATTAGATATCACAAGGGATACCTTTTTGAAGGATTTTCTAAGTATTTAGGTACCTATTCTAGTAATATGGTTGAAGGTACTACTACTTGATGGGGTGTAAAGAGGTTAAAAGAGAGAGGCTTTAACTAAGTTATCATAGAAGGGGATTCTAAGATGATAAATGATATTATAAAGGGAGATTCTTCTGCATGTTAGATGATAAGAGATATGATGGAAGACTAAAAATTTGATTGGGAACTTCCTTCAGTCCAAGATAACTTACATTTATATGGAAGGTAATATGACAGTTGATGTTGCTTCTAATGAAGGTATTTCTTGCCCAGAATGGGTTTTTTGGGGTTTTAATCAAATATCACCAAAAATAAAAGAATTTATGTCTAATGAAAGGCTTGCTGCAAAAAGGGATTTTAATATTTGTGATAGTGATACTTAATCAGATTTTGGCTTCCATGAGGAAGAGGGGAACTATTGTTTATCGATCTACTAAAACTATCAAAGGTGTTAATCATTTATATTTCAATGGTATGGAGTGAAATATTATTGCCATTAAGGAGGATGGTAGTATTATTTTTTGAAAAGGGATGGGGATTGGAAATTATATAAAGGATTCAAATTTGGAAATCTTAAGTTTCCATTATGAGAAGAAGGGTGTTCTTATAATCATTTTCAAAAAGGATGTGAAAGGGCTTATAAATAATAATGATACTTTCAAAAGATATATTATATTACACACATGTGATAAATTAATTCTCAACATGAGTCTTATTTCAATCCCCATTCATATTCTTTCGAGGAAGATAAAAAATGATAAAAAAGTATGAGTTTAAAATTATTTGTAGAACTTTTGGGTACTATATTTATGACAAGTGGAATGATAGAATAATTTAGTTATTAGCTAGACTCATACTAAGAAATGTGATTTTTCCATGTTAAGTGGTTACTTTTTATTTGAAAGGAATCATAGTAGCTTGTGTTCCTTTCCTCTCTCTCTGTGCATTAAGGCGACCGACTTTTTGGTGTTTAAGCTGGTGTTGAGGAAGATCAGCTAGAGAAATATGGGTGGCTCGAGGAAATATGGGTAGCTCAAGGAAATGCTATGAGCCATTATCATGCATCCCATTACAATAGAATGTTGAGTTATGGAAGATTTTTTAGGAGATTGGTCTTACCCCCTTTTTTTAGGCAATGCAAGGGTATAATGATGTGCTTACATCCAAATTTTATAATTTATGGAAGGGTGGACATGTTTTCATTGGTGGTCTCCATTTCTTGATGACCCCACATCTCATTGCAACTATGATGAGGTTAAATTGAAAAGGCATAAAGGTGGCTAAGGTCAGTAACAAAAAATATCAAATCTTCATTGATAATTTCTTTGAAGAGGGGAAAAAACTTGAAACATTTCAAAATGGCTTCAATAGAGAGAAGCTACCTATGCCTTTGAATTAGGTAAGTCTTCATATTATGTGAAAATTTATATTAGAATGAATATTTACAACTATTCATGGGTATCATTTCCCTATATTGAATCATATTCACCATAAAGAAAGGATAAATATTCCTTTATTTTTACTTTCTTCCCTCCACCAGTGCATTGTGAAAGGGGCTTTTCTACCTCTTCATTAGGGTCTCATATTAACTCTTTATAATTATATGCTTTCTACCACCCCACAACAATGTCCCACTTTGGTTGTGAAACCTTTGGAGATTAAGTTGATTGAAAGTAAACCCCATATGTCTATGAAAAATCCCTCTCTAGGGACTAAGAAAAAACTTAAGAAGGATACTCTAAATAATGTTGAAGCCATGACTCCTTCCTTTAAAGAATAATTTCTCAAAGTTACTCCAAAAAATAAAAATAAAAAACCCTTTAAATGCACATGAATCCAAAAAGAAAAAAATTATGATTTTGAACTTGGTTAGAAGAAGATATGCTCGTTGGCCAATGTAGGGCACTATAATAAAGGCAATGAATAAAAAGGTAAAAAGCTTCTCTTTGAGGAGGAGGTGAAGGATTCCTCGAATGAGGATATTTTTCCTTTCTATTAGGATGAAATCCTAGATAACAATTTGTAGGATGAGGAAGAGCAGGAGGACAAGGTTAATGTGGAAGAAAATTATTGGAAGTTTGAGGAAGTTTGTCATTGATGATATTGTTTGGAAAGATGAGTATGGAAGGTACATAACGATGTGATACAGTGTTATCATTGGTATCAACATTGTTATGGATCATCTTGATCAGCTCTAATAGGTTTTTGTAGTGTTAAGGAAGATATTTTTGCAAGATGATTTGGTCCAAAAAAATCAATTGTGTAGAAATTTTATTGTGTCAAATCTACCAGTTCAATGTAACAGTGCATTAGTTTTTTTGGGTCCGTACCACTCTGCAAAATAATATTTCACTCTACACTTCTAAAATTATTTTGGTGGATGTTAGATGTATATAATTCCAAGATTTCATTATGTTTTGACAAGTGATTCGAGAGTTATGAGTAACAAAGTTCAACTTGGAAAATTATAGTGATTTTATGTACAGTATGTTTGTGTGGGAGAATTTGCACTTCTCCGCAAATGATTTTTTGGCATTGTAATTTTGAGGATAAGTTTCAAAATGGAATCGGAGTATGAATTCTAGTTGGCATTGAATTTTGAGGTCCACATGTTGGGATGTGGATGCACAGTTGAAGGATTTTGGTTTTAGGTCTTATATTGTGCTAACCTAGCACATTTGATGTTGTGTGAAGGTTAAATAAGTGTTGTTGTCTTATGTGGGATCTATTATAGGTCCATGCCAACCTATCTTAAGATTTTTGAGTTTTGAATTATGGCGCATTGTGTGGATGAAATTTTTTGGAGTCGACAAGTTATATTTTGTGGGTTACATCTAATTAGGCTGACCTAATTGATGTTATAATTAATACAGATATATATGTTATATTTTTTTTTATGCTTTGATATAGATTACAAGTTCTAAGAATTTTCCATATGTATATGATGTGAATTTGATCATAGCAATGAAAATTTAAGTTGTGAATGTTGAGTTGAAGATCATATTTGTGTGAATGAAGAGCATGGTAGAGTGTTGAATCTAAATTAGGTAAAGATTGTTTATTGAGCTTCATTTGAACTGTATTCATGTATATGTAAAATGTAAATTGTAACAGTTCAAAAATAGGTTGTGAGCCACCATCTCTCTTCTATCTTTTTATCTTTGAACATTGAGTCCACTTGGACAATGAGTTCACCTGTAGTGAGCACTTTTGTAAATATACTATAACCAGTTATAATATGTTGTGAGCTAACTCTTACTCTGGTTTTTCCCATTTTTGGTTTTCTACATAAAAATCTTGTTATTCATGTATTATGTGATGTTAATATCTTATGCTTTATTTCCTTATTGCAGTTGAATATGCTTTGATAATTGGATGTTTAATGTTTGAATGGTTTAAGAGAATACTGATTCACCCCCTCTTAGTATTTTGGGTGTTCAATAATTGGTATCAGAGCATATTTCCTTGGAAGGAGCTTAACCACTTTGGGAAGGTTTTGGAGATTAAACACATGGCTACAAAAAAAAATCCTATTCCTTCAGAAGAGATTCTTGTTATTGATTTTATAGAAGAAGATTACATGCTTGACAAAGATGGAGAACTCAAAGTTTCTCTTGAAGATATAGAATGAATTGAAGGTGAAAATAGAGATCTGAAGGAAAATGTCAAAAAGGCAAATGAGTGTATCAGAAAATTAAGAGAGCAAATCAAGAAGTTTAGAGAAAGGCATAAGGAAGTTGGTGAATAGTTGAAACAAGAAAATGAAAACATCAACGGACTAAAAGTGTAAGTTGAAGAAAATAAAAGAGGTGAGGAATATCTAAACGTAATGGTGAAATGAAAATCAAAGGAATATATAAGGCTTGAACAAGAAGTGGTAAACCAAATATCAGATTTGGAAAAGCAAGAGTTTATGAAGATAAATTCAAGATGAGTTCTAAAATGCTTGATGAGATGATTGCAGGTTAGAAAGCATCCAAAAATAAAGGTGGATTAGGATTTCAAAAAGGTGAAAGATCAAAAGAATATCAAACACCTAATGCAAAAGAGAAGATCAATGAACCAAAGAAGACTGGAGACAAGAAGAAGAATAGCAAGATCCAAAATCAAAGAAATGAAGATAAAAGACCATTGGTAAGATAACTAAATGCACAAAGGTGCCCATATTTCAATGGTTTTTTCTATTATTGCAATAAATTTAGACATAAATCAATGGAATGTAGAAGTAGAATGAATTAGAATGCTCCATTCTTTTTTGGTCAATTTTTTACATGCAAAAAAATTGGTCATAGAGCAAGTGAATGCAGAAGTCAAATGATGAATGCCTATAAAAATGGTAGAATAATTCAATCCGTCAATGGTTATTGTTATACATGTTATGGATTTAGACACAAGGCTAATCAATGCAAATCTAGAGTGAATGGAAGGAATACAATTCAGAAGAATGTTGTATGTTATAATTGCAGTAGACCTAGATATATTGCCATAGAAGCGAAAATACAAGGAAGGATAATTTGGTAAAGAAGAATGAACCTATGAAAAAAAATGATCCTGAAGAGATAAAGAAGGAGATGAATAAGATTTGGGAAAAGAAGGAAGACACAAAAGTTAAGGAAGAATCTATACCATCCTTCGGTGTCGATGTTTCCTTTGGAAACTTAGCTAAGAGCTTTGGCTTAGGAGGATATTTAATGGAAATCTTTTGTCCCTACCAAGAAAGAGGTGTTGATGCCTTAGCACAGAGATATGTGATATAGATCAACATTCTTGATCTATTGGTAAAGATTGTGGAAGAAAATATGATGATGCAAAAGTTCATGGAGCTTCAGAAGTTGATTGTGCATACAAATGAAGGGTTGCCAGCTTTATAGATTGATGCATTTAATGTAGATTTTGGATAGATTGACAGACTCTAAGTAAATTTACTAAAGAAAATTCATTTCACAAAGGCATTCAAGAAGGGGTAAAGAAACAAAGAGAGAATTCAAAGTTTTCAAGGTGATTTGTGTTTCAATGCATCAAAACCCTAATTCAACAAATATAGAAAAGGTATTTATGAATCTATTTACCCTAATTTTTGAAGAAATTTTCTTGGAAATAATTTAAATCTATTTTTAAATGGCTACACCGAGGGTCATAGAGGTTACAAAGAAACCACAACCAAAATTCAAAAGGTATCTAGTGAAAGCCACAGATGATGACCCATTAGGTGCATTATCGCATATTCCATATGGGGTTTTACCAATTGAAGATATTAGGGCTTATATTCATGGAAAAATGGAAGAGAATTCTCCCATTAAGTTAGGGGATATATGAAAAAATAAGTTAATAGGAGACGACTTCACCCTAAAGCCAAAATATAAAAACCTAGTTGAGAAGAAATTGTGTGTATGGAAATGTTTCCCTAATTACTTTTATGATGTCAAGTGGATCAAAATGCATTTGAGCAAAATACATGATCAATTGTCTGGACTAGTATGCCTAATATGATCACTAAGGAATTAATAAGAGAGGTCACTAGTTTATGCTCCACCAGACCTGTCCCTATTTTGAAGTTCATTAAAAATGAAGTGGTTATGGAGAGAACAAGTGCAACATATGACAAGAAAGCCCTTGCAGTAAATCCCATTAGAAATCTAGCTGTGAGATATGCAGCTATGATGATCGGTTACAGAATTTATTATATAAACAGAGACGATTCTATATCTACCACCATAATCAATGTGGCATATGAGATGGTAGAAAATGGTTCATATTATAACCTATGTGATTTTCTTAGGCAAAAATTAATGGAGAATTTGAAGTAGACTAAGGAAAATAAATATGTATTTAAGTATGGTACTGTGGTCATGTGCTTACTCTTTTACTTCTTGAAGGAGCTTCCCATAATGGGAAGTGTAACCTGGATAAGAGGAAGGCCAGTTACAAATAAAATTGTATATCATATGAGGAATCTTGGAGATGTCAAGGCACAAGATGATGCCCTTACTATTTTCTTTGCAGTATTCTAGAAGAGAATGCATGAGAGAGAGAATTCCAAGGACAATTGTAGAAAGATACAAAAATGATATCACATTCCTTATATCTATAGACCAATAGACCAATGCATTATGGAGGCAGTGGAACCAAGAACTATTTGGGTTCCTAAACTGTGTTATGAGGTGACATAAACAAATCTTATTGGTTATACTGATATTTTGTTAAAAAGCCTCAAAGACACCACAAAACCAAGATATGGCACATATGAAGAAAATTATATGGAAGTTCACATGGAACAAAGGAAATCGTAGATCAAGAAGAGTGTGGATAAGATGATTGATGTATATGCTAAATAAATAGGTCTTTCTAAAGAAAGAGTGCAGTATGCTAGAGAGAGGGCCAAGGTAGATTCAAGTGTTGCAGAAGCATTTGGAAGCTCGAGGAGATCTGGTAGGATTGATACCACTCCTCCTTTTGTCCATAAGTCCTTTGGGATTTTTCCTTCTGTTTTAGAGAAAAGACAGACTACTACCAGTCCTCCTATAAGAGATAAATCCCCTTCAGTTGTGCACATCACCAGAGCTGAGAAGAAGAAGACTACCACTACTACATCCATTATTGCCCCTTCTAAGAGAAGAGTTAAACATAAATCCATGAGAGAAAAGAGAATAGGTATTAATGTTGTTGAAGAAGAGGAATAATTGGAAGAAGAGGGACCATAGTTGGTTCAGAGAAGAAGAAGTGATTCTTCACAAGGTGAAGCTAGCACCAAAATAAGAAGAGTTGATATCATTGACAATGAGAGTGAAGAGGATATAGAGAAATAAAAAGAAGAATTCAAGATACATATAAGGGAAAAGAAGAAAGAAGCCAAGAAGGCTTCTCCAGAGAAGAAGAAGAATGACACAAAGAAGACTCTAGTTAAAAGCAAAGAACAAAGACAAAAAGAACCGATAAGGCCTCATTCCCACATGAAATTAGAGGCATTGTTTAACAACATTTTGCAAAATGATATGTTGCATGAGACCACAACTTTATATAAAGATGCAGATGAGATAGACAAAGCCACCATCATTGAAGCTATAATCAAGTGCATTGTTGTTCTTGAAGTGGACACACGAAACATCAAAAAATATTTTCCTAAAGATTTATGGAATATATTGTTGGAAAGAAGGCAAGAAGCCATTAAAAAACATGAAAGGCTTAAGGAAGAGGATTTGGAAAGAGTGAATGCTCCTCTATCTAAGGATGACAGAGCCACATTGGCTACTATATTTATCAAGGAGTTGAGAACAAAGCAAAGGGTAACAACCCTTATGGGAAAAGATAAAGATGATATTGAAAAGATCCAAAAGGAAAGTAATGAAAAAGTTGAGGAGATAGCTTAGAAACTAGGGATGTTACCAGTGGATAAAGAAGAAGAGAATGTAGAGATCCCTTTGGAACAAAATGCGCAGATGGATGATGCTCAACATGAGCATGATATAAACAAAGAAGTTGCATTGGACAACATTCCTCTTGAAATGGAGGACATGACATAAAATTTTGATGAAGAAGCAATGATCGAAGAAGATATTGTAAAGGAAAACATCACTCATCTGATACAAGAAGAAGTCACTCCTTCAATAAGTACTGAAAAAGCTACAAAGGATGAAAACAAGGATGATAATGTTGATGTAGAAGAAGGATAGCCAGAAAATAAATATAAAGAGAAGGTTGGTGAGGAGAAAGAAGAAGAGGATAAGAGGGAAAGTGAAGACAAGACTGAGGATGCATCCGAAGATGCACAAACGGAAAAAGATAAACCAATTGACTCTGAAAGTGTTGAAGAAAAGGGAAAATTTATAGAAACAACTAAGGTTTATGGTGAATCTTTTGGATCCTCCAGAGATTCTCTAAAAACTTTACTAAGTTCCAACTAGTTGTATCTTCACAACTTCTGCAATTGCCAATGCATCAAGGCAATGTTGATTTAGACAAAATATCACCTATCCATAAGCTTCAACTAGGAGACATGTTTCATGCATCCAAAAGGAAAGAAATAATTGAAACACATAAAAAGAGTGGTGAATTGATGGAAGAAGTAGTTAAAGCACTAAAAGAAACCATACATAGTGTGAATGTTGACACCTCACTCTCCGATATAAAAAAATTCAAATTGTTGATTGATTATTTTAAGATTTATGCATCCAAACTGAAGAAATAAGTTGAGAAAAGAATCAATGATAAGAGGATGATGGAAATGATTGAGAAATGTGCCTCTACACATAAAAATTTCTCATAATTATTAAAGGATTTTGAAGGATGTGTTGATGAGGCGAAGGCACCATTTTAGTATGGCATGAAGTGGCTCGAAGCCACACAAAGCATATGAAAGGAGATGAACTCTATTGAGTTTCAAATTGATGTTGCCTCAAGTGCTTATGATCCAGTGGTTGACCTCACCAAAGAAACAAGGAACACAATAGAAGACATGCACAATAATTTCTTTCAACTACAAGCACATAAAGAACACATTATTCTACAATTTGGAGAGGTAAGGGATCTAGTCAATCCCAAATTTATACTTGTTTCAAAATATCTTCTAAGTGTGAACAAAGTTAAGAAGATGAATTGGGTACCTACCACTCTTGAAGAAGGAGAAGAACTATTATTGGAGTTTGAAACACAAAATAGACTACTTGCGGAGGCTAAAATAGAATGGGAACATGGTAGACAAGCTTTGGAAGACCATTTGAAGAAGTTGCAGGTGTCAACCACCTCCAGTTGACTCATTTCTTATGTTTTTATGCATTTCCAATATTTAAGTTCAGATTATTTGTACATATGTGGACACTATAGAGAAGTTTTCCAATACCTTTTTGGTATATGACTCAAGGGGAGTCAATCCATTCTTTTCAATTTGTATATATGCTTATATTTCTTAGGGGGAGTTCCAGTGATAGTCAAAACAAGTAGAATAGGCACACTTTTCCCTTGATGTCGAAGGAGGAGAACTTTTTGGAGATTTTTGGTATGTTTCCATCAATGACAAAGGGGGAGATCATTGGAATTTTGAGGAAGTTTTTCATTGATGATGTTGTTTGGCCACATGAGCATGGAAAGTACATAACAATGTGATGCAGTGTTGTCATTGGTCAACATTGTTATAGATCATCTTGATCAGATCTAATAGGTTTTTTTAGTGTTAAGGAAGACATTTGTGCAAGATGATTTGGTCTAAAAAGATCAGTTGTGTGGAAATTTGATGAAGTGTCAAATTTGCCAATTCAATGTAATAGTGCATCAGTTTTTGGATCCACACCACTCTGCAAAAGAATATTTCACTCTTCACTTCTAACATTATTTTGGTGGATGTTAGATCTATCTAATTCCAATATTTCATCATGTTTTGACAAGTGGTTTGATATTTATGAGTAACAAAGTTCAACTTGACATATTATAGTGATTTTTTGTACAGTATGTTTGTGTGGGAGAATCCACACTTCTCTGCAGATGATAGCATTACACTTTTGAGGACAAGATTCTAGATGGCATTGGAGTATGAATTCTAGTTGGAATCAAATTTTGGGGTCCAAATGTCACGATGGGGATGCACAATTGAAGGATTTTTGTTTTAGGTCTTATGTTGTATTGACCTGACACATTTGATGTTGTGTAAAGGTTAAATAAGTGTTGATGTCTTATGTGGGATCTATTATAGGTCCATGCTGACCTATCTTAAGATGTTTTGAGTTTTGAATTATGGCATGTTGTGTGGATGAAAATTTGTGTAGCCGACAAGTTATATTTTGAGTGTTGCACTAATTAGGCCGGCCTAATTAATGTTATACTTGATATAGATATATATGTTAGATTGTTTTTGGTGTTTTGATATAGATTTCAAGTGTTAATAATGTTCCATATGTATATGATGAGAATTTTATCAAAGCAATACAAATTTAGGTTGTGAATGTTGAGTTGAATATTAGAGTTGTGTGAATAAAGAGCATGGAAAAGTGTTGAATCTACATAAGATAAATGTTGAGCTTCATTGGAACTGTATTCATGCATATGTAAGATGAAAATCATAATAGTTCAAAAATAGGTTGTGAGCCACCATCTCTCTTCTATATTTTTCTCTGTGAACAGTGAGTCCACTTGCAGTGAGCACTTCTATAAATATACTATAATCGATTATAATATATTGTGAGCTAACCCTCATCATGGTTTTTCCCATTTTGGGTTTCCCCCATAAAAATCTTAGTGTTCATGTGTTATGTGATGTTGTTAATATCTCATGCTTTCTTTCCTTATTATAGTTGAATATGCTTTGGTAATTCGGTGTTTAATGTTTGAATGGTTTGAGAGAATATTGATTCACCCCCCCTCTCTTAGTATTTTGGGTGTTCAACAAAGATGAAAATAACATCAAAGAGGATGTAAATTCTGAAGAGGTTAGTGAAGATGAAATGAATGAGATGGAGATGGGGTAGGAAGATGATAATGTTAAAAATGACGATGAGAAAGAGGAAACTGGACAAAAGGAGATTGTTATTGAGTCTGTGGAATATCTTAAAGAATAGTTATATGAGTTGTGAGGCCTTGTCTCTATAATAGAGTCAAAAATTGATCTTGACAACTTGATGGATAAGTTTATGGTTATGGAAAAAGATCTTGGTTGCATAATTTCTATAATTGATGGCATAATACAACATGTTATTTTTGGATATGTCTCTAGCCAGTCTAAGATCAAAAATAAAAGAGTAATCTGGGAAAGAATCGGGAAGGAAATGTTCAAATTAAGGATAACAAGGAAAATATAGAGAAGGGTTGGAGGGACTCAATAAATATTCTAAACGATAATTGGGACCTTATAAATGGTCCCAAGGAGTGATGATTGTTCTATTTATTGTTGTTTCCTTCTTGCGTGCACTTTTATATGTTTTATAGATCTTAGCTTAGCCCAATAACACCTCCTTAGGTTGTTGTTGTTCGTTGTGGCCATTGGGGAATTTTATTTTTTGGTTCTACTATTATGTTATGTACTTTTGAGATCAGATTCCTTTCCTTTCTTTTTAATAAAAAACATACAATATATAAAATTTACAAAATATCCTTGCATATAAAGACAAGGATGAGGAGGTGACAAGGTAGGAGTGAAAATTTGACTAACCATCCAAGAATGAAACACACGTAAGACTCTATGGACAAGTCTTGGGAAACTTGGTGAGTCCACATGAGGTGAGACAAAAAGTGAGATGTCTCTAAAGTGAGCTTAAGAGTAGAGTTAATATGACTCTCCTATATAGGAAAAAATCTAATTTGTTTAGTAATAACTCTTCTCACACAAGACCCCCTTAAAATATATCTAGAGAGAAATCAAATCACTAAAAAGATGATTCCTAGCAACAAGGCCTGATAAGGTATTCATGTACAATAAATATCTCTCACAAATGAAGAAAAGAATAAATCTAGCAAGAATAAAAATCCTCTCTAAAGAAAAAAAGAGAAGGAAATAAACCTCATCAAAAGATGTTTCATGAATATAGGAATATAAAGATGAACTCCTGAAGCATGTAGAATTTGTAAAATATGCAAAAGAAGAAGTGATGTTGTTTGTTGGAATCAATAAACCTCCAAACATTATAGATCAAGATAAGAGATACAAAACATTGCATGAGTGACACCAAGTACACTACTCAACCATGAATGCGTGGATGACATGGAAGCAAACACACTCTATGGAGTTGAATATGCAAATAGTAATATGATTAAGGAGCATAAAACAAATGATGCATGAGTGACCTGTAGTGCACCATTAAAATATACATTATTCTCTACATAAGTACTTGAATCTCATAAATTATGATCAGTTGAAAATTAGAAGGTTGCTCCTTTGCTCCATTGAAAATAATTGCTTAATTGCATAACCATGTGATGATACCACCCTTAATTCTAACAAGGAAGACACATACGTAGATTAATTGAAATGTGGCTCATGTGTGCAAGATAAAATAGAAGCATCATCAAGTCCAATATGATGAACAAGCAACTAAAAATGGTGTAAAAAAAACACACACACGCATGAGGTGAGAATCACTAGGATTCATTGTTGTCATGTAGGGGCACTCGCTTGACAAAGATGCGATGGAAAATAATAAGGCACTACACACACCCCTATGACACTTTATGTGAGTGCATTTACAAAGATACTTGTTGTTAAAGTTCTTGCAAGTGTCCTTATAAGGAAAATTAAAATTTTATTTCATGAGGTGAGCAATAAAGACATGGACAAAGAATGTCTTACAAACCTCAAAAATGACAAAAACATAGAATATTTCACCCCCATTATTGAAAACATGACCCCACTAGAAATTGTATAGTGATATGCTAGTTTATATTAGTGCATTTATAGATTTCACAAAGTGGTTTTGATGTAAAAATCCTTAAAGAGGCATATTTAAAATTTACAAGTTTGGAATATAGTCAATAAAAATTAATAGCACCATTACATAGATCAAAAAATTAAGTAGGTTAAAAATGGCACCCAAAAAGGAGTCCATATGAACCCAAATGATCCCTCTAAAGTTCGAAAAATGGAAATTGTGCAAGGTGTCCTCTAAGAATCACTAATTTTTATAAAATTAGTACATCATACTGAAAAATAACTACACAACTATGAAATCACACCCCATTTAAAAATATTGCACTGAAAAAAACTCCATATGACCAAGATATTGTTGTTTGAAGATAAGGTGCAAAAGTAAAGTTGCCAATGGTGAAGGGTTGTCTCTTTTGTGGCAACCTAGTGGTTTCTAGGTAGATCCACCAGTTGAGGTGGTGTTTGAGGGGAGCTGTGGTGGTGGGGAGTGGATATTTTTTTATGGAAAAGTGTTGGGACACTTGGTGAGTCCACATGAGGTGGGACAAAAAGTGAGACATCTCCCAAGTTATCTTAAGAGTGGTCTGAATAGGACTCTCTTATACATGCTAAAAGCTAACTAGTTTAGTAATAACTCTTCTAACACTAATAAATCCTTGTGGTGCCTCATGACTAACATCATCATGATATTCCATATCATGGTGTATCTAGTAATATGTATCCATATTAGTACCTCACACACTTGGCACACCATCACCTTAGCCTTTATACCCTGGTGCATAATGTCAAGTGTTATAGCGAATCTTAGTTGCTAACCATATTTTTTAATATACATCCATCCAATATTTATCACATCAATTCATTGTAATACTCATAATCCTTATCATGTGTTCTATCATTCTTATTACCCTCATCCTATCCTATTATTTATCTCCTAACCTCTCAACCTTCGTACATCCAGTCATCCCCCTTCTATCTTGTGAAACCCCTCTCATTCATTGCTTCATCCCTTCAAACCTATTTCTCCTTTTGAGAGAACACTTATTGAGTCTTGTCAAACCACCTACACTCTCGAGGGAGCACCACTAACTCATTTCTAACCCCATTATTCCAAATGTTTGGGGACATCTTACTAGTTCTATCTAATCAAATATCTATGCTTATCTTATTTAAAATGTCATTGCTTCTCATAGTCACAAAAAAGTCTCAAAAATGGGAAAAATTTAGAGACCTAACATCATACTTGTATTTCCATTATCATCACTTCAAATATACCCTATTTTTTGTTAACACTAATTAATGTTGATCATTCTTCTAATTTTAGTTGAATTAATCCCAATTATATTTGGTTAACCAATCTAATGTTTCTTCCTAATTGAATTGAATAAATTACCTTTGTTTATTTAATTCCTCTAAAATCTCCTTCAACATTATTTGAATAAATAAACTAGGTTTAATAAACTAATTAATCATTTGCACATTCCTCTACCACTTCAATTAAAATAATCAAAGTCAACTTTGCACAAGGCTCCAAAATCTTGTGCACAAGGCTCCAAAATCTTGCACATGGCTCCAAGTGTACAAAGCTTCAAAAATAATCTTTTCAATTTCCACCCTCCATCTCTCCATCCTTTCTCTAATCATGTGCACTGATAACATGATGCCATCTATTATCTTTTCACTATCCCTAAATGGGGATCAAACCTAAGCCTTCGTATCACAAGATTTGATCTCATCCATCCATACAACCTATTTAATATATATATATTGACCTATTCATGAGTCATTTTCAAGGAAGAATATTGGATGCAAAAAGGTTATGCTATAAAATTGAGCAACTAAATTCGTTTCAATTATCAAGCAATAACTTGGATCATAACACCTAGGTTATCAAAGGTATGTGTGGTAACAATTTTATTGATTTTTATCATTGTTTATATTCCTTTTTCTTAGTTAAAGTTGCATACTTATGTAGGGTAGGATGATTATTTGATGATTGGCTCATATTATTTTCCTTATATTTTAGTGCTCACACATGTATTATAATTTTTAAGATATATTTTAATGGTGATAAGTATCAAGTCCTTTCCTTTTCTACTTTATGTAGTTGCTTATAAATAGGAATTTCCCAAAGTTATGCAATGTTCCTATCATAAATATTGTATAGGATTGTGTACTAATGATGTTTAGACCCCCATATGTAACATCATAGAATAACAAAATGGATTTTTTTGTGTTTAATCAATGGTGATAGGGGATCAAGTGAGAGTTGATATGTAATGTGGTCTACTCACTTGTCAACCTAAACCTAATTTCTAATCAATAAATGTATCCAAGTACTATATTATCTTATTCAATTCTTTATTGTTAAAGAATTGGCTTTTACAATGTTTTATTATCTTGTGATTAGGCATATTGAATAGCTCATTATGGAGTTATATTGCATAACTTATACTTGATTGAACTCAAGCATACTATATTATAGAGATTTGTTCCATCTAAAATTTAAGGGTGGCATGATATCAATCAAGGCATAAGTTTTATTGTGGTAACTCATTTTTTAGACTAAAACTAATTAACTGATAATATATGGACCCCCATATGTAACATCATAGGATAATAAAATTATAAATTTGAGTCATTAGCAATAAATTATTGAATAGTATAGTATAGTACTTGGGTACACATGTTGGTTGACAATTAATTTTATCTTGATAGGCAAGTAAGCTACCTTACATATTAGCTCACACTTGATATCATGTCACCATTGATTGAGCACCATAAAAACTCCAACCATTGGATATTTAGGGATTTAACCTGATACTAGATCATAACATAAGCTTTATAACTATTTCTTTTGTGTAAGATGATAAAATGATTTAATTATCATCTACCTATCTTGTTACCATGAAATGTGACATGATGATTTAAATCAATAATGATTAATATTTTTTTATCATTTTTCCATGGATCATTGATCTTGTTTAACTTTTATTTGGGTTATGTCGTCATGATAACAACTATCCTTACTACTAGCATCAAATGAACTCACTTGTACTATGCATTAATTATATTGGTTGAGGGTATGGACCTATGAGTGTGATGTGGGTAACAACATCACGAGATTATAAAATAATTACAAATGTATATCCAAATTTGACATATGATATTAGAAGGTGGATTGTTTTCACATTTTAATTATATGATCAAACTTTATATGTCAACTAGGGATAACATTATCTTATGGACATGTGTCACCATAGGGCTTAAGTTAGTTTATTAAGCATTGTGTATTTTATTTAGTATGGTGTTATCCCCACTATTTGATCATATAATATTTCTTCACATCATTGATGCATCAAAATAATACCATTTACATAATAAAAGGGCTTTGCAATATTAAATATGACAATTTCACTTAATGTAAAAAGACATGCATGGGCCAATCTTACAATAGGAAATAAATGCTTTTGTTGGTTGTGATGCCTGTTTTGATAGAGAGATTTGATAGATTTTAAATAAATAGGCTTATTATTGCCATTTTTATTATGAATTATAGTTTTTGATATTAATTTATATTATCTCATATTAAATATATGTTGGAAAAAATCTTATGTATAACAATTTGTATGCAAGAAATTAGATATTTTAAATTATTAATAATAAAAATAATTATCAAAAATGGTGTTTAACAATAATTTCTATCAAAAATGGTGTATTAAATGATTTAGATCAATACACCTTTGTGTTAGAATTTGGGTGTTCTATTCACTTGTGAAGAGTTCCAAAATAGATTCTATCTAAAGACTAGTAAAACAATTTTAATTACCTATACAAAAAGTTTTGAAGAGTTCTATGTGTTGTGGTTTGATATGGGGGATTATCTTAGTCCAATACTGCTATGTTCCTAACTACAAGTCATTTATAAGAGAACTCACAATTGTATAATTATTGTGTGCAACTACAAGTGTCTATAATAGTGTAGGAGCACTTGCGACTCTATTGAAATACATCTAGTGATAATCAAGAGCATGATGATGTTTTAGAAAATTTCTAGAGGTACTGGTCATAAGTAATTTCATTAGGATTTTGTGTCTACTACCCAAAGCCATGTGTAACAATTGGCTATTGTGTAGGAAGACAACACAACTCAAGTAGAGTGGGTCAATAACATTTGACCAAGAGTGAATGGTAGTGTCTTATTATATGTGATGGTTACTCATATGAAAAATTTGTTATAGTAATTTGCAACTTGCTAATATCATAAATGGTCACATTATCATTGGTGTTTTATGTGGTAGGTAGATAGTGTAGTGTAGGAAAATGTATCACTTTACATTTTCTCACTTGTTTGGGCCCTCCTAATTAAATTGGACTTAATAATGCCTTAATTTAGTGTTAGTAGATGTACCCCTTTACATTTTCACACTTATTTGAGCCCTCTTAATTAAATTGAGCTTAATTATGCCTTTATTCATTTACAAGCCTAATAAATTACATTTTCAGAAGGGGAAACCCAACAATAATTAATGCCTAAACATAACACTTTACCTTGAGCAATGTTTGTTCCAAGAATAGGGACGTAGGACCCATTCGCCCATGGGAAAATGGGTCCTCCCTAGACCTTTGGAACTAAATTTAATTATGTTTTTGGTGGTATTTAACATCTTCAAATTCATAATTCAATGTTGGCTTGTGATATTTGAATTTCGGGAAATTAAGGATACATACCTATAAATACAAGGTTATTTCACTAAGTTTCACCTAGAATTTTTATGTGACTTCACAAGAGCTAGAGTCGATGATCAAGAGGAATCAAGAGAAAATATATCATAAATTTATTGCAACAATCAAGATCCATCCATCATGTCAAAGTCTTCTTGCATCATGCATGCTTTTGGAGCTAACATTGTGGTGTAGGTTTCAAGATCAATTCAAGCATTATTCACGTGTCAAGACCCACATTCAATTCAACCATTTTGTATAAGTTGCAGACTTCCTAAGATCTTCATTATCAAGTTTCATTCAAAGGTTTGTTGAGTGGTAACATAGCTTTGTTCATTATACATTCCCTCTTCCATTTTATTATTTCAATTCAAGGTTTGATTATCAAAATGGGGTTTGACCAAGGCAAACCTCCATTCACCCCCAAAAAAATTATCTCTTATGTGTGTGATTGTAGATTTAGGTTGAAGAAGGATTGAAGACCTTTTGAAGAGCAAGATTTACAAGGTTTTCAAAGTTGTCAAAGTTGTCAAATCAAGAAATCTAACCCATAGATCTGATTTCTAACTTTTTGACATTGAAACCTAGACAAATCAAAAGCTATAGATCTGTGTTAGAGGCTCCCAAAAATTGCAAAAAAATCCTGAGAAAAAACCCATTCACCCCTGGGCGAATGAGTCTTAGTTAACCTTTAGAAACTACCTCTTGGTGATTGGTAAAGACAATTCTCCCCTTCTCAGATCTGCATTTGGTTTTTTGGTTCTACAAATATTGAGTTTAATATTGATGTTTCAAGTGTTAGATTTCATTTTGGAGTTGATTTGATATTTTTAGTTTTTCTCCCCAAAGTGTTGTTTGACCTTGACCCCTGCCCTTCAGTCATAAGGAAATCTAAAGATTCTCACATTGAATTGATTCACATAAGGGTTGTTAGCCAATTCATTATGTGGATCTCATTTCCTAATGAAATAAAAGGAAAGTAGGTCTATCTATTATCATTTTGGTGAACCTGCCCTCTCATATTACCCCAACAACTAGTTTTCTTCATTTTATTTTGGTGAACCTAACTTTTGAGCATCATATTTTTGTTGATTTGGAGTCCATTTTCATCCCTAGATCTAGGTTTTTCATTCATTTACATTGCATTGCATTGATTTGCATCTAATTTAGGGTTGTTTAGTTGCATTAGTTTGCATCTCATTTAGGGTTTTAGGTTTTCTTTTTTGCATTCTTTAAAATCTAGAAAATTCAAAAATCTTAGTCATCTTGCATAGTGTTTACATAACATTACATCATCTGTCATTTACATTAGAAAATTGAATCAAAATTACATCTCAAATTAGGTCTTTTTGCTTGTCATTTAGCATTATTTTGCACTTATATTTAGACCTCATTTAACAAAAAATTGAAAATGTAACTTACTGTCTGAAACCAGAATCTGAAAACCATAGAAATCATCTCAAAAACTTGCAAATTAATTTTTAAAAACTCTAAAGTGAGGCCCATTCGCCATGGGAAAATGAGTCCCTAATTAGGGATTTTTCTAAATTTATGAGCATTAAGAACACTATTTTTGCATTATGTGTTTCTGCATTTACTTTATTGTTTCAGTTTCCAGAATTTCTGTTATCTGAAATTGTTCATATTAAGCTCAATTTGTCAAATTCAGTGCATTGTTTGAACTCAAAAATTGCATCTAAAAGATATAATTTTCAAGTTTTTACGTATCATAATCAGAAATTTATCTTGTTTTAAATCTGAAAATTTATTTTACATACTTACATTGCACTTCACATTCTAGGGTGTTTGGTTGCATTTTACTTATTATCCATACTGGGTGCACCTTGGGTTTGTGAAACTTGTATGAGCTTCACAACTTGGTGTCCTATTATCAATATTGTCATGAGACGTAGTTCGAGAATCATGTCATCCTATGATACATCACTCATCGTGGATCTTGGGTTTTCTACCTCTTTCACTCATAGTGTTGATACTAGTCCGCCCACTATGGACCATACCCTTAACACTTCATTTCCCATGACTTCCCTACACACAACCAATGTGACTGATGTTGATACAATGATTGCTAATGTCCCTCATGAGAAACTTAAGAGAATGGATGAAGAACTTGATAAATTGCAAGATTTTGTGAGAACTGAATGCAATGTTGCTAATGTGGTTCTTATGATAGATAACATGAGGAGAATGATTGAAAATTAACAAGGGATAGATATTTTTCGTAGCTTGGCTCGCGTCATTAATAAACATGTCCCTACCATGACTAGTTGTGCTCAAGCTTTGGGGTATACTCAAATTCAAGGTGGAATTCCATTTCCCCCTTCCAAAACCATAACCTCTATTTTGATACATAGTAATCCAACTATTACAACAACCATACAACCTACTAGCAATGTTAATACTTCCTTAGGTATTTCCACCATGAATCCCTTTAGCTTTGTGCATTCAAATCTCATATCTCCTAATCCATCTCCCCTCAAAAAATTACAAGTCACTTGCCCTCCAAATATATATACACCTCCACCTTATTCACCTCCATCTCATAGTATTAACAATGATCTTGTCCTTAACACACTCTTGCAAAATGTTTCATCCCTCCAACAAAAAATTGCTGCATTAAGTCAAAATCAAAATGGCCAACCTTCATAATATGTCAAAACAAACCTCTTATACTTAGAGATGTTAATAACACAAATGCCACAAGGTATAGAGATTCCTAGATTTGAGAAATACAGTTGGAAAGGAGATCCTATTAGCCATGCTTCTACATATACAACCCTATGTAGTGACTTCATTTTTTAGGATAAACTCTTGGCTAAACTCTTCGCTAGATCCTTGAAGGATACTGCTTTGGAATGGTTTTTCTCCTTACCAAATAATTCAATACATTCATTCAATGAACTTAGTGATGCCTTCTACAATCAATTCCAAATACATGTGGGTCCTAAGATGATCTTAGCTGATTTAAAGACATGCAAAAAAAGGATGATGAAAAGGTCACTAATTTCATAGTGCAATGCTAGATGCTTTACTCACAAATAAACATTAAGATTCCTGATGTTGACCTTCAAAGAATGTTTATTGCCAATTTGCAAAACAAAATCCAAACTAAACTTGAGATGTTAAAATTTCCCTCCTTCACACAATTGTGTACTACCCTTTGAGATTTCAAAAAATTGGTTAGTAGTCGTGAAGTGAAAACTCCCTCTAGCCATCCTAAAAAATCTGAATCCACATCTCATAACAACTATCAACCATTTAAGAAAAAAAATAAGGGATTTTTACAACTTAATCCCCCTCAACCAACTCAACATGTTGATAACCAAGTGGCTATTATAAAGATGAAAAATCCATACGCATTTGGAGATAGAAATAGACAATTCACCCCTCTACCTGATACTTTTCATAATATCATGTTGCAACTCTTAAACTAGAAACTAATTTCCTTACCTCCTGTTAGAGCTCTTGATCCTACTAAGCCTTTATCTCCTAACTATAGACAAAATTCCTATTTCCATTTTTTACCGACAAAATGCATATGATATAGAATATTACAAGTGTCTCAAACATATTATGCAAGACCTCATTGATTCTAATCATATTCAAATTAGCAGTGTTAATGATCAAGGTAATAAGTTTGTAGCCCCTCCTAATCCAAATCTGCAAATCTTTACCAATCCTATGCCAAATCATAACATTTCCTTTGTCAAATCTATTGAAACAAAGAATGTTGTGATGAATATTGACACGAATGATGAAATCATGAAAAACATGGACAATATGATTGGACTCATTGAAATTCAACCTCAAAAGGGCCTAACCAAGATGTTGCTTGATATTTCTTTCTCACAACATGACATAATTAAACATGCACCCGATGGTCCTCTTTACATAGTTGGAAGAATCAGTGACAAGCCTACTAATGGGATGTTAATTGATCCCATTTGTGTAGAGAATGTGATCACTGAAGAATTCTTATTTGTGCATGAGCTTTATCAATATACTTATAAAAAACTAAACGCATGGATCAAAATGCATAATGTTTTTGCTTGCCCTACGATAGGTTTGATAACTCTTCCTTTAAAAGTTGGACCAAAAACATTAAGTGTCTCATTTTTTATCATCCCATCATCAGACCAATTTTGTGTGAAGCTAGGCTACCCATGGCTTTGCTCCATGAATTTCATCTCGTCAGTTGTGCATAAATGATTAAAGTTTCCATTTGGAAATGAGATCTTTATTGTGCATCATAGTGGCTTTAATCCTATGTCTTCCCGTGGGAATTTATCATTGGATTTCTTTTGGCCCGAACCTATGGAACCTATTAGGCCTTATGAGGGCTTCTTTTTCAAATCTTATCAAAATTTTAAGGCAAAATGCATAGCAAAGTTATCCCTTACCAATATGCCTCAAACCACAACTGAGCCTCCTATCCTTGATGAGACTATGATTGAACCAAAAACCCTTCCAAGTAACCAAGACCAAAACATAACAAATCCTCCACCCATTTCCTATAAGAGACCACAAGATAACCAAATAAGTCTTGTTGTCCTAAAATCAACCAAGTTTATAAAGCTAAAGAGAAAGTGGTTGAACAACCTCCCATGGTTCCTTTTGTTCCTCCCTTAAGGGAAGAAAAAAAACCTATGGTTGATAAACCACTCCTACACAATTGTAACTTGAAAACCGAATGAAAAGAAACTGAAATGCTAGAGAGCGTAGGCGTAGATGTTGTGCTATTGCTCATTTGTTACAAGAAAAAGAAGAAAATAAAAACAAAGAAAATCACAATCTAAACTTACCTCAAGCAATGCATGATGATTCTCCACCTTTGTCGAAACAAGAAAGTCCTAAATATCAAACACAATAAGAACAAGCATCTTCTATGGATATTATCATTAGACCTTTAGTTGTGATAAACTTGGATGATGACAATGAAATTGTAAAAATTGATGAGGAAGTGCATAATTGTTTTCCTCTTCCATGAGCTTAAATGATAACAACCATGATGATCCTCTTACAAAGAGTGATTCACCATGTGTTGAACTTGGTGCTTGTCCTAGTTTGGAACTTAACATTATCCCTTTGGTTAGTTGTTTTCCTTCCACATACGATGAACAAGATTGGGATGTGGACGACTTGGTATAGCTTGAACCACATGCACCTTACTAGTCTTGTCTTTATTCTCTTTTTCATGTTTTTTTGTGATTGCACGCACGTAATGTGATCCCTCATACTGTTTTGTTTGATGTTTCTTCATGTTCATTCCTCTATTTGTACCTTCATTCTTCTATATGTCGTAAACCTTTTATCTTTTCTTTTGTCTTGTGTTTTCCTTTTGGGAATGACGCAAGGTGTTGAGACATTTAGGTCTCTTCCATGTTGACCCAGAAAAAATTCTTTGTTTTCACTCTCTATGTGTCATTCTTCCTATTCCATGAGTTATTTGGGGAATGATGACATTTCTAAGCTTTATAATATCATTGTAGCAAAGACATGCACTGACCTCAAAACCGTTGATCCTTTATTTGATTTTGGGATTTGATTTTGGAGGCAACTGCTTCCTTTTTCATAACGTAGCTTCATTTGGAAACATATTCTTGACATAGGGCTTTCCAAATAAGCTCTCATGTCTTGTTAACATTTATCATTTGCTACTTTAAAGTAATTGCTCACAACATGGTGTTAACAATTTCTTTAAAGTGGGGGCATACATTGGCATTCTTATTTTGGAGATCTTGGACTATATCTTATGTTTCATTGTGTGGTCTTCTTACTCCTTGCAGTGTGTCTTCTTCTTGGTGGTGTCATTGGGTTTGATGTCCTCTAAGAGTGTGACCTTTCTTGGCATACAAATTTCATCTTGGTGGTGATGCTACGCGTTGCACTCCCTAAGTTGTGAATCTTTTATCCTAGATTTGTCCTCTCTTGGAGACATTAGGCATGATGTTCCCTAAGAGGAGACCTTACATGAACTAAGCAAAACCCCTTTGAACATGTCTTATCCTATTTACATTTTGTTCATGTTTTTAGCATAACATAGCTTGCTAACCTTGTGAAGCTTGAAGTTACAACCCTTTTTCATGGCAACAAGCATAACACACTTTGCTTTCCTATGGTGCCTTGTTTGTTCATAAGTGCTCAGCATAGTGAAACTTACTAAGCCTTATGAAGGTCTAAGTTCATATTGTGTGGTGCCTTATTAAATTTATTGGAGGTATAACTTTGGTATGGTATGGGAGCCTAATAAGATTCTCTCATTTTCCACCCTTGGGAGCTCAACTAGTGGACAACGGATTTCACTAGCATGTGTGAGTGTGCATTGTTTGTTTGCATAGTGGACAACAAGTTCCACTTGTAAAAAAATTTGGACAAACAACTGAGGTGTGATCCACATCGCGTTGGACAATCAAGGCTTGATCCCTCTTTATTTTCTCTTTTTCTTTCTTTAAGTCTTTGACATTGTATGGTTGAATATCTTTTCATTGCTACATACATATATATGTTTAACATAGACATGTATCTCGTTGTGCCTTTGTTGGTTTGCCATGAGATCTTAGATCTTAGAGGCTTGATCACCTTCCTTGATCTTTATCATCTTAACCTTCCAACTATTGTATAATTAGACCTCTCTTGATTGTCTACTTTAGTGTGAGTTTGACGCAAGGTCATCCTCTCACTAAAGTGGGGGCTAAATGTAGTGTAGGAAAATGTATCCCTTTACATTTTCTCACTTTTTTGGGCCCTCCTAATTAAATTGGACTTAATAATGTTAGAGTAATCGGGTATTTACTTTAATAATTAAACAATATTTGTTTAATTACTTAAAGTTCCCTTTTACCTCTTTTCACTTAAGCTAACATTAGGTACATAATAATTAATTATTTTATTAATTATTATTGTGCAAGCCTAGGGTTTTCCTTTTTAGGGTTTTCACCTATATGTTGTTGAAAACTATCTTTTGTATCATTAATTCATTTTACATTTTGTGTGAATTCATGGCTCCACATTCTTGAGCATTGCCTTTGTTGCTTCTCTTTGTTTCTCCTTGTAACAGGTTATTTGCTTGCAAAGATCTTTTGGGCTTCTGTGGTGTTGTATCTTCTCAACTCTAACATGGTATCAGAGCTTCAGATTTGCAGCTGCTTGTTCTTGTTTTGAGATTTTGCATGGGAAGCAGATCTAGGGTTCTAAGTTTTTTTTGGGTGGATTCAGCATACTCCATTTTTTGGGTTCACTTTGGGCTCAAATGGACAGTTCCATTGGATTTGCAGCGCCCAAAAACCCCTAAAACGACTGTCAAATCGTCAATTTTAGTTACAGTCAATTTGGAAGGCAAAAAAATTTTTGCCCTAGGGCCGTACGGAGCAAAAATCGCAAATTTTTTTTTAAAAAAATCAATTTTAATGGTTTTTTGATTTATTTTTGTGCGCGGCCAGTTAAAAAAAATTTCCGTCGCCGGCGGCCACCACCGCGCCCAGCCGCACCGCTCAGCATTCACTGCGCTCCGTCCGCCGCCACTGGCTCCACCGTGCTCCACCGAGCTCCCTGGCTGCGTCCGCCGAGCTCCCGCTGTGCACCCTGCGCGCTCTCCGTGTTCGGTCGTCGCTCGCTCCACCTCACCCGAGCTCCCTGGCTGCCTCCGCTGAGCTCCTCGGCTCCCTGTGCACTGCGCTCACCGAGCGCCCAGCCGACACCAACGACTCCGACTGAGCTCCCAGCTCGGCTCCACGACTGGCCGAGCCCACTGACCCGAGTCGGCCGTGCCAGCCCCTACGAGCTCTAAACCCTTGCCGCCAGTCTTATGGGTGACCGAGGGTTTCAGCCCAGCCCCCAGCTGCTAGCCCCCTGGTCGTCCACATGACCAAGGGCCGAAGACTTTAGCCCTTGAGGGCTGCAAACATTTTTTTTGCACATTGGAGCAACTTGCGCTAAATCGGGCGTAGAATGGGCATTTTTTCTCCATTTTTTGCAAACAAGATATCATCGGAAAGCTGGTTTTGGCGCCGTTCCATTGGTACTGGTAATTTTTCTTGATTTTGTAGTTTTTCTATGTTTTATGCCAGTCAAAGTCAGAACTTGGTTTTTTCACTCTAAGGGGCGTATCTTTTGCGTCCGAACTCTGTTTTGTGCAAACGAATAGGCATTGGAAAGGTGTTACAGTGCTCTTTCCAGATTTATAGTCTATTTTACCAGTTCATTTACCAGGTATTTTTTATTCAGCTTTGTGTGTTTTTTACACTTTGCTCAATTACTTGGTCCTTCTGGCTCCTACATGAGTTTTGTTTGCGTGGGATGGGTTATATTCACTTGATCTAAATGTTGTAAGGTCAGATTTCTCAGTTTGTTTTTCATTTGAAGAGTTATCATGGGTTTCTCTACTCACCCTTCAGTTGTTCTTCTGGAACGGGGTAATTAGGAGTCATGGGCAAAGGGTATACTTACACATTGTAGGTGGCTTAATATTTTGCCTTATTTGTATGATCTCATACCTGAACCAACAACTTTAGAGGGTAGATTAGCATGGGATATTATTAGAAATCACATTGCAGGAGTTATATTGTCTAGTGTTGATCATGACACTGTGTTGGTTATATCGGACATTGATTGTCCTCACCCACTTTGGACACATCTTTGGGAGATCTATGGAGACCCTATTCTATCTCCATTCCTAGAGGATCCTACTTCAGATTGTCTCATACCCATTTCTTGGAGAGAGAATACACCATTTGATCATGATACTTTAAAGGAGCTTGAGTATTTAGACACCCTTACTTATTCCGATGGATCAGAGGTTTGTCTCACAGTTCCTACTCTTCAGACTGAGACTTCATCAGCATCTCTTGTTGTTCTTGATTCAGTGCAGCAGGGCATCATACATCTTCCAGACATAGCTACTTTGGACTCTTATGTTGCAGACATATCTTTCTTGTTTGTTGAGTCCTATATTGCAGATTTGGAGGATTATTTTGAGGACATTCATCTCCTCTACCTTGACAGTCAGGTTACCACTGTTCGCCCACCATTATCTGTGCATTCAGAGGTTGCATTTCAGTATTCTCCACATCAGTTTGGATTTGGCATTATTTGTTTCCATTCAGACAATGAGACTCTTCAGCATCCTATCATGGCACACATCTTGAGACAGATTGGTTCTTCCTTCTTCATAGGGTTTCTTCGATACAGGTCCATGGATTCGTTTCTTCCCAAGGGGAGGAATATCATTTGCCACTTCAGGATCTCTTTTTGGATTCTACATCAGGCATCTACCATTGTGACAGGAGTTTCTTCACTGTGGGGGGGCCTTCATCTCTCTTTCTATATCTCCTATGGAGATCATTGTACATGTACTTATATGATAGAAGCTGTCTATGGGGGGTATCATGTTATCCACCTCCTATCCTTCTTTCATTAGTGCATTGCATTCCTTCCTTGCATTCTATTTTGGGGAGGAGTTTTGTTCCCACTGGTTTTCTCCTTTACCCCATTTCATTTAGTTTGCATTGATTTTGTACATGGGTACCTGATCTGGCCTTGTTGTCGGGACCCATTGCTTTTGCTTTCAGTAGCTTCTTCTAGGTTTTAGCTTCTCCCTATGTCTATCTTAAGGGGGGGTGTTAGAGTAATCGGGTATTTAGTTTAATAATTAAACAATATTTGTTTAATTACTTAAAGTTCCCTTTTACCTCTTTTCACTTAAGCTAACATTAGGTACATAATAATTAATTATTTTATTAATTATTATTGTGTAAGCCTAGGGTTTTCCTTTTTAGGGTTTTCACCTATATGTTGTTGAAAACTATCTTTTGTATCATTAATTCATTTTACATTTTGTGTGAATTCATAGCTCCACATTCTTGAGCATTTCCTTTGTTGCTTCTCTTTGTTTCTCTTTGTAACAGGTTATTTGCTTGCAAAGATCTTTTGGGCTTCTGTGGTGTTGTATCTTCTCAACTCCAACAAATAATGCCTTAATTTAGTATTGGTAAATGTACCCCTTTACATTTTAACACTTATTTGGGCCATATTAATTAAATTGAGCTTAATTATGCCTTAATTAGCCCTTTATTCATTTACAAGCCTAATAAATTACATTTTCTGAAGGGGAAACCTGACAATAATTAATGCCTAAATATAACACTTTACCTTGAGCAATGTGTGTTCCAGGAATAAGGACCTGGGACCCATTCTCCCATGGGCGAATGGGTCTTCCCTAGACCTTTGGACCTAAATTTAAATTATGTTTTTGGCGATATTTTAACATCTTCAAATCCATAATTCAATGTTGGCTTGTGATATTTAAATTTCGATAAATTAAGGATACATACCTATAAATACAAGGTTATTTCACTAAGTTTCACCTAGAATTGATGAGAAAGAGCTAAAGTTGATGAGCAAGAGGATTCAAGAGCAAATATATTAGAGATTTATTGCAAAAATCAAGATCCATCCATCATGTCAAAGTATTCTTGCATCATGCATGTTTTTGGAGCTAACATTGTGGTGTAGGTTTCAAGATCAATTCAAGCATTCAAAGAATTATTCAAGTGTCAAGATCCACATCTAATTCAACCATTTCATGCAAGTTGTAGACTTCCTAAGATCTCCATTATCAAGGTTTCATTCAAGGGTTTGTTGAGTGATAACATAGCTTTGTTCATTCTTCATTCCCTCTTTCATTACATTATTTCAATTCAAGGTTTGATTACTAAAATGAGGTTTGACCAAGGCAAACCCCCATTCCCCTTAAAAAACATTTTTCTCTCTTGTGTGTGTGATTGCAGATTTAGGTTGAAGAAGGATTAAAGACCTTTTGAAGAGAAAGATTTACAAAGTTGTCAAAGTTGCAAAAGTTGTCAAAGTTGTTGTCAAATCATGTAATCTAACCTACAGATCTGATTTTTGGCTTTCTAACATTGAAACCTGGACAAATAAGAAGCTACAAATTTGTGTTAGAGGCTCCCGAAAGTTTCAAAAAAATCCTGAGCAAAGACCCATTCACCCCTGCGTGATTGAGTCCCAATTAGCCTTTAGAAATTGCCTCTTGGTGACTGGCAAATACAATTCTCCCCTTCTCAGATTTGCATTTGGTTTTTTGGTTCTGCAAATATTGAGTTTAATATTGTTGTTTCAAGTGTTAGATTACATTTTGGAGCTGATTTTCTATTTTTAGTTTTTCTCTCCAAAGTGTTGTTTGACCTTGACCCCCGTGCTTCAGTCATAAGGAAATCTGAAGATTCTCACATTGACTTGATTCACCTAAGGGTTGTTAGTAAATTCATTGTGTGGATCTCATTTCATAATGAAATCAAAGAAAAATAGGTCTATCTATTATCATTTTGGTGAACCCCCCTCCCATATTACCCCAAAACCTATTTCTCTTTGTTTCAATTAAACATTTAGAATTCCTTATTGTATGGTTCTATGACTAATTATTTGTGCATACAAATGTACCAAGGTTAAAATGTTAGTTGTTTGAACTTGGAAAATATAATGAAGGTTGATATGATTGTAGAACAATTGTACATTTTAGGATGATAAATTAAAAAATTGTAAAGATAATCTACTTATTATATTGAATCTTTTGATTCTAAATAATATAAATGTGGCAATCCTTTGGTACTGGGTTTTTTCTTGTAAGTACTTCCCATATATATCTAGTCTATCTTGTGTTTCTTGTTGTTTGTATACTATTTCACTTAATTCATTTAATGTTGCTAAATAGATTCTAATGTATTAACTATTTTTTATTGTATACTTTTAAGTTTGTCTTATATCATAGTATATTGGTTGGTTGGAATAAGGATATTAATCCTAACATTTGGTATCAAAGGAAATTACTCTAGAATGAGGTGTTTTTTCATAATACATGTATAACTAGTCATAAAGGAAAACTTTGAAGGGTTTTTTGAAAATTTAATGTGATTTTAAATCTATAGCTAGGATATTAAGGTCAAAGATTGAATGATTTAATGAGAAACAAATTATTTATGGAAAATGAAAGTGGAAGATCTTCTAAGAGAAAGAGATTAACATACTATAGCTTCATCTTTGAAAACAACCTAAAGTATATGTGATGAGGACTAATGTAAACTATATGAAAAAGATAGAAGTATAATTCATTTGTCTTTTATTGATTTCATGTTGACGAACGTGTTTAGAATTGATGACTCGTTCATTATGAATGAAGATAAGAACATTGGACCAATCTAATAATCTTGTAAAGAAATGAGTCTTGGAAAAGAAGCTATAGTATTTGAAATTAAAATATGGAGACTTGATAAATAATCATATCAATACCTTCAACCTTATTCTAGAAGTCAGATTTTATCAATATGAGTCAAATTGGATCAAGGGGATGAGTATATTTTGTAACTTTAATTTTTACCCAATTCATGGGAAATTTTTATGACAATTAATAGTAATACTACTTCACCTAAACTAGGAAATATATTGGGCATTTTTTTGTTGGAAGAATGAGGAGATGTCATTGTTGCATTTGTTGGCAACACGAGCATGTGGAATGAGCACAAGGTATATACAATTATGCATTGCAGTGTTGTTATTGATGTCAACATTGTATCCCGGTACAAAGACTATGGTGTAGATCAATTTGGGTATCTTGAATATGTCTATGAATGATTGTGAAAGACAATTTTGCAAGAAGGTTTGATCTAGTGAAGACAATTATTGAAGAAATTGACTAACTGTCAACTTAAGTGATTCTATGTGCAGGGGATCTAGTATTTGGGTCCACACTAGTCTGCTGATAAATATTTTGCTTTGCGCCTCTAACATAATTTTCTTGGTTGATAGAGGAACATAATTCCAAAGTTTCATATTGTTTTGGTTTTTGGTTTTGAAGTTATGAGTAATAGAAGTTGGACTTGGCAGTTACAATTTTTTTTTGTTAAATACATATGTGTTGATGAGTTCGCAGCTCCATGGATTGGATTTTGGCTTTGTGGAGTTGTGGAGGTGTTGATAGATGTCAGATGAGAGAATATATCTAATTGGCATGAATTTTGGAGGTGTGCATGTCCAGATATGGGTGTACAGTTGGCAATTTTTATAATTAGGTCACTATTGGTACCAACCTAACGTGTTAGGTACATTGTAGAGGATAATTATGTGTGTGATCCATTATGTAGGTGCTATTTCAGGTCCATTCCATCCTATTTCAAATTATTATAAGTTTTGAATCTTGGCGTGAAGCGTGTGTGGATAGATCTTGAGTCGACAAGCTATAATATAACCACTCATAACATAAAAATGTTCACATAACAGTCTTGTCATAAATCAATCACGTTGCAAGTAGACTTCTTCTTCTCCTAGTTGTCTTATTTGGCGAGTAAGAGTGATATGTGGTGACTCACAACTGATCAATAAATGATCACCTTTGCTTCCCTCTAAAAGTGTTGCACCCTGGTTGTTTGACTCCTTCTCTGCAACAATCTGTAGTCCTTATGCTATAGAATGAGGAACCCGTTGTTGTAGGTTGACAATTCTTCTTGCTGCAAGGTGTTAGTCTTATTCCTAAGACATTTGCATTATTAAAAATCAGAAATTAAACATACAATCCTACTAAATGTTATAGACATTCATACATTCACACATACATATATCAACATAATATATTTCCGCTTCCACATACTTAAGACTGCTTAAAAGTATAAAAGGTCTTAGTAATGTCTTGAAACTTAGTAGAGAGAGATAATGAAAAGTATGAAATAGTGAAAGGAAACTAGCTAATTATGGAGCCCATTAGATGTCACATTAAGAAGAATTATAAGATTGTAAACCCTAGAAGGATGATTCTTCTAATAAATATTCAAATAATTTTGAATATAGTAATGATGCTTTTATTTTTTCTAATATCATTAGTGATGACAATTGGTTAATTGAGTTAAGTGCATCTTATCATATGGAACCTCATATAGAATGATATTTTTACTACAAGGAATGTGATAGAGGATAATTTTTTCTGTGACAATAGCTCTTTAAGAATAATTAACTGAGGTTAGGTAAAGGTGTATTCATGGATAGGATGTGAGAACACTCTCAAAAGTATTACACATTCTAGATTTGGCTAGAAATATATTTATTGTTTATAAGATAATTAACTTTGGAATGCATGTTACCTTTGATAAAAGGGGTTATAGATTGGCTAAAGGAAACTTGGCTCTTGCAAAGGGAGTGGGACATGGAACTCTATTCACATTGGATGCATCAATATTGTTTAAATATGAGATAATATAGTTGAACTTGATTTGAGGTTGTTATGGAGTCATTGGTTGGGTCACATAGGTGAAAAATGTTTGAAAACCTTGGTGAGTACACATATGGTGGAAAGAATATCAAATTATTTTGTTGCATTTGAGTTTTGAGAGCATTGTATGTTTGGTAAGCATAATAGGTTATAGTTTGCTTCAAGGATTACAATGATAAAAGAGATATTGGAGGTGATTCCTAATGGTATTCGGTCTTATGAATGTCAATTACATTGGTGAGTATTGGTATTTTTATCTCTTTCACTAGTGATTATTCTAGGTATACTTGGATACACTCTCATAGAATAACCTAAAGTGTTTGTCAAGTTTAACTAATTTAAGGTACCCGTGGAAACATAAATCAATAAGAATAATTTAAAGTATTAATTTTTGATAATGACAGAGAGTATTGCTATAAGACTTTAAATAATTTTTATTTTGGGTCTTGTATTAGTGTTTTCTTATGTTTTGTTGGTAGTTTTTAGTTATTTCTATTGGCTCTTTTTGAATGTTATTTTTGTAAGGGATTGAGACCCTTGTAATCCATGTTTATAATATGAAAAACTAAGGAAAATACCTTATACACTACTACAAAATAGTGTTGTTGCGAGATTAAACATAACATTGTTGGATTAAGTTAGGATTGTGTTAAGTAAGACTAGTTTAGGAAAAGAGTTTTAGGGGGAAATAGTACATATCACATGGTACTTATAAAATAGGTCTCTTATTTTGTACTCGAGGATGAAACACCATATGAGATGTGGAAAAAAAAAACCTATTATAGCACAATTGAATATATTTGGCTATGAGATATTTGTTCCCTACTTGAGGAAATGAGATCTAAGTTGGATTTCAAAGTAAAGTAGTGTATTTTATTGAATATGGTAAAAATTTAAAATGATACAAGCTATGAAACATTGAAACATAGAAATTTATTTATTAAAGAGATGTTACTTTTAGAGAAATGTAGAGATATTTCTAGATATGAACAACCAAAGGAACAAGAGAGTCAAAAGGTACATTTTGAACATAAATTAGAGTAGCAAGATGCATTTCAAGAAAAATAAAAATAAAGAATGATAGTAGGGAAGGATTAGAAGGTGACATATTTGGTGTACATTTCAAAGAAGAATAAAATTGAAATCAATAAGTTCTCTATTGGTCATTGTGAGAAGGTCTACATGGTAGCAAAGATCACTTGATAGGTATAGTCCACCTAGTTTTATTGTATTTTTCCCTAACATGTGCTAATAGTGAACTATGATATGTAGAAGAAGCTCTCAATTTTGAGGAGAGAAATTATTGGCACAATACCATGGAAGAGGAGATGTTTGAATTGGAGCAATGTAATACTAGAGACTTGGTAGATCTACTTGATGGAAGAAAACCCTAAGTTGCAAATGGTTATTTTAAAAAGTACATGGTAGATGAATCATTTGAGTGGTTTAAAGAAATATTGGTGGCTAAATATTTTTACCAAATTGAGAGAATAAACTTCAGTGAGATAAATTTTCTATGTGTAGCTAAGTTAAGTTCCAACATAATGTTGTTATCCATAATTGAAAAATATAGCTTAGAGATATAGTACATGGATATAAAGAATGCATTCTTGCATGATGATTTAGAGGAGGAAATTTACTTGAGATAACTTAGAGAAGTTGGCATAAGAGGTAAATAAAATCTAGTTCATAAATTGAATAAATATCTTTATGGATTAAGGCCAACATGTGTGGAATCAAAATCTTGATTCATATGCATTGGAATTAGGGTTTGTAAGTGCCATGATTCCAATATCTTATATTCATAAGTGTAATAAGGATAAGCACTTGTGACACGATTAACCTTGATATTTTTATTTATTAGTTTTAGTTTTACCCTAGGATTACTTAATTAGGATGAAGAGGTGTGTCCTTGCATAAGTATTCCCATAAATAATGAAGAGAAGGCTTTCCAACACCATCATAAGTTTTGATATTGAACCCATATATTTATTTTTTATTATTAGAGGTCTCCCCTTGAAGTGGTCTACTATTTTATTAAATTTTGAATTTATTTCTAAGAAATATTAAAACAAGTGGTATTAGAGCTATATGTTGGGTCTCAAACTTTATTTTCACCAGAACTTCTAAACCATTTCAAAATTATTTTGGGTTTTGAGATATCAACTCAAGGACACTTTAGGAAAAAATAACCTTTTGTGATACATTTTCACAAGTTATTGCAATTTATTATTTTTCACTAATTCACTCTACAAGCTACAAATTTCATATTTTTGGAAATATTGTAAGAAATTAGGTAGGGTTAGTTATTTACAACTCTTTATTAGAGGAAAAATACATTCCATAATTTAGTGATCAAAGTTAGGTCAAAATCTCTTTATTAATTTATTCTATATGCCACAATTTTTAGAAATTTCAAATTTATTAGAAAGCTCATGAAAATTTAGGTAGGCTTACTTCTTATTAGAATACAAACTAATTTTAGTGATCAAAGTTTGGTCAAAAGATAAATATTATAATTAAGTATAGAATTTTATGGTTACAACTCACATCGAATATTTTCCTCCCTTACCTAATAATAGAAAACCTAGAATTAAAAAAAAAACACATTATAAACCATGCCATCTTTGGGATTAGAGGATTTATCCATAAATACTAAATCTAATGACCTTGTTTATTGTCCACAACCTAAAATTGAGATAAAATTTCCACCACAATGTGAAACAATGGTACACTTTATTAAGGATAGTTTATTTTACCTATTTACAACATCTTTAAATAAGGGTTTAGATAGGTTTAAACAAGAACTATTGTGTGAATTGAAACTATAGTAAAATAACCTAGGTGGGTACAACCCTAACAAATAAAATCAAGGGATAGGATAATATTTTCAAAGTCCAAAATTGTACCCACCCAAAATAGACATTCATAAGTTTGATGGTATAGATGTGACCTCATGGATATGTCTCATAAAATAATATTTTAAGCTTCATAATATACTAGATAATGTAATGGTTGACATAGCCTCACTACATTTAGGATCTAAGCCTTATCAATTATATCAATGGATGATGAGTAACAAGCAAGGGAAACAACTTAGTTGGAAATAATTTACTAAGAACTTACCATCCCACTATGAGCAACCATGGGAGGGAAGCTATTTCACTCAACTTAAAAACTTGAAACAAATAACGTTTATAATTGACTATAATATTGAGCATATGGGATTGACTATTCAAAATTAGGATTTAACACCTTATCAGAGGGTACAACTCTATTTCAATGGACTTAGTAACAAAATTAAGAATGATGTTTATTTGTTGGGGCCTTGCGTAGTTGGGAAAGCTATGCAAAAAGTATTGCATATTTAGTAATATAACTCTTCCACTAGTTGATCCACACAAGTTCAAAACATATGATGGAAAGACAAAAATGTGACTACTCTCGTTGATAAAAATGGTGAAAAATTATTTAACCCAAGATGAATTACTAAGCTCTCTCCTCAACAAGAGGTGGATAAAAGAGAAAAAGGTTTATGTTAGCATTATGATAGAAAATGGTCTACAGTTCATAAATGAGCTAATAATGAGAAAATGTTGATGAATATTGAGATTGAGGGTCAAGAAGTGAGAGAAGCAGATATTAAGAAGAAAAAGTGGAACTTGATAATATAAATTTAGAGGAAGAAAATGCCACTATCTTCTTACATGCATTAAACTAAAATCACTCAAAGTGTTTAGTTGATCCACACAAGTTCAAAACATATGATGGAAAGACAAAAATGTGACTACTCTCGTTGATAAAAATGGTGAAAAATTATTTAACCCAAGATGTATTACTAAGCTCTCTCCTCAACAAGAGGTGGATAAAAGAGAAAAAGGTTTATGTTAGCATTATGATAGAAAATGGTCTACAGTTCATAAATGAGCTAATAATGAGAAAATGTTGATGAATATTGAGATTGAGGGTCAAGAAGTGAGAGAAGCAGATATTAAGAAGCAAAAGTGGAACTTGATAATACAAATTTAGAGGAAGAAAATGCCACTATCTTCTTACATGCATTAAACTAAAATCACTCAAAGTGTTTAGTTATATCAAAAAGAGAAAGGAGATAGCGCTAGTTGATAAAGATAGTACATATAATTTTATTAATATAAGATTGGCTAGTAATCTCAATTATTTTGTGTATCTAGTCTCTAATTTTCAAGTCATAATAGCTAATGGGAAACAACTATCTTGTGGTGGTAAATGCCACCATATAAAAATCTCAATGGGAGATTATCAACTAGATTAAAATTTGTTTGCTATTACAATGAGAGGACCTAATGTAGTTTTGCAAGTGTAATGGCTTAAACATTTGGGAATAATGTCATCCAATTTTCAAGACTTGCTCATGAATTTTAGTATATAAATGAACAAAAATATAAATTTACAAGGACACAATTTCCATCAAGTAAAATTATTATCTCCCTTAGGATAGAAAAATTACTCTAAGAGAGGATCTTATGGTATAATGATATGATTCCATTTTATAGAAGCATGACAAATAAAAACTCAAGATCTACCAAAGCTTCAAGAGATAATTCAATATCATAAACAAGTCAAGAACCTAAGGATAAAACTCTAATTAAAAATCATGATAATGCCATTAAATCAATATTAGCAATTATTCATCATAACATCAAAACTTATCAGTGTCCATATGAACAAAAGTTAGAAATTAAAAAAATTAGTCATTCTAAAATGTTGGATTTAGACATTGTTAATCCCAATAATGCATGTGTAGTAGAGGATCCTATTCAATAATAATAAAAAATGATAAAAATAATTAAAGAGAATGGAGTTGTGGCTTAGAATAGGATGAAACAACAAGTAAACCAACATCATAATGAGAGGTATCTTCAATGACCCAAGAACAAAAAGCTTGCACCTAAATTTTATGAGCCCTATAAGGTTCTCTATTGCATATGATGTGTCGCTTATAAATTATAACTTCCACCCTTTCCAAAATTCAACCTATATTACAAGTAACTTGTTTGAAGAAAGTACCAATTGTGGTTTTACAAGTGTAATGACTTAAACAATTGGGAATAATGTCATTCAATTTTCAAGACTTATTCATGAATTTTAGTATAAATGAATAAAAGTATAAACTTACAAGGATAAAATTGCCATCAAGTAAAATTATTATCTCTTATGATGGAAAAATTGCTAAGTTAAGAGAAGCTCTTATGTGATAATGGTACGATTCTATTTTATAGAAGCACAAGACATTAAAAACTCAAGATCCACCAAATCTTCAAGAGACCGTTCAATATCATCAACAAGTTTTTTAAGAACCTTTAAGAGTAAAAATATAATTAAAGACCATGATAATGCCATTAAATCAATACTAGAAAGTATTCCTCCTAACATCATACCTTATCACTATCCATATGAATAAAAAATAGCAATTGAAAAATTAGTCAACCTGAAATGTTGGATTTAGACATTATTAATCCCAACAATGCTTATTTCAGAGGATCATATTCAACAGTAATAGAAAATAATAAAAATAATTAAAGAGAATAGATTTGTGACTTAGAATAAGATGAAACAAGTAAACCGACATTGTAGTGAGAGGTATCTTCAATGACCCAAGAACATCAAGCTTGCACCTACATTTTATGGGACCTATAAGGTCCTCCATTACATAAGATGTGTAGCTTATAAATTGGAACTTCCACCATCTTCCAAAATTCATCCTATCGTACATGCCACATGTTTGAAGAAATTAATAGTTAACAATATTCCAATCCAATAAGGATTTCCTAAGTTAGGTTAAGGAGGAAAAGTTATTTTAATATTGAAGGCACTCATTGAGAAATGAGTGAAGCCATTGCAAAATATATCCATATATAAACTATTAATAATGTGGGAGAATGTGCCAGTTAAAGATGCAACATGGGAAGATGAATAATTCGTAACAAAGATTTTAGAGTTGCAAAGTATTAAGGGCCACTCTTTTCTAAATTAGAATATTATGATCCAAACACCCTATATTCATAATTGTAATAAGGATACACTTGTGACATGGTTAACCTTAATATTTTATTTTATTAATTTTAGTTACTGCCTTTGGATAACTTAATTAGGATGAAGGGGTGTGTCCCTACAAGTTATGACTTTAAATAAGGAAGAGAAGGTTCTCCTAAACTATCATAAGTTTTGATATTTAATTTCTTATATTTATTTTTTGATTATTGGTCACCCCTTGAAGTGGTTTGCTATTTTACTAAATTTTTCATATATTTATAGGAATATCATAGCAACAAGGAGAATTTTTTATCATGTTGCATGTACTACAATCACATGAATGGGTATATTTTAATTATTATTTTATATTTTGATGATATGCTTATCATTAGACACGCTAAACATTTAATCAAGGAAATCAAAACCCAATTTCTAGTGTTTGAGATGGACTTAGGTGTTTCTAGATTCATACTTGCTATGGAGACTCATAGGGCTAGAGCTAATAAGAAACTATGGATAAACTAGCTCAAAAATATCTTGAGTTTGTTTTGTGGTGACTTGATATGCATGATAGTAAACTAGTAACTATACACCTACTAGCTAGTATGAAATTAAGTTTAAACAATATCCTAAGTCCGTGGAGGATTTTGAAGGCATGGGAAATGTTCCACATGCTAGTGTACCTGGAAGTCTTATGTATAAAATGGTTTGTACAACACCAAAAATTACCCAAGCAACAACAATTCTAAGCAAATTCATCACTAAGTTATGATATGAACATTAGATAAAAGTAAAGAGAGTGTTTAGATACTTGAGAGGAACTCTAGAATATTATTTTTCTTGTCATTGTACTAATGATGTGGAAAAAGTCTTGAATATACATGGATTTATATATTTTGATCGAGCCAGGTCTTTACTTTTTTTGGAGTACTTAGCTGGGCGAGTAAGCAAGATCAAGCAATTGTACTATACGTAACTAAATTAGAGTATGGTGACAAAAAATGCTTGTAGAGAAGCAATGTGGTGTAAACAAAGACTAGGTAACAAGATCAATTTCAAGAGTTATATAGTATTGAATTATGATTCATATGCAATTTATTTGACCAAGAATCATGTTTATCTTGCTTGAACTTTAAACATGTGGATGCTCAATATCATTTTATTAGAGATATGGTTGAGGCAAAACAAGTTTAGATGGAAAAATGACACTCAAGTAAATACTAGGGCTTTTCTTAGTTCACTAGTTCTATGTTCCCAACTGCAAGTCATTTGCAGAACTAACAACTATATAATTGTAGGCATGTCACTGCAAGTGTGTATGATAACATAGGTGCACTTGTACATTGTTACACTCCATGCAATGATAATCAAGAGCATGGTGATGTTTTGGAGGATACAATTTTATATTTTGTCATGAGTTTTTCTTTACCATCACAAGTCATGGGTAGTGTTTGACTATAGTGTAGGAAGATAATGACAATTAAATAGAGTGGATTAACAACCTTTGACCAAGTGTGAGTGTTAGTGGCTTATTATATGTAGTGATTACTCATATGGAGGAGTCATGTTACATGTAACATGTGGTATGTTGGTATCATGATATATAGTCATGAAATGATTGTGATCATTGCTATTCTACATGGCATTTAGATGGTTAGATATTTGTAATTACTTGTTGGATAGTTTTGTGGCTATAACTAGTGCATATGAATGAACCAAGGCTAGAAACTTAGTTGGTTGAGCTTGGTGAATCTAGAGAAGGTTGACATGATCATAGAGGAAGGTTATGTTATAAGTCAATACATCGAGACTCTATAAAGAGACTTGTTGTATTGGACTTTTGATTCTAAATAATATAATTGTAGCAATCCTTTGGTAGTGGGTTTTTTCCCATAAGAGTTTTCCCTTTATATCTGGCATTTCTTGTATTTCTCATGGTTTTCATGCTATTTCATATGCTTCATTTAATGTTGCTAAATAGATTCTAATTCTCTTATAATTGTTTTTGATCACATAGTTATAAATTGTTCCTCTATCCTAACATATCAGTTAGTTGTAACAAGGATCTTAATCCCAACATTTCTAGAATAAGAACTTCATGTTAGTACATGCAAATTAAACAATTAATTATAAAAAAACATAAATATTGAAATTGAAACTCTAGGAAGCTATAAAGTCATTGAAATTTTGTAAGTCGAATTAATGATACAATGAGATGTCAATCACTATAACATCTACTTATGATGACTTGCCAATAAAGACAAATAAAATTAATTTACATCTTATTAATTAATAATTATATTAAAAACATTTTATCAAAATAAACCTCAAAATAAATCTTAAAATAAAAAATTAATTTAAAAACCTAACTCCAATTAAACAAGTATAAAATGTCCAAACTATTAAATCCTGCAGCTAACTCGTTAAAAACAGGTTAAAATGTTCAACCTATTAAATTTTCTCCTAGAATACCAGACCCACTGATCAGTCTACCGTTTTTCATGGACCATATTTGATTCCGAAGTTGTCGGATTCCAATACAGTCTTCAAGTTTATTGCACATGCGTATGACCCCAAAGACCAAAATTTCAACTTGTAACTCTGTTCAATCTTCCGGAACGTGCACGTGGGGTTGACAGCAATCTGTGTTTGCTTTTGGGTCCCGCCCACAATCCAGTTTAACAAATCTAAGTAATACGCTATAAAGCCCTCCACACTGAAGTATTTCCAAGCCAATGTAAAAGAAAGTTCAGTGATGCTCAATTAAATCTCACTGTTTTTTTCTTTTTCACCCTTGATTGTTTTGAAATCAAATCAACTATGGGAGGAGAATTGGAGAGCTGGGTTTTAATGGTTACTGCTAGAGCTCCTACTAATATAGCAGTGATTAAATATTGGGGCAAAAGAGATGAAAAATTGATCCTTCCTATCAACGATAGCATCAGTGTGACCTTGGATCCTGAGCATCTGTCAGCTACTACTACTGTTGCAGTCAGTCCATCATTAACGTCTGATAGAATGTGGCTCAATGGCAAGGTAAGTACTTATAGACCTTAAAACTGAAGCATTTGGTTGTTGGTCTTTGTTTTGTGGATTAAGTGTTGATCGTAGGGTGTTTCTTGAGGACTCAAAAACCATTTAGTTTGATGTAAAGGATATAGATTAGTTGTTGGGTCACTCTCTGGACCAGCCAAACAAAGTTGGAACGGAAAGAACTAAGTGATTTAAATTTTGGGTCATTTCTTGGGCCTTGGAAAACCCGTTTGTTTTTTAGTTTTTTGCTTTTTAATGTTTGAGAAAGGTTATGGATTGCTTCCAAAATAATCTTAAGATTTATAAACATGGGTTACGATTTAACGTATTATGTAGTTTTGAGATAGACTTGCAATTTTTCTCAAAATTCAATTAAAATCATCCAATTTTATCTGATTTTGATCAAAATCACCTAAATGGAGCTCTTCATTCAGCAAATCTTGTTTTTCTCTTATGGGTGCTGCAAAAGAGACACTCAGATGTTAAAATGAGGGAGGGGGGTGCTTTATTTCTTTCGAGGGTGCTGCAAAATAGATTCAAATGTTAACGTCAGGGAGGGGTGTGGCTGTTCTTCTCTTGTGGGTGATGCGAAACAGATCTCAAAAAGAGGGAGGGAAGTTTTGCATCTTTAAATTTTGTCTTGTTTTCTTTTTAATTGAGTGGCTAGTATTCCGAGTGAAAATATCCAGACTTGCTAAGGCTAACTCGGTTCGGGCAAGTTTTCTTGAGTATCATACAGTAATAATTGTTATGACATCACAACCTGATCACATATCCACTGGAGTTAAGGGTTGCCTTATTACTGTGAGGGGATTTGAACCTATATCAAAGTTTTCAATTAGTGCCCACAATTACCATTACACCACAACCCCTTATTACACAGAGTGAGGGGATTTGAACCTATATCAAAGTTTTAAATTAGTGCCCCCAATTAACATTACACTGCTATCCCTTATTACACATAGAAAACCTGTTTTGTTGCTGGGAAATATATGAATCTATTGGAAACTCTTTTTGCACTGTATTTATTGATCTTTTTCATTTCTGATTTGTTTGATTTTGGTTTTGAATGTTGATGCGCTTGTAGATTCCCATTGATCTACTTTGGTTTTTCTAGGATGTGGTATGATTTCTCTCTGTACCAATTGTCCAGTTAGATTGTGAGCAATGGTATAAATGGAATTTCACATCACTTCATGGAATGAGGAAAAATAAAAAACAATCCGGTAATCGAGAAACATCTGATGGTTTTTTGGGTTTATTGGTCAGGCCTCTAAAAACCATGTGGGTAAGTTAGACATATATGATGTTGGAATATTAAGATTTACTTTAATAAAGTCACCTTAGTGACTCGTTGTTTAATAATTGATTACATTTTTGTAAGATGGCAGTTTGGAAAGTTATATTTGAATGGCTTTATAAAAGTCATATTGTAACGCATTCCAAAATGAACTCTCAATAATATTATTATCATTTTATGTTTAATAGTAATACTGTGCAAATGTAGATGTTCTTGATTTTCCAATATGATATTAGACTCTAGGGAACATTTAGTGAAGGACAATTATTTATATTGGTGATAAAGCAGCAGTCATGAAAGAATATAGACACCCAGATACGAGTGGAAGATCTGATCTGTGCTGAATGATCTGCTACGGGCCTCACTCCTTTAACAGGTTGCTGCAATAGTTTTCATTATTTTCTCTGCTGGCAGTTTTTCATTATTCTATACAGCGGTCAGATTTCTATTTGCAATCTGGTTAAAACTCTTCGATATTTTATTCATTTCAAAGTTATAATCATTAAAAAGGGAGATATGGTTTGTTTACTTGAAAGAATGCATTTATAAGAGGCCCGTGTCTTGCATTTAAAGTAATGGCATTTTGGTAACAATAAGAAGGAAGTGTGAAGTTTTTGAAGTCACATTTTAAAAAGTTGTTTTTTTTGTTTGCTGTTAAACAATTCAATAAGTTTGATGCATAAGAGGATTTAATAATTTGTTTAGAACGATCCTAAAAAAAACGGCCTGCCAATCTTTGTGATGTGGAAAAATTAATTGACAAGTAGTTCAAAACTGGTTATAAGGTTTGAAAGGGGCAATTTTGGAGTGATAAAGTTGATATTAAATTTCTGGAATATTTTTTAGGGTTGTAATTTTTTAAGATGGAGATTCCTTTAGACAAATATTCTGGATTCAACTTTCATATTTAGAAAATAACAGTTTAAATGCAATTAATAGCAATGAATAAAAAATTACAGGGAATAGTGAATGGGAATGAAACAGCACCTACAAATGCAAATAAGTTATTGGATTGGAATAAAAGAGATGATAAAGCTGAATCTATTATTGGTCTTGCCCTTTCTGACATTGAATTACATCATGTAGATTTAGACAAATCATCAACAGAAATTTGGGATAGTTTGAATAAACTGTTTGGAGCAAAAGCACTTAATGCAAAGTTTTCTCTAAAACTTCAACTATTCAGACTCAAAATGGAAGATAGAATCATTATGCCAAACCATATAAGCAATTTGAGGTCTCACATTAGACAATTAGCAGGAGTCAAGGCTCTAGTAGATGATGATGATGCTAAGGCTATTTTGTTAAACAATTTGCCTTCAAAATACAATAATGTTATTTCTACACTTAGTCAAATAACTTTACAAGCCCTTGAAAATATGATTTCAGCCCTTTTAGAGGAAGAAAACAGAACAAATGCAAAAGATATAGAAGTTGATTTTCAACATGAGAATGTATAGAAGTTGATTCTTAACATGATAATGTATTTTATTCATGAAACAATAATGAAAGAGGGGAAATTGAATGTTTTTATTGTAAGAAAAAGGGTGACACAGCATGGACTTGTAGAACTCAAGCCAATGATGTTCTTAAGGGAAAGTTCAAAGACAAATTACATGATGTTAACTTAGCATGTGTTGAGGATTGGGTTGAGGACGAGAATCCACTAGATGATGCTTTTGTTGAAAATTATTGTTTTGAAGATACTACGGATGGATGCTTATTTTGAGCCTGCATGATTGAAGGCTGAAGGCATCAGATGTTGAAGGATTTTTCGTCATCTCAAGCCAGCTTATCTCTTAGAGATGGTGCTTTGTATGAGAAGTATATGTTTTTGTCTTCCTTTTTGATGTTGACAAAATTGAGGAAGGCATATATTGTGAAGTTCCTTTTTTGAAGATAGGTAGGGATCTAGTGAACTCAATATGGATTGTTGACTAGATGGTTTGGGAGTTTGTGGATTTGGGGAATTATACCCTTCCAAGAGTCATGAGACAACTTGATGGAACAATGCATTGTTGTCCAACAATTCAAGGGATCTGTGATTTGGGAGTTTGGGGAGGTGGTAATCAAGGAACTTGGAAATCCAGCTTGGGAGCTACACCCGTCTGAGGGTTATGAGACAGCTTGATGGAGTTACACTTGGTTCAAGATTTGTTTTCTCAAAAATAAAAAACTTCTAAAAAATATGTATTTATTTGTTTCAATCAGCATGTTTAGTTGTGTGAAATGTAAACCTTAAAGGGGGGTGGTGGAATATTAAGATTTATGTTAGTAAAGTTACTCTAGTGGCTTGTTGTTTATTTTTGTTGTTTAATAATTGGTTACATTCCTGTAAGATGACAGTTTGAGAAGTTATATTTGAAAGACTTTATAAAAATCCATATTGTAACACATTCCAAAATGAACTCTCAATAATATTATTATCATTTTCTGTTAATACTGTACAAATGTAGATGCTCTTGATTTTTAAATATATGATTCATTTGTTTGGTCATTTGCAGGAAGTTTCTCTTGCCAGTGAGAGATATCAGAATTGCCTGAGAGAAATCAGGTCTCGAGGAAAAGATGTAGTGGATGAGAAGAATGGGGTTATAATCAGGAAAGAGGATTGGCAAAGGCTTCACTTGCACATTGCATCACATAATAATTTCCCAACTGCTGCTGGCTTAGCTTCTTCTGCTGCTGGATTTGCTTGTCTAGGTTTAAAATTTGTTTTTAATTATTGATTATGATTATACACGAGTGTTACATGCTCAGCCTGTTCCCTGCAAACTTTTGTCTTATAAGTGTGCGTTGCTGGCTCTGTTGCAGTTTATGGCCTTGCAAAATTAATGGATATTGAGGAAAGATATCAGGGCGAACTTTCAGCTATAGCTCGGTCAGTACACAAAAGTAGTTAATTTTTAATATTCATTAAAAAGTTTAAATCAAAGTATTAAACACAAGAAAGGTACAGATAGAGGCATCACTATAATCAGTCCTATATCACTGTATTAGCCTAAAACAGAACAAGAAATAAGAAACTATTCCATGCAAAGTCTATAAAGAACCATTGTATCTTCAAGCACATCTTTCTTTGGTTTTGCAACAGGTGCTTTCGGTAGCTAATCCAGCAGATGTACCAGTAGTGTTAGGTTGAGTCAGTATATCTTTGTACCCAATAGAAACTCCCTTACCAACCCCCTAGTTACACTTTAACTTTAGAAAACATTTCATGTATAGCGTGTTTGAAAACTATATATTCCAAGCAGCCCTCACTAAAGGTTGAGCAAGGCTGGATTGAAAAGCAACCGGACTGACAAGCCTTTAGTGACTGCACTAAAATTTATTTGGCCCTAGCAGCAGTAGCTTTACCATGAACAGAAGAGCCAGAATTAGGCAAAACGACATAACTTGACAAAGCATGAAAACCATATGACTCAATGTGTCCTACTTGGTCTTCATCACTGCAATGGTTCTTTTAATGTTCCTTTCCTCATAGGGCTATTAATGATTGTACTGTGTCTTATGACTTGACTTTAAACCACTATAGGTTACACCCCTGTTTCTTTGTTCATTTTTATTTTGTTCTTTGTGTTTAGTTACTTTTCATAACCGATTGTTCTTTCTGATTCCCATTGACCTATTTTGGTTATTTGTGTACTTAAAGATATTTTATCAATTTCATTCTTTCGTGGGATGAATGACTTTGAACCCTGGAAACTGAACACTCACCTGGACTAAATTGTGGTAAAAGAATAACATTACAATCTCCATGGATGCCAAGAGCTCTATCAACATGGTTCCTTAAACAGCTCCTAGATGCCCTCAATAGGTTCAAATTGAGTCAAATAACCATCCTATATTCTCTCCATCTGTTGCACAGCTCACCAAACTGCCCTAGATGCTTGGAAAAAAGCATAACTGACCTCTACCTCTTCAACTGCTCAAAAATGCCCTTAAATTGATTCATAAACCATGTGGAAAATGCTTGAAAATGATTAAATGCCCCAGGAGGGCGTAGGATAAGCTTTTTTAGTGCATTTTCAATTGCTTCTTTACTATCCTTAATCAATCACTTTACCTTGAAACACTATATTTTGATTGCCTACTCACCTTTAGACTGTTATTCATGCTCTTCAGCTGAGTTGACCTCATCTTTGTATAATCTGTTGGTGCACCAATTTTACTATTTCCAATTAAAGGACTGCCACTGCTCATTCTTCATTGTGAGGGCTGTCACTTACACTCTGCAACATGGGTTCACTGAGGTTTGAAAGCCTTATGGGCTACCCTTGTGACTTAGTCATACTGTGCTTCCGTGATGAATTTCTTCCTTCTACAAACTTGTGTATCTCTCCTTTATAAATTTCCATGATAGTTGTTGGTAAACAGTTTTGTCACTGCGAAGATTAACTGACTTGCCCAATGGGCAGTGACAAATTTATGGAGAAATTGTTATAAGATTAACGATTCTCCTCTGTGTTTGAGAGGGGTAGCTCTCTTGTATGATGTGATTTTAGATTTTAGCTACTTTTAACTGGAAAGTATTGAAGGCAAACAAAAGAAAAACAGGGACAAAAAAGAAGAAGAAGAGATTAAACAAACTACGGAAGCACACAGACTTCCAAATAATCTGCACTCTTGGAGCGATAAAGAGATTATGAACAATAAGAAACTGAATAAACAACAGAAAAAACCAACTTCCGGGAAGGAATTATTGACATAAGAACAATAATTTTTCTTCTTAAAAATTTAAAATCAATTAGAGCTCACAGACTCTAAGTTCTCCCCATACAATGCTCTCAGATGCAGAGCTGCCCAAAAGATCCCCCTACGAACATTTACACTTGTATTTGTAATCATTTTTTTGGATAGGAAATCCAAGAGTTTTCCCCTGAAATTTTAAAATGACAATATTTTCAAAAGTCACCGATTCTTCTTAACCTTCTTTCTCTGATTCTTTTCATAACCGTTTTCTTGAAATATAAAATTCTCTTTTATGACTTCTCCCTTCCTCTTCATAACAGTTTCTTGGAATTTAAGCTTTTGCTTTAATTCTTTTTTTGGAAGACTTTTTGAGTTTTCATTAGACTCCTGGGATACCTCTAATTTTCTCTTTCAACTGATTTTTTCCAGGTTTCTTTAGACATTCTCATATTGTCTCAATCTACCTTGAATTTATTTGCATTAGTTGTAGTAATCGGTTCCAATACATCCCATGAGCTGGGTATATCTCCATCTGAATCCACATCATCTGGAAGCATCAAAATTGTTGCTACCATATAGTATATTGCCCAACAAGACCTTGAGAATTGACTGGTTCCACAGGACCCTCCCAGCTCTTATCCACCTTATCCTTTCTGCAAAAGCATGCCAACCACATGAACCACCAGCTTCATCTTCTTCAGAAGATCCTCTTGAAGAATGCTCTAACAATGGACCACAATGCTCAAGTTTGTCTGAGTATTTTAGAATGTATTACTCTTTTTGATTTAAAGCCTCAAAAACATATGCAGCAGGAAGAAGTCTTCCAACAACTCGTGCATGACAAACACATATATAATATAACTCATCCATTTCTTGTTTCTGTACTCTTCCCAGCAATTCAATCTGCAAGATAACCCCCAATGCATAAGACTGGCTTTGGTAGTTTGAATGTTTGAAGTTTATCCTCCCGATCAGCTTCAGCATCATCTTCTTCATTTTCCTCGTCTTCTTTAGGAAGATCTGGATCTGCACCCTACATCTGTCTTTCCAAGTGTTCAAGTCCCCCTTTTTTTTTGCTGCCTCATTATCTGGATTTGTTCTTAGGGCTTCTGAGTAATGAGACAAAGCCTCATCAAGATTGCCTATTACAACATAGATCTGTGCCAACTTGGTGTGTAGCGAATCATCTACCCAGTCTTTTAGTTACATATCCAAAAGTTCTATGGCCTCTGCATTCTGTCCTTCAACAGAACACAGATAAGCTAAGGCTAATGCAACTCCAAGATACCCAGGTTCTGAACGCAAGGCTGATTCATAGAACTTTCTTACCCCAAGACCTCCTTTCACATCAGGTGTGATGCCGATAGACAGCTTCATTGCTCTTGAAACTGCAACTGCTGTTCTTTCTTCAAATGGGTCCACCATAAAAGGAAATTTTGGTTAAATAATTAAATTCCAGTGGCTTTGCGAATCCATCTGTTCCCCAAAACCAGTCTATCTGTAACATCATATAGATGAACTTCTGCAGCCTTTTAAATAATAGAAAACAGAATCCCATCTTGTGCAATCTCTTCCAGGATTTCATCAACCTCCAGAGGTTCAGAGGAACTCTCAATATGTTTATCAATTAAGCCAGTTGGAAAATCATTGTTGTTAATTTCTTGTTGTCTATATATATATATCGATTTTGAATTAAGGATTCAAAGTGTTGATCAACTGAAGTCTCAAGAATGTCGTCCAACAACTGTTTATTAAAGAAGTATTCGGTAAATCATCTGATGCCATTAGTTGAAACTATGGCAATACTGAGATTTTGAGCAGTGAAAACTGGAACACCTTTCAAATGCTTTACCCTTCTTAGCCCAGATTTCTCTCTCAAAGTTTGTTGGCCTCCTTGACCTGTTTTTCATTGGGAAAAAATTGGAACATGTGAGGCCTGTCTTTGAAATGTTTATAGGCTACCTCAAGGCGACAAGCTCCCACCAATCTGCTTGGAATGTTTAACCGGTTCACATACCCAACTGCATCACCTATGTCCAAGAAAAACTGAAAAACACCATCCATGTCATTTTTTTTGTGTGTGACTAATGCAAGTATCTTCTTCATCCACTCAGGAGTCTCATCAAGATGGCGCAATTCAAATCGATCTTGTCTTTGCATATTGTGCTCCTTGCCTCTACTTGTCTTGTCACTGAATTGAGAAGAGTGATTGTAATGGTGAGTTCTTCTTTGAACTCATTCCATCTAAATGCCTTTAGGACTTGTTTCTTGCTTTCTTTCATCCAATGTTTGTTCACATGCAGTGATGCTTTGTACATTCAAGAGTCTTCATGTACCACTTCTCTTCACACTTTACCAAGTTAATTTATTGGGTTTCTTCATACAACGGTAAACTGAAAATGCTCTCTATTGAGTTGGCATATGCATGATTGCTACATTCCCTATATTCACAAACTCTAACTTTGTTTTTCTTACAGAATGTTCTCACCACTTGAAAACAGTGTCCTTCCTGACAGGTTTATTATTGAAATTTGACACAATATATTATTTGCAGATGCTCATCTATCAAGCCTTTCGTGCAGTCTTTTGCACGTATTCACCCAATAAGAAACCAACTAATTTGAGAAACAGGCTAATTTACCTGCCTTGTTGGCATACAAATATACCTCATTCACAAGTGATTTGATGTAATAGTCACCTCTTCTTTCTTGTGTTATTTTTTGAATGTGATCCTGTTCTAGATTGCACCTTCTTTTTGAATAAACCTGATATTAGGATGCCTCAAAGTGACAAGCTAGTGATAGAGTCGAGTTTTTGCCTTCGTGACTTTCTCTCTATACTAGTTTTTGGAATGAGTTCCACAAGTGCATCAGCATTGACACAAGCTGCACTCTCTTCCACAACACCCATTGTTGGCATTGCTGCCTCTGTTAAAGCATTATATGAAACCATTTTTATTTTTTCCATGTTTGGTTCTGTTATATGCACCTCATTTGCTCTGTCTTTTAGTCCATTCATTTCAATGTGAGATCCCAAAACCAAAGGCGCTCTTTTCTGCACTTCAACCCCAATGGTTCTACCATGTGGTTTAAATTCTGATACTTCCCCTTTGTGAAGCATTATCACAAACAGAGATTTTTCTAATAAATCTTGAATCCCTACCATAATCAGATGGTAATAAGGATTCCCTGCACACCTTTAAAGCTTCTTTAGTAACAGGATTTACAGTAGGACCCTTGTCAATGGTGAAAATTGAGCTTGAAGGTGTAATACTAGTAATGTTTTCTGCATCAATATCATCATCACATGACTGCATGTTTTTGTTTGTATTTGCTTTGTAATCCATCAAATCTGGAATGCTATCCACAGGTTCACCATCTGTCTGAATTAACGTGCCTTCAATACCATTAGCCATTAACTGCTGAATATTGCCATCAAGTGGAAGAAACTCCATTCTATCAATTGCAAATTTGATCCATTCTTTTGATCCTAATGTTATCTTCATAAGGCCAACAACTGCCATACCACTATAAGCAAATGAAAACCTCCACAAATCTTTTGATATCACAGCTAAGGGTCTATATCTCACTTGCTAAAGAAGACAATAAACCACTTTGGATAACTGGAATACTGCAATTGCCTGGAGAAAGAATTTTTGATGAATCCATCTGTCCACTGCAAGTGACAGATGTACTGTTTGGAAGATAAGCATTGTCAACCTGAATAAAAGATGTAGAGGCAAATATATGCTTTTCTACATACAGAGGAACAGCAGATTGTACTGTCATTATCTGTTGCGAAAGGAACTGGCACTGCATGGTCATGAAGAGCACTAATCCTTGGAGTCCCAATACTAATCCTGGGAACAAGAAGTTAGGTGCTCCATACATAGAACGTTGTGTTTTGCTCAGGATGTGCACACTTATTCTTCACAAGCATAACCCTCAATGTACCCATAGGAAGGAAGTCTTTGGAAACTGATAAAATTCAGGCAAGGTGTGCCTATATGATCTTTCCTGTGCGAAGTGAAAATTCTGAGTCTGGAATCAACTGGAGGGCATGACCGGGGAGACTCATTAGTAGCTGTTCTCTGTGGCATGATTGGGGAACTTGGGAATGAAACCACACAAGTATCCATGTATGACTCAGATATTTTTAAATTTTTAAAATTTGAATCAAACCTCAATTCTTTATGAGTCTCAGGATGAGTGATCTTAATGGCCCTATTGTGATGTGAATAAATGCATTGATTTTCAATCAGAGGCCCAAACTGTGACAATTGTTGCATTGGTAATTGAAATGCAATGGGATTAAGATGCTGAGGCACACCATATGATGCATGTAGAAGCATAGACTGTTGTAATCTTAAACATTGTCCAGTAGGCTTAACTATTATATGATTGGTAGGCCATTTCAAAACACCATCATTCCTAAACTTATGATGACAAAGGAAATTAAATGAAATTCCATGAATTTTTACTGCAACCAACTAGTGGGGATATGAATGACATTGCATAACAAGGAGAAGGTTATACATTTTCATGATTAAAATTTGGGGATAACAATAATACAATTAACATAGAAACAATTGACAGATAATAGAAGAGACAACTCACAGTGATCAAGCTGGCAATGAAATCAATGACACTCCAATAACCTAGGGTTACTAGGATTTGGAAGAATAGAACACCCTTTTTTTCCTTTTCTCACACATAGGATCGCCCACAAAATGTCACCTGTCACTAACCTTTTCATGTAATCAAACTTATGGTTTTCTAAACCATTACATTGACTGTCATTGTGTTGAAGGACTTCAAAATGATAGTTCTTTTATGTCTTGATTGTATTACTTCCTTACTCAAACCTTATGTTTTTGGAGTGACTGTCCCTTCCCTATAATCACTAGACTGTGCATGCTGCCCATTGTCATTCTTTGAACTGCAATGTGGACTGTCGTTCCTTTTTCAATCATGTTTCTGAGTTTATGTGTATTCACATATTTCTGTACACTGTTCTTTGTTTTGGAGTTTGAAGTTTATCAAATAGAATTTTTAGCTTAGAGGAATATTTGTCTCTGGCCTTTGTCATCTTCTATGACTCTCTTCTCCCCATGGTATGATGACTGTCATCATAAGTTTTACCTGTTGGCTGCCATTTGCTTATCTTTCACAAACTAGGCTGTGATAATGTCCTCATGTGCTCTGCATTCGTACATTCAATGAGATTTTCTTGATCTTGTATAAGATGTATGAGCCTTCAAGGCCCTGTTGACTACCATTTGCTTCATATGTCATTCTAATCTGCTGCCATTTATGACTGTCCTTTGTTATTGGGTTTGTTTGAACATTCTCTGAGCCAATTCATAGGACTGTCATGTCATGTTGCCATATAGGTCTCCACTTTATACCATGATAGATGTTTTAACTGTCCTTTAGGATGTAATATCCCTGTTAGAATTGGCTATGGCTGCCAAGATCTTGAGACCAAATGAAAAGCACAAAAAAGAGAGAATATGAATGTGACAAGAATAAACTGTATCCTTATCAATATGAATCAATGATATGATTGTGATGTGATTGATTGTACAATGAGTGGAGACCCCTTGGTTATATAGCCAAGGTGAGATACAAGATGTCATAGGATTATGACAAGTGTCTTAATCATATGACATGAGACAACTAATCACACTTACCTAGGTCACATGTAGTAGTTGTCAAAAGATAAGATAACAACTAATGACAACCAACACCTTCTAGAAAGATTCCTTCCTATGACCTAAGTAAACTTAACATGTGTAAATAAGTCCCCTAGTAATGAATGAACTAGGTACAAGACTTTATTTACACCAACAATCCCAAACAGATTTTGTGCAATATTTTCTGATTTTTAAATGCAAGAATGATGCCCTAGTTTCTGAACTTTATTTTCTGCTAAAAACCCTAGTGTGCTGATTAAATTTTTACGTTTTTTTGTGATGCATAAACAGCAATATAAATGCAACCAAAAATAGGAAAACTGATGGCAGATAACAGTAGCAATAATACACCAATGTGGCTTGATTAAAGACTTCAACATAAACCAACAAATGTTTGCTAAAAACTTCCAGTCTGCTGCTACAGAATTTATAAATGCAAGATACACATAGAATGGGCTCCAAACATGTGCCACAACAAGGAGGAACCCCAAAAATGCAATGCAATTAACCTTAGCTGGGCGAAATTGCACAAGCTACACAGATGCAATGAAATGACGATGAGACTATGCTAAAAACCCTACCAAGGGTGCGCTGGCTTGCTGGGTTGATGATGAGGGCTTGCCACCCTATATCATTGAATCAGAACCTCCAACGTGCACAATTTGCCCCTTCAGATCAGAACTCTAGAAACTGATGTAAAACTGACATGAATTTGCCATTAACTCTATTGAAGCACATAGGAACCTCCGTCATGAAGTTTGCCCTTGAAGAAGCTAGGGTTTCTTCCAACTTCTTCTTCCAAGCATAAGGGTTTTCGTCCTTCTGCTGGTCTGTTCCATAATGGAATAAAAACTGAATGTTCGATGATGCCGAATGCTCTTCATTTATCTTGTTTATATAGTCACTTCCAATGCTAAACCTTCCTAGGCCGACCTGCTCCATGCTCCTCATTATGGCGACCAAAATAGGAAATAAATAATAATATTTATTATTTAAAAACCCCTTGATGCTTGTGTAAATAGTCTTGGGCTGGCCGACCAAGGTTATTATTCCAAGATAGGCGCTCAAGGTGAAAGCTAACTCTCCTTTGCAAAGGAGGCCGACCTTATGGGTTGAGGATGTCTTTTTATTCTTTTTTGTAAACTTCTCCAAGGGTGCCCAAATGATATTTAATGCCTTGAGACTGTAATGAACAACCCCAATTTTTTTTCTTTTTCCCCCGTTTCTACCAACTGCTGTTTGTAGTTTTTTCTGAGTATATTTTCAGGTTTGTTTGATTGTGTTTCTCATATACCATTCATTGAACAAGGATACCAAATGATACACATACTAAAGCAAATAAAAAAACAACAAGAACTTGCTGGAAATGTCTTTCATTCAACACTATAATCAGATATTTCAATGAATATTTTAAGAGCAGGTTTACAAAATATCAGAAATCTAAAGACATTTCAGACCTGGATTAATGCCTTACAGCAGCAAGAATGCCATCTTCAAAACTCAACAACCAGCACCTAGAAAAGGACGCCCAAGCAGCATTAAGAAGCCTTCTTCAAATCGTCTTTTCTTCACCAAGGGAAGGCTCACAAACCCCAGCATAAACTCAATCTCAAACTAACTCCAGCGGCTGCAAGAGTGCCTACAAACTCCACCAAGAGAAGGTGTTCAGCAGTTGGGAAAAAATCCTGAAAGTGGCGCCACCCTCAAGAGGTCGACCTGTCCTTTAAATTCAGAAACAGCCTTAAAAAATTCAAACCATAGCTTGAAATGATTGGCTGGGAGGGAGTCTTCTAATGAAATAATACCCATTTTGATCCCCCTCATCATTTCCAAAATATGAACAAATATATGGCTCTCAGGTTTAGGTGAGCCACACCTGGAAGTACATAGAAAACTCACCAAAACTTCAATTATGCATACCAAACTGAAAACACCATCAAACCACACCAAAACCAACACCCCCACTTCAAAAATGATCAAAAATCTTCATCTCATAAGTCTGAAATCTGCAACTTTGAAGCACAAGTGAAGCTCTTGTGTGAAGCCTCCAATACCCTCTCCTGATGTGGTCTTTCACACACGAAGAAAGGTGTCCCTGCAGAGGTTTTCGTCTCAGCAAGTCAATCCAAAACCCTCAAAGCCCAAGCTTCAAGAGAAATGTATGGCCAAGTTTCAAATCCTAACATCCCCCATGAAAATAAGCCTCCAAATGAAGTTTTATCCAAAGTTCAAGTTAGGGCGACCAGCAACCCTAAAATCCACGACATCCTTCAAAGAGCTTTGATTTAAATTTATCTTTTAATTTTTCCTTCATTCACTTGGGCACCCAAAGTATTAGCCTCATTAAAGAGATATACCTTAAAATCTTTTTACCTCAACATTAGCTTTTTATTTAAAATCTAACTCTTTTCTCTTCATAGGCGTCCACCCCCTTAATGCAATATAAAATACTTTAAAAGCTCTTTTAAAAACAAATTAAAGTCATTGTACTAGGCATCAAGGTACAAAATAGTCCCCCTAATGACCCTCAACGAATAAATATAAAGTCACTTTATTAAAATCCAATTTTCGTAGGAGGAATTAAATATTGAAAAGTCTCAACCTTAGAAACTGATGCCTCCAATGAAAAATGCTGCTGAGCGAGAACCTTGACCGGGTCCCACCTGCCCTGAATGACTTACTATTTTTAGAAAGTCCTAAAAATAGTAAGTAGCGCTTTGAAACTCGAATCAGAGGGAAACTGAGGAGCTCAAAAGGGCTCATTGAGGACAAAAGCACAACACCAAACCCCCTACTAAAAATAGTAAATGTATCCAAATCAATCCCACTGAAAGATGATGATGTAAAATGGGGACATTACAGAGATCCATTAATTTCTCCTTCTCTATGCTGGCCGACCTAGGTAAGTTTGCTATTAATTTCTTATTTTTTCTCCATCTCAAGGCCAACCTAGGAAGAGGGATATAGAGAGGGGACATTACAATCCTCCCTTCCCAAAATTGCTTGTCCTCAAGCAATGATAGCATGCCACCACTTGGATCCCATAACATCACCCTACCATATGTATCAAAATAAAAAAGATGGATGTACCCCATAGAGCCATCAACACCCACCAACTCTCCAACTTCAATAAATGCTTCATGGATGTGTAGGATTCCTCTCATAGGAGCATAGAAGAACACATCAGCCCCTCCTATGTCGCTGGTAGCAACCAAAGCAGCAACTTCCCAACTATTTGTAGTGTCTTCAAGGGACTCAATCAATTTTTCATCCTTTGTTAGTTCTCCATTGCCAAGAGCTGGTCCCACATGAGTTTCTCCATGAAAATCACAAGCCTTAAGGCTGATCCTCTTGGCTGTCGTAGCATGATAATGTGAAGATAAAGGATTGTTGTCATACATCAGAAAATTAGTCCTTACCTCATGCTCTAGTGCAGTGTCTTCCTCAAACTCCATCAGCTCTTCTAGACCTATCATGTGCACATCAGAAGTTTCCTTCTTCGGATTACAAATTAACCGATCAAGGAACTCGTTAATCTTGGAGCAAAGGAACTCAAATGTTTCTTGATCAACCTCTATGGAATTTTCTTCCCTTATTTCATTCATAACCTTTATCATTCCAATGTCCTTAGGGCTTTCATGATAAACTTGCAGTTTCTCCTCACGAGGGCCAATCTTATGCATATCCTTCTTCACAGTAGTGTAACTGATAACATCATCATATGGTTCAATTGCCTCCATACCTGAAGCTTGGCCGATTGCTTCTTAGATATCACTTGAAATTAGAGGTACCACTTCCTTCATCTCGAGCTCTTCAACAAATGGAGTCTTCACTTCATCAATTTGTTGTTGGTGCACATAATCCTTAGGAATCAACAAACCATCTTCACCTTCAACTTGCTTATGGGGTTCCTCTTGTTGTTTTGTGATGTCTTACGGCTTTGAATTTTCTTCCTATTCTACTCTCATCCCATCTTCCTTGACAGTTTCTAAGTCTTCCTCTTCATTCTTCTTTCGTCTTATGTAGTCATATAGTCCTCTTTTGTGGGAGTAGTAGGACTCGTGTGCTCTCAAGTACTCATCAAGGGGAATACAAGCCTTTGTATGATCTGACAAGCTTTGGTATTGGTCCAAAATTTCAGAAGCTTCAGTCTCATACTGCTCTTGAACAAGATCTATGTCCTTTATCTGAGGTTGGAGTTTCAATTGTCAATCCATGCTCTTTCACCAAATTCTTCCTACAAATGGATCCACAGGCTGGCAAGATCAAGGCTCTAATACCACAGTAATATCCCAAACAATATTTGTGCAATTTTCTGATTTTTTTGTAATACAAAATTGATGCTCTAATTTCTGATTTTCAATTTCTGCTTAAACCCTAGTGTGCTGATGTAATTTTCTGAGTTTTATAATGCATGAACAGTAGTACATAATGCAACCAAAAGATGGAAAAACTTGTAGTAGATAATAGTAGCATTAAATCACCAACATAGCATGATTAGATCCTTCCATATGAGTTAACAAATGTCTGATATAAACCCTCAGTCTGCTGCTACAAAATATGAATGCAAATTACAAAGTAAAGTGGGCTTCAAACATGCGCCACAACATGAAGAAACCCCAATAATGCAAATGCCAAACTATCCCTAGCTGGGCAAAGTCGCTCCAGCCACAAACATGCAACTAAATGATGAAGAAACAACTCTAAAACCCTACCAAGGGGTGCATTGGCCTGCTGGACTGATGTTAGGGCTTTGCCACCCTAGAAAATCTGAAGTAGAACCTCCAACTTGCACGATTCGCCCCTTCAATCAGACCTCTAAATGCAGATGCAAAACTGAACATGAAAACTAGCAATTATCTCCATTGAAGCACATAGGAACCTCCGTCATGAAGTTCTCCCTTGAAGAAGCTAGGGGTTTCGTCCAACTTCTCCTTAATGCAATAGGGTTTTCGTCCTACAGCATATGCTGCTCAAAAGTACAGACCAAAATAGAAGAACAATTTCGAATGAATGATGAAATGCTCCACAAGATCTTGTATTTTTACATGTTTCCTTCCTTCTCTATGCTGGCCGACCTAGGTAAGTTTGCTATTAATTTCTTATTTTTTCCCCATCTCAAGGCCGACCTAGGAAGAAATATAAATGTTTTATTGTTTTTATTCACAAGCCCGACCTGCTTTTCCTTAGCATGAGCCAACCTAGGAAAAGGGATATAAAGAGGGGACATTACATAGGAGCTCATTACAAAAGGTTTAGGTCTCTGTCATGATGCATAGGACTGTCACTGCATTTAAGATCTATCCGCTAGAATACTGTCCATTTTCTTATTTTATCACAAATTTTCCCTTTTAACCTTGATCTCTGTGCATTGTTTTCTTACTCCAATATGCTTTTGAAACCCTTTTTAATACTCTTGTAATCTTCAAACTGTACTTGCTTAAATCACTAACCTTCTGTCTTTCACAATCTGCTACGTTACCCTGGTTCTGGTAATTCCTCTGTTACAATAGCTCATCCCATATCCCTCAACTCACTATGCATTACAAGTCTATCATGCTTATCTAATTTAATGAGTGATTTCAGCCTCAATTTTGTCAGGCCTATATTGGGTCACAAATGACTTGCTTCCCAAAAACTAATCACTTTCCGTCTTTCCTCCTATGAATAAACAAGCCATGTCTAAAATCGCCTCCTTTCCAGATTCGAGGCCATCGTAACAAAGTCTAAGAATGGCATTCTTGCCATGGTAACTTGGACATTCTAGTGTTTGAATGGCATTCTTGCCATGGTAACTTGGACATTCTAGTGTTTGAATGGCTTGTTTCCAATGATTTAAATCTCTGTTATAAAATGAGCACCGAGAACTTCAAGTGAAAATGGCAGCCAATTGCAAATATCCACAGCTTTGCATGACAATTCTTTATAATCTTCTTCAGGTTGATCTCTCATGAAAGCATGCCAGCTAAACAATTGAAGAGCATTTTCCTGAGCCAGACCCTGTAATTCAATATCAAAATTTCCATTTTCATTCTTTAGTATGTTGGGGTCAAGCGTTTGTCACAAGCACCCTCCTCCACTGTCCAAACCAATTCCCTTGTAGAGCCTCTAACTGCTTCCAGTCATCAACATATTCCAGAAAAACAAGGGCCTTGATGGACCTCAAATCTTTTCCTCTGTTTCATCCTGTTCAACTAGTTCTTTTGCAATGCCAATGTCAGAAATCTTCTATACCAGCAATTTTAACTCCATATTGGGCACCTGGATATGTATTGTAACTAAGCCCACCCAGAACTAATTTATCAACTTTCTTGTATATCTGGTTTAATGGACAAATCTTAGTATCATACTTGGCACCAGCAACAATGGCAACAAATGGCCTGCTAGGATTAAGAAGTGCTTGCAAATGGTAAAGCTCATCCTGCATGCATAAACCTTTCAAGCCTTTTTCGGTTTTCCTCCATCTCAAGTCATCAATATGACTTCACTATATTCCATCACTTTGGTCTCAGTTGACAGTGTTCATTATTGCTTCTACCTTATTCTGCACTTTGCATGTCATAACACAAGGCTTCAAAGGGCCTTATCAATTCTTTTGAACAAATCCCATCACTGTGATGACAAAACAAATAAGATCGCAAGAAAGTAGGTTAATTGGCAAACCCTAGGACTGTAGCTATTCCAGATGGGTTCTATGCAATGCATATTCTTTGGCTAAAGGCTTCATGGTCTCTTCAAAGAGTTTATTGCTTGCACTGCTGCTAGGACTGAAAATGTCATCTCTACTGCCACCAGATAGATCCTCTTCATCTGTGGTATCCTTCTTACCAAAATGATTCAAGAAATCTTTCTCAATCTCATCAACTGAAACACCATCAATACTTTGGCAATAATAGTCCATTGGAAATTCGACACTCCCACTATTTTGTTCATCATCAGTGTTTTTCATTACATCACAAGTCCCTAGTGTCTGTCCTGTGCTCTCATAGCCATCTTCATCAGGAGGATATGTGCAACAATTGGTGGTCAAAACACATATGGCCTCCTCAAGTTCTCTCTACATTTTGAGAATTAAGGTGTTAAGAAAATTCATTACTTGAACAGCATGCATAAGAGCTGTCAAGGGATCAGACATTTGAGTCATATTAGGTGTGGAAACCATTGCAATATTCCATGCATTCATTTTGTTGTTCTGTTCCTCTCTTTCGCTTCTTTATTTCTGCATGTGTAATGTGGAGGCTTGGAGAATGATCACTGCCCTTAAAACTCATTACTCTATCCTTTTGATAATTGCTCACAAAACCACTGGAATCCATAGAGGCTTGAATAGCTGCAGGCTTAGAAGTTGTAGCTCAGTTACTCCTTGAAGCAATTTCTTCACTTGTATGGGCTACATCTGCAAAATAATAATCCAAATGAAAAACAGCAGGTCCCCCAACTAAGTAACCTCTACTGTGGAATGCACATGCAACTTCTCAGCCCCAGAACTGATCATGGAATTACTGTGTATTTTCCTAGATTCTAAAGATCCTTCTAACAGCCTAGAAGCATCTTCAAGCATAATGCAGGCTGGGGATTTCTCTTGTAGCTTATCATCTTGAACCTGAACTGCATCATGCACCCCTGTGCTAGGCCTCTGTAGATTCATCTCTACAGCTGACAATACCAATTTGGCAGCAGCTGGAGAGCTCTGAGCTGCCTCTGACCATTTTAACATTCCAAATATAACATCAGAGGCAGCATCTGGATCAGCAAAGTTTAGGTGGGACATCAGCATGCTACAGTAAAATTGTTGATATTGCTGATCAAGCATTCCAGGAGTTTCATTGATACGCCTCTTTAGTTTTATCAACTCATCTCACTCGCTGTCTTAGACATGTCTGCTATCACAACACTTCACATATTGACAGATGGATATTCCTGCATGTCTACCACTGTTCTCAAAATGGTGGATGCTGGAATAGACATTTCTTCTCTTGCAAGACCTTGACATAAAAGTATTAAAGAATCACGGTCCATTAGCTCCCACTTCTTCTCTTCAATACTATGAGGACTAAAGAATAAGTTTTATCAAGCCATTCTAGATCTCCAGAGTTCTTCAATACACAGATCAACCTATTTAAAAAAGACCACCTTGGAAAACCCTCTAATTGCTTGTAATGCTCATAGCCCTTCCAAACATCTTCAATCCTGTGATCCCCCAAAGCACTTGCTTTGATGATGTCTTTCTTTCTCTTACACTGTTATGATTTATATCTTGGTCCTTATATGAAAGACCTGTAGCTTTATTTTTCTTCACAGTCCACTAGTATCACTATAAACTACCCTTATATGCATGGCTTCTAGCCGCCATCTTTGCCTTTGACAACTTTAGTCATTCATGATAGTATCTCCTTTTTGCTGAGACAAAAGGTCTACCCCTTCAATGGTCTCTGCTTTTCTTCTAAATGAAGCCTCAAAATGATTACCACAGAGTATCTCTGTGGCTTCTTGCCATGCAAATAATATGTAACTATCATAAATCATAAATGCATTTGTTATGGAAAAACATACCCAAAATGCATTCAATACCGACCACAAACACCTTCTTATAGCAGTGATACATTTTAAGAGAACAAGTAGACCTGTTTTTTCTTTGTCCTCCACGTGCATGGTCCATTATTGAAGAGAAACAATGAATCTTACCAGTTTTCTAACCATTTCTGCGACCTTGAAGGGTTCCATGCTGCTCTATAAATGCCCTGGCCGCCATAGTAGCCTGAGGATAGTTTTGGAAGAGAAGAAATAACCAGAACCCTAGAAAGGCTTGTCTTAACTTCTTGAAACTCAATCTCACAAAACAAACTTACTACCAAAAGCTAAATGCACATGGTATTTGACAAAATCAAGGCCTCTTAGAGTCTTAGCAAGCTAATACTATTTCAAACAAAAGACACATTATTTAAGCTTTTTCACTTTTTACATTTTTTTAACACTAATAGCTACTTGGTGTAACTATTTAGACCATTTGGCAAAAATTGGCAAAAATAGGTTAACAGTTTTCACAGTCAAACATAATATCATGTATCCAGATATGACTGAAGTTTTGATTCTCTTTAAGTTGAAATTTATTATGGAAATAACCTTAAATGTCCCGACATAAGGTAAAATGTGGTATGTGAGAACTTAAATCTATTTTTTGCACAATTTATGTCATTATTGACAGTTAAGATTGACCTTCAAGTTCTTGAAATCCTTCAACATGTAGATCTAACATTGGATTGAATTGCAGTCAAGGTTCTGGAAGTGCTTGCCGCAGCCTTTATGGTGGATTTGTTAAGTGGTCCATGGGAAAGGTAATTTGCAACATCCTAGATGGACTTCTTTGAAACAGCTGGACCTGTTTTTGGTTTTTTCCGTGACTGATGTATCTTGGACTTGTAAATATATTCTCTGCATCTTTTTAACACATGGCTGTTAAAGAACATCAGAGTGCTTCTGGAGTTAGCTGTGTAGTATCTTTTCTGCACCAATTGAAGACATTTATGATCACACTCAGTTATCCATCAACACTAGCTTTTCTTCATCTTGATATGGATCATGTAGTGTGATCCAAAATGTCTTTAATTGATGCCAAAAGTTACTGCACAGCTAAATCCAGAAGCACTCTGGTGTTCTCTATCATGGACTGTAGAAACACTATGTTTCTTATAGATAGCAGTTAAGTTTGTGAGAAAATGCACTTGTTGTAGTTATCATTCAGTTAATATTTGTACAATATTCTTTTATAGGAAATGGATGGAAGTGACAGTGTAGCTGTTCAACTTGCAAATGAGAAACATTGGGAGGAGCTTGTTGTTTTGGTTGCCGTGGTATGTATGATGGACAACATTGATTGTCCTTCAAATTTTTTCTTGGAAATATTTCTTATTAGAAAATATCTTTCCAATCCTCTTGTTTTTTGATTTGTTAATATCTCCTTACTGGTTGTCCTTTGACTTAGATGCCACAACTGAACTGTATCTCTTCTGTCAAATTTACTCAAGGCTTGAACAGCCTCATCTGTTGGGGTATGCCACACCCAGAATTGGATGTGGTAGTTTACCCAATTCAAAATTCAACATTTGTACACTTTAACCATGCAACATGTCTCTTGGGTTTTTGAACATGTGTCTCTATTAAGTATTAAGTAAGCCCCGATGCTTTTACCACTTGAACACATCCCATTTGACAAATGTGTCAAATTCTCATTCAAATAATTCTCTATGTAGGAATGAAAACATTGGGAAAATAATTGTATATCATGTAACATTCCATAGCTTTTTGGCAGCTAATTATGCAATGATAGAGAACAATCAATTCCTCAGTGAGAAGGATGGGAAAACATTTTATACTTCAATATTGCATTATAATCATAGGAATGAAAGTTTAAAAACTCTTCAGGAAGGGATGCTGAGCACAGTGCTACAATTATTAGAACATTTGAGTTGTAAAAGCTGGGCTATTTCATGCACAAATGTAGGTCATATATGCAGATTCCAAATCTGCATCTAAGGTTAGTGGTCAACTTAGGATATAACATCCTCTGCATCTAAGCTAAGTGTTCAACTTACAACATGGCATATTGGTACATGTATAGGAAGATAACTTTAACAAGCATATATTGCAGCAACCATAAGATAATTTTGCTTGAGTCTATCTCATTTAATAGATTATAAAGGTATCCTGAAAAAACTGCTCATGGAGAAAAGGCTTGTTATGGAGGAAGGCAAACAATACCTGCACTTCAAAGAGGAGATCTGTATAAGTGGGTCTAGAAAGTTGCCAGCCAAAAGAAATGGGAAAGCAACCACAGTAACCTTATGATGGCTTTTATCAAATGCGAGAAAACAGTGCGAAGAAACCTACAAAACCAAAGGTCTATCAACATAACCAAGACTGGCAGGCAGGAAGCTAGAGGGAGAGAGGAGGAGAATGCAATGTCTCTTATGGAAATGCTTGAATAACAAATACAGAAATGCAGATACTGCTGTAGTGACTGTTACGAAAGCACAAATAACAGAAACAGAAAAATGCTCCAGCAACAATTATATATTTTTATAGTTTCTGCTGATAACATACTTTCAAATGGAAAACTAACAAACTGATACGACTTTCTGAATATTCCAGTATTCAAACTGCACAGTACTAAAGATCCTGTTGAGACTTAAGAACTTGTATTGCACCCTGAGAATTTTTGTCCTCACGATGATTAATATCCATACCTGAAGGTTTTCATCTCCAAAAACAGCTGCTGGAACACCACTTCCAGCCCACAGAAGAAAATGGTTTGTTTGCAATATTCAAAAATATGATATCCTTGCTTCTTTCCCAGCACTACTTTATAATCTTCAATTTAGAATATTTTGAATTAATGGCAATCAGCTCCATGATTTGTGGTTTCTAATTAACAAGAAACTCCTCATAATTCGCTGGTAGGTAACTGACAAATCAATCCCTCAAATTTAAGGCAGTCAACTGGGCAGCTAACTGACAAGAGTGAGACCAACTCAGCTGCTTATTCCACTATATTATATCCTAACTAAAAGTCCTAGCTGCTGCTCAACTGGAAGACATAAAGACACAGCTGCCTTATTAAAAACACAAATTGAATCCTAACGGAAAGCTTAATCCTATCTAACTGCTGACAAACTCGGTGCTGTGGATGAAATTAAAAAGGGGACAATACAGAGAGAAGCAGAAACCTTATTGTTTCTGCATTTGGACCTCCCAACAAGGTCCTGGGAGCAAACTTCAGGAGCATAGAGGGTCGATGGAGGAGGGGCAACAGGAGAAAACCATCACACTCCTGCTCTTAAATAATATGTTGCATATAAAATGTTGCACTCTTTTTTAGAATGATAATTGTATGATACTGTAAATTCAAATATTGCATACCATATGGTCTATGAACAGAAATGCTTGCAAAATAACTAGCAATAATTTTGATTTTAAGTCTTTTTTAGCTTACTATATTAATTAGGATGCAGTAAATCTGAATTTTCATGAACCAAAAGTTTTGTACGAACACTTTCTTCTGCAATGACTAGACTTCAGTGGTGCTGATTTTCAAAACATTCTAAGCATGGTATTTTACTATAAAAAATATTTCGAATGCATTGGCTGTTTAATAAATCCATACAGTTGCTGTTTTTATATGATAATGTAAATTTTCTTTTTTTCATTATGTCGTAGACTGTAAGAATACATTATTGGATTTTTAGTTATCTTTGAAGCCCAAAACTTATCTTTAGGTGCTATCTTGTTAATGGGTATCTTGGCAAGATAAATAACACTATATATTGAGGAAGCTTGTTTAATGTTCCTTTTCTATATATCTTAATAAATCCAAATTTTGCTATTTGTAACCCTGGTTATATTACTCAGAAGAATAAATATAATGGAAGAAGATCGTGGTTAAGAATGAAAGGTGTTTCAACTGACTTTTGATAAGTAGGGCATTTGTCTTTATTAAATAGCAAAGGGTCCAATGTCATGCTATTTCTATTGTTATATAATTCCACAACTTGTGAATGACAGGTAAGCTCACGTCAGAAGGAAACTAGCAGCACAACTGGCATGCGTGAAAGTGTTGAGACCAGTGAACTTATTCGCCATAGATCACAAGTAATAGCTATTGTAGATGTGCTATGAGATTGGAGGAACCCTTGCATGACATATTCATAAAATTGTTGTCTTGAATTTAGCATGCTTATGATCAATTGTTAATGAATTTTGTTAAAGAATTTTATTTGATCAATAGCAGTAACAATCTTTTTCAGTATCTCTAAAATATGTTTGCTGTAGTATTTTTTCTCATTCTTTCTAGTTATATGGTACTAATAGGAAGTGGTTCCAAAGCGCATTGTGAAAATGGAAGAGGCCATTGCAAACCATGATTTTCCATCCTTTGCAAGGATCGCTTGTGCAGATAGTAACCAATTCCATGCTGTGTGTCTTGATACATCTCCTCCAATATTTTACATGAATGATACATCACACAGGCATGTTTAGTTTTTCTCCTTTTCCCGGTGATTTCACTAGTGTTTTTTAGGGAGTGTCTTGAAGAATCTACATTTTTCTATATTTAGTTAATATGGAAGCATGTCTGAGATTTCCATGAATTCTTTTTGTTGTTGCAGGATCATAAACTCCCTTGAAAGATGGAATCGATTTGAAGGAACTCCACAGGTATATCTTTTTAATTTCCCCCCCTCTACTTTATCTCATTGACAGGAAACACATCTCTGATGAAATGAACTAAGAAAATGAATTATAATTTTTCTTGAGATTTAAAGCAATCACAATTGTGACTTGTGATTGCTGTTCATACTTTTTAGTTTTTAGTATGTATGCCAGTTTGACATGATAGGAACCTTTTATATTTCTCTTTTGAACTACATAACATAACTTAATGGCTGATATTTCACGTGATAAAAGAACAAATGTTCTTGACAAGCATTAAGTTCACACCATCTTGTATCAATGAAGATATTTTCCCATCAAGACTGACTCTTCTTCGCTACTAAAATCCCTGAATCTATGCTTTCAACCTTCCATGGAATTGGCATATTAGTGATATGTACGATGCATACTATATAAATATCTAATATACTGCTATTGATCAGAACATTCCATGCTCCTTTTCATTTATACGAGCACATCATTTGCATTTACCTGGCCGTTTAAAGGCCTACATGAATCCATAGTTAAGAACCTTCGTCCCCAAGATCTGTGGCTTTGGGTGATTGGTGAATTGATAGATTGGACACTGCATTAATCAGCTGATGATCGCTATGCACTAGATTTCACCATGTAGCCCCTTCAAATTTCCTCCGCCAAGTCTCTAGTCCACAAAGCCACTAGCCAATCTGATAACCCAGATGTGATTTTCTTCAAGATTAATGGGACAGGGTCATTCTACATTGAGCAAAGAAGTGAACAGCCCTGGAAGAAATAATTCAAATGTTGTGAGTCTTGTGACTAAGGGACTATAGTCATCACTTAAATTTGTTAAGTGATGTCCACCATCAGTGGCCCAGATGCATCTGTCCCAAAGATCAATGGCAGTGGGTATTGGTAGGGTATTGAGTGCTTACTGCTTGACTGATGATCCATGACCAATAGGGATGTGCCATGCTTCCTCCAAAATTTAAGTGATGTCCACCATCAGTGGCCCAGATGCATCTGTCCCAAAAATCAATGGCAGTGGGTATTGGTAGGGTACTGAGTGCTTACTGCTTGACTGATGATCCATGACCAATAGGGATGTGCCATGCTTCCTCCAACTATTCCCCTAAGCAATTTAAAGAAGCGCCTTAAGTTCCAAATTTGATCAACAACAGACAATAACTATTACATCAATGATTGCAGAACATTAATCGAGCATCAAAAATGTCGATAGTTTATTTCATTGATGCCCTGTTGCGTTGATTTAGCCACATAGCTCCATATCAATGGTCCATGCTGAACTTGAACTTTGGCTGGAAAAGTGTCAGAAGAAACCCGTGCCATTAGATGGCAAAATAAAAAAGGAGCCCATTAAACACCAATGATGTGTTGTCATATAATCATGAAATCTGCAAAGTAAATCCACTCAACATGTGTTTTTAGTTTTATAATGCAAACCTACTGCATTTCCAACCCAATCAGGAACATCCACATCAACAATTCTTTTGTCAAGCCCTTACGTTGGACAAATCCAGACTGATGATGTGGATATCTTGGCACATTGGGAGATAGAGACTTTACCTCCCTAGCTATTCCACCGATCCTCATATAGCTGGTACCTGGTTTCTTCACAAGTACAATAAAACACTTAGATTAGAGATGACTGCTGATAGCAAGTCAACATCGAGATAGGAGAAAAGTGCATGGGAAAGGTGCAGACCATTATCCCTCACATAAACATATGAACCAAACAGCCATAGATGAAAATAAGGAGCTCAACTAAGGCAGTAAAGAAGGAAAATTACATAGGAACTCATTTATAATAGCTGAATGACTTGATCAAGGTAACATTTAAGTTTGACATAAGCACAGCATGAAATCCTATTTAAGATGTCTCAAATCAGTTATCAGCATGAAGGGAGGGCAGAGAGTCATAGTAAGGTAATTCAGATTGGATGTCAACACCTCCCATAATTTAGTAGTGAGATCCTAGAACAAGTCTCTTAGTTGGCATTAAGGTAAACCTTCGACCATCCCTAGTTAGATGAGATCACAAGTTTGCTTTCCATTTAACAGGTCCCCAACTTCAATTAATGGCTGCGTTTCCTTTCTTTGCTTCTGATGAGCAATGCCCTCGTGTTTGTGTTCTTGCTTTTGTAAAGCACAATGGATGCCAACGGGTTGATGTTTATCATTTTGTTTGTGAATGCATTTTGGTTCAATTGGATTTTCTCTGAGGAAGGGAAAGCTTTGATGTTCAAGAAGAACCTTGACAAAGAATCACATAATTTATTTGCTTTATGGAATGAGTCTTCCCAGTTCTTGTGTAAATGGATTGGAATCACAAGAGACAAATTCTAGCAGGTGAGCGCTATCAATTTAGCTTCTCTAAATCTGGAAGGCTAGCTAGATTCCCCAGCTTGATCTCAATCACACCAAGCTCATGGGAAGCCTTCCACCTTTTTTTAGCTGTTTAAAAGTTGCAGGTGTGGGGACACTGGGTGTCCCTAATTTTAGCAAAAGAAATGGGATGTCCTATCTCAATACCCCTTTCCCTAGAATGTCCTAGATGTCTGGGATGGGTTTCTCAGCCACGCCCCCTCTTGTCTGCTTCCCCAGAACATTTCAGGTGGTTGTCTAGGATGCATGGACATGTCCCTAGGGAACACTGTTTATCATAGGTTCTAAACCGTGAAAAACAACATTATGCGCCTTGTTATCATTATTGCTTGCAATACTTGGTCACTACTTTATTTGAAATTTCTATTTTGTCACGAAGGGATGTGGTTTTCTTCTGTCATGACTGTGATTAGAGTACTCCCTGATGGTCCTATCAATAATGCAACTTTTTGGCATGACTATTGAAATTTTTAACATGTTCTTTTATCAAATCATTCTGTAAGTAGATCTGCAATAGTGAATGAAATGTTATTAACCAATATTGTGCATGTGTGGGGTCCCCCTAGCCACTAGGTACATGGGAAAACATTTGTAAATACATATTGGCGCCCTTTTCTGTTTTTTTTTGAATGTAGGTTACATAGGCATTTGTATTTCTTGTTCTTTACATAGAAATGGTCGCATCATGGAATTCATCTTCCAGAGGTCCTATGAGTAATTCTCTTTTTGTAAGGCTCTGCGTAGCTGGATATTTCCAATAATCTGTTGTATTTCTTGTTCTTTACATAGAAATGGTCGCATCATGGAAATTCAACTTCCAGAGATCCTATGAGCAATTCTCTTTTTGTAAGGCTCTGTGTAGCTGGATATTTCCAATAATCTGTTGTATTTCTTGTTCTTTACATAGAAATGGTCGCATCATGAAAATTCATCTTCCAGAGGTCCTATGAGCAATTCTCTTTTTGTAAGGCTCTGCATAGCTGGATGTTTCCAATAATCTGTTGTTCAACCAAGTATCCATGTGTATCTGCTAGGATTTCCCATCCTTGCAGTTCGTATCTATTTGCTTGCTCAAAAGTTTGTTCTTTCTGTGCTCATAAAAAGTTAATTTGGAACCCTAGTTTTCCTCCTCTACTATTCACTTTCATTATGCTGTTTTTTAAAACATACAGCATGAGAATTTCTTTTATCCAAAGAAAGACAATCAAGTAGCATACCATTTCTCCATTTCCTGAATGCATGATAGGTTCTTTTGTCCAAAGAAAGACAATCAAGTAGCATACAATTTCTCCATTTCTTTAAAAGTTCATACAATGCCTTTTAGTAGGTCCTTTCAAGTTTCAAGTAACATGGCTTGGTGACATCTAGCATGTTCAACAGCTTCTAATATTTTTTTAGAAGTCAAGCATGCAGCAAAGCATTTAAGACCATTAATTTATTTGTTTGTTTTACTTGGAAAGGATTTGACGTTTGTTAAATAAGTTGAATAATTTCGCTAACAAATTTTATTATTTGTTGTGCAATTTTTTTTATGGTTAATACATTTTCTGGTTTTTGCAGGTTGCATATACTTTTGATGCTGGTCCAAATGCGGTAATGTTTGTACCTAATCGGAAAGTTGCAGGTTGCCTACTTCAGCGACTTCTATACTATTTTCCTCCAGATTCAAGCAAATCATTATCAAGGTTCTTTGTTTATCCTAATTCTTACTTCGCTTTCTTGTTGGAGTTACTTCATGGGTTTCTTCCATGTTAGCTTTTTAGCAATCTTTTTTATTTCTGTTTTCACTCAACTATTCAACTGATTCCCATGTTTTTCCTTTTAAACCCCTCCATTTCTTCTTGCTGATATTGACTTATTTTATCTTGGACAGTTATGTGGTAGGTGACACATCAATACTAGCAGAAGTTGGTTTGAAGTCAATGGTAGATATTGAATCGCTGACTGCTCCTCCAGAGCTTCAGAATGGAAGTAGCCATGCTACATATCCGGGCGTGATTGATTACTTCATCTGTACACGACCTGGAAAAGGCCCTATTTTATTTAGAAATGAAGACCAAGCTCTGCTTAACCCCAAAACAGGGTTTCCTCTTGAGAGTAGTTGAAACTGTTTTTTCTCTTATTGCTTTGGGGTCATTTCTCATTGTGGATAAATTCCATCCTCTGTTATTTTGTTGTGCTTTTTCTTTGGCTTTATACCTCCTTAAAAAGCCTTAGGATTTCCTTTTATGGACTTTTAGAACAGATAGCTTGTCTGAAAATAGAAGTTTCTAGTCAGATGTTTTTTCCTTTTATGTGTACCAGTACACAAATTCAACTTTGAAGAGAATTTAAGAATTGTGTCAGGAGATCTGACGAATAAAAGATTCGTCATTTTATTTGGTCATAAAAACTGACTTGAAATCCAAAATTTCATATCATAAAAAATGCAGTACAAACCTTGATTCAGAGTTATTACTTGGCAAAGGGTTGCTGAGTTGCCGGAAACTTTCCTTCCCTTGTCTAGATGTGTTTGTACATTGGATACCAGATACTGGGTACAGATACAATATTCCCGGATACATGGATACCATATCTGAATGTATCCACATACAAATCCCTGTATCCAACATGATTGGACACAGCGCCATACTGTTGGCAGCTGTCTCCGATTTAAGGTTAAAGAAATGGAACATTAAAAATAAATTATTCACAAATATATATATTTAAATCATTAAAAAGACACAAATATAATATAGCAAAATAAATATTATAAACTCAAAATATAAAAATCAAAACATATGTCTGAAGTGTTATGTTCTATAATCTTAGATGTTAAGTAACTGAATATATTTGTATTGTTATAATTGCTGTATCCAGCTGTATCTGTATTAGGGGTTCTTAAAAATTTGTTGCATCAATATCTGATACTGTATCCATACCTGATAATATGTCCGTTTCCATGCAATGTGGGAAAAGCACTACTAATATATATATAACAAAGCATAGTTAATTTGATAAATAAGGACCATCCTAGTTGATTCTTGCTGATTATACTATACACCTTTCTGTAATTATGGATTTGATTCTTGCTGATTATACTATACTCCTTTCTGTAATTATGGATTTGCAAACAATGCAACTTAATGCAATGATTGCTGTTGATGTGATCCTATGCTATACTACTTCCACACATGTTCACTTCGTGCGTAAGTTTACATTGATGGTTTCGTGCACTTTGACTATCACTTAGTTTGCTCCTTAACACCAACCTCGATATTGTTGATTACTGCTAGGTTTGGGAACAAAAGATCACCAAGTTGTTTTCAGGAATTTTTACTTCATTTCAATAACTCAGTTATTTGAAGCTTTAGGTTTTGGCCAAGATTTGTCTCTTCCATCAAATTCACCTGGGATTTGCTTTTGACCTCAGCTATTTTATATGCCACATCTAGAATTGGATGTGGTAGTTCTACACAATTCAAGATTCAACATTATACATTTAAAGCATGTAACAAGTCACGTGGGGTTTTGAACATGGTCGACAGGTCTCCATTATGGAAGCCCTGATAAGTTACTATTTGAACTCATCCCATTTGACTAATCAAGTATATTTTTTTAAGGACTAGTGAATTAAAATAGGCGATTCTTGAAAACCATTTCCTTTTTACGCATTTATGGAACTGTTAGCAATAAAACCTTAAAGATGAAAAATAGGGACGAGCTGCAAATTCTAAACTTATTATAAATATAGACAACTAGATTCTAAATGACTAGTTTCAAGCTAAGACAAAATCTAGCAGAAACTCTTTACAAACTAATTACTACAGCGACATATCAACGTCAAGATGAATTTGGCTCTAAATCAATACTCTCTCACAAGGATTCTAGCAACACTCGTGGAGGACCAGGTTTCCTTGCTTGCTGGAGAGCCAAATTATCCAACAGATCTCTGTCCTTTCAATTTAAGTCCACATTCTTCATCCAGCATATGATTTTATATATAAACAGCTTGATGGGGAATACTACAACCATCTCCAAGTGTCAGTGATATCTCTAAGTTTTCACGAAGATCACCATAGCCTGCAATAGTATTAAACCATACCTTCCTATCTTTCATTTGTGGGTGTGTTCTAATAACTTGTACGGGCCCAAATACAAATTCTCATACTCCATCCTCTATATTGAATTACACCCCAACAACTCTTTGGCCCTGTTAAAAAGTTTAAAACAAAACAAGACAGATTATTCATATAAATGAAATCTCATCGTAGGCATAAGAAATTGTATTAAATAACTAATAAACTAAGGGAAATTCTATACATAACAACCACATTCTAGAGGGCCCAAAAGACATGCTTTTCACACATTGAGGACACCAACACTTCAATACAGATCAATTTGGCATCAACAGGATGTGCTATGTAGTTTGGGTCCAGGTGTCTCAAGAATTATAGAAGTAAGATAAAAGAGGCAAAGAAGGCAATTTAAGAAGAAAATAGAAGAAGACTTTAAGAGAAATATTTTTCCATCACCCAATCTCTGTTCTGCTGTTGCCTCTTCTGCGAATTCCAATGTGTTTTACTTCTTAACAACAAATGTTGCCTGAGAGAGGAACACAGTTCAATTCCAGTACTTAAAGGGCAAAAGCATCTTTACAAAGGTGGTACTAACAATGTGCAATCTTGCAGTAATAATAGTAATGATACCTCAAATAAAAATAAGAGGAATATTTAGTATATTAAAAAACGTGTGGGTGGTTGTTATGTGGTGGTAAATCCAAAAAAATAGTATATACTTGAAATATTCTTTTTGAAACTAGTTATTGTCAGTTGGACAGCGGCTGTCCTGGTCTTTGTATTAGTGTTTCTTAATGACTGAAAATAACATTTTTAAATTAGTAGTCATTTTCATTTCTTGTTGTAATCTATTTCTAGTTGTTCACACCAAATTTGAGATTTAGATTACAGTGCTGTTATGATATGCAGATGGCCATCAAATGATGTGTAGGTAGTGGCAGATGATATATGTAGATAGTCATCAAATGATTTGTTGGTGCGGAGAATAAAAAGTGTATATCTTGCATTTGTATCTTTTTGTTTTTATGTTATTTTGTGTGGATGTTGTGAATGTAGTCGAAACATCCAATTTGTCTTATGTGGTGCACTAGTTGAATTTAATCTTGAACCAAAAATGTTCTAGCTGTCATATTTTAACACCAATCCTTTTATCAATATTTAGACTCCTTGAAGTAGGCTGCCAACATTGTATAGTCTTCTTAATTCAAAATTCAAATTTCTCATCTTTTTAGGTCGAGATTTTGGGAATATGACCTTAGCTATTGCCTTGACCTCCAAAAGTCTTGAGTGGTGTGTCGAAGCTTGCATTTAAGGGCATCATCCTAAGTCATTTTGATAAAAAACAAAAGCATCACTCATTAATAATTTACCTTTATATTTAGTCAAACATTCAGTTAGTAGTCTCAGTTACATATGTATTCTTGCGACTTTCTTTCGCAGTGGTGGGCAATTAGTGTTGCTATGTCCATGGGACCAATTAAAAAACAAATGAGAGTCAAATGTTCCACTTCATGCTCCTCAAGATCTCCTCTAGAAGCAACCCAAGCCAGGCTTTAAGCTCCATTTACAATGAGCAAGTACAAGATGATCAAGTGAGGAATAATTCCATGTCGAGCCTCCTATTTAGAGGCAAGAGAGCAACAAGCAAGAAGAAACTAACTAAAATCTTCTTACCCATGCTTGTCACCATTACCTAATGCCCCAAGCCAAAATAATCAATGCACATATAATTAATGCTCAAGCATCTCCATGTTGGCCCGTTTGCTCCCACAAACCAAGTTGGTTTGTAACATGTGGCCCAAACATTAAATGATTTAATAATATTGAAAGAATTTTACTATTAACCGATAACATCAAATGTATTCCTCCAATGAACTCAATTGACCTTGTGATCACTAAATTATAACCCTCTAATGTACCACCCACATTAAATATATTTGCATTGTCAAATACAACCCATCCTAGGAAAATATTGCCCAATTACAACTGTAAAATATCTTAATAAGTATGGTGTACAACATCTTCCCAACATTCTCCCACTTGTATACATTGCATAAGAGGCTAAACAAATAAAGAGCAAATCATATACAAGCTTGTTGTAATGGGGAAAACATCCCCATATCCATCTTGGATCATCCACACTTCTCTATGCTCTTGGGTTTCACCAAAGCAATTTCAACATCTAGAACTACACATCAATGTGCTTTGATTGCACATGAAATATAGAGTTCTCAACCATGCTAGTGACACTTTAACATTACATTGTATCCAAATTCTAACTTGATATTTGAACATACTCCTTAAAGCCAAATATCCTCCTAACATGTTTGAGTAGCTATCGTAGACTCTATCTCTAGAAGCTTAGTCAAAGAGCAAACATAGTCTATCCATGACACATCCAACCAACTACGCCACAAAATAGGGTAACCACATACCCTTAGGCAAGCCACATGTTATCCACATCTCTTGCCCAAAAAATTTCCTATATATCCACTATCCTACTCAAGGTTTGTCCTCCAAGATAACAAATTGAACACATGAATGTGCCTCAAAGATATCTGAAGATCCTCTGCATTGTAGTCCAATACTCTTTGTTTGACATGGACACATATATCTCCTTAGGATCACCATTGTTTGGGTGATGTTTGGTTTGGTGCAAACCATAGTAGACTACCTATTGCACTCACATAAAGAATGTAGCTTATATCTTCCCACCCCTTAGTGTAAAAGAACACTGAAGACCATGTGCTTCTTCCAATAACAAAAAAGTGACTAATTGTGTTTGTAGATCTCCTCAATCCAAATCCCCGTCTAGAAAATCTCTCTTCGCATCTAACCATTCAATCCCAAGGTTAAACATAGGAGCAACATAAAAAAGTCTAAAATATGTAAGCTTCTCAACTAGAAAGAAGATCATACTAACATCCATTACCACAACTAGGTAACCAACCCCCAGCCACTAACCATGCCTTGAACTCCTCAAACTCATCTTCACAATTGGCTCCACAACTGAAGACCTATAGAAGACAAAGCAAAAGAATAGAATGCATTTAAAAACAAGGTGGGATATATTTATCAAGCTACATTCTCCATTGAGTAGACCTCCTTGAGAGGGGGGTATGATATTGTTCCTCTTCTTGCAATATCTTGAGTCACTCTTAACTCTCCTTGAACAATCTCCTAATTAGGTCCATGTTGAATTCACATCTAGCCTCAAGTGAGGCTCCTTGATCTTGTTGCTCAAACCTCATTGAGAGATTCATCTTGTTCCAACACTCAGTTTCCAATATCCAAGAGATCTCTAATGTCACCTCAATATGTCTAGTAATACCAAGTACACTACCAACCATCTTGTGCATAACTAAATTCCATTGCAACACAAATATCTAGGATCATCTCTCTCAAGGCAACAATCATTGTACTCAACACTAGTAGATTATCTCTAAATCATAGGCAATGTTCCCATTGTATGATTCAATAGACTCCAAGAAATCCTTATGGCTCCATAATTTGCAACTTCATGTTAATATATCACATGCCTATAATTGACAAATCTACTTAGAAGCAACTGTATCATGCCGAAACTCCAACTAGTTATCTAGAATCCTCCAACATGACACAATAATACTCATCCTTATACCCAAACACCATTTGTCAAATTGACAAAATCCATATCATTGCCAAAGTTTCCTTTGAGAGTGTTTTAAAGCTACCCATATAATTGTGATATCCTTGTAATAAACTTACAAACACAACCATATCATACCAAAAAATCCTCCCATGCATAGGATCTTCTCATGACATCATAGTCACTATCTTCATATTATAATATATTATGTCAAAAGAACTATGTACCTGCACAAAATCTCACACTAGATTGTGATTAAATATGGAGCCTCTCATGACACCATAGTGCATGTCTTTAAAACTAGAAGGCCATCCTTCCTTCTCCCTAAAAGGCCTACAAAATACCTTTTCAACTATCCTTCTCCCTACCTCTCTACTACTCAATGTTCCATTGCTCCATGATCTTTGTACTACATGCACATGACACAATTAACACTTTATAGTTTTTCTCTCAAGCATAGTTGAACTAATTGACTAGTCATTGAGAACTTGCTATGTTTCCATAACATCATCTTTTTTCAAGTTTAACTCATTGATTTATTAGGTTGAGTCTTTGATGAGCTCTCATGAGTTAATGGCAAGTATTTGTAGAGTCTATGCCAAAAAAATGTGACAAAAAGAATGATGTGGGAAAAACACTAAAAAATACAAATCTCACACTAGAAGACATGATTTTTTTCCTTCTAAAAAATTATAAATGGCATGTGTTGTGAATGTGTATGTGATGTTGAAGGCCTCTAATTGAACTTGGTGGTAGGGGCTTTGGCCCTCAACCAAGCTTTGTACCATAGGCCCCTGACCTCATGAGGTGTGTTGCCCCTCAACCTCATTAGGGGATCTACTCCTAGATCCCTATGAGGGGAATTGCCCCTCAACCCCACTTGAGGAGTTTCACCTAGGCATTAACCAAACTCATTTGACACATTTTCTATCTATATTTTGCATAAAATCTATATTTTTTTAATAGAAATTTAGATATTTTTTAAGTTGAATTTTGCTAGGTTTTTCTAAGTTATAGATTTCTAGGTTTTTTGAGTTTGAGTATGCAAATTACGCTCTCAAGTTATCCATGCAATATGTAGGTACACAAACATGGAGCCCTCAACAACATACAACACACACATGCTAAAAGCATGGCTAGTGCTCCTACTAACACTAAAGTAAACTATACAACTTAAAACTCAAAATAGTGCAACTTAGATCCACAAAAATGTGCAGATTAAAAACCAAGTAGGTTCAAACCTTCAAACTTCTTCCCATGATGCAAACATTAGATCCAAACCATCCTCAAATACAAAATGCCCAAATACTTACAATTAATCTTCCACAAATTTACAAACCAATTTTTTTATTAAAAATGAAAACTTCCAAAACTACACATGCCAAAGCCATCCATGCAAGTTTAAATTAGTTGCTCAAATCAAGTCACCTACAAATCCTAGAAGCAATGATTCACTATCTAAATGATGAAATATCACAAATCTGCAACTAGTAGATCTAAACACCACATGCATGTACATACATCCAAAAGGATCAAGGGGCTATCCTCGAGCTCTTGGCCATCAAATGACCAACTCCACAACCTCCACTCAAAATCTATATGTCAAAGTCTTCACATGAGAAATTGCACCATTAAGTAAATGTGAGTAGAAGAGTGAGGTTGTCTAGGAGCTTCCAGTTTATTATACGACCAACTCCACAACCTTTGTGTAATAAATTATCTAGACGGTTCTTATCATAAAATCAAGCATATAAAGATGACCAATATATTCACTAATAAATAAGAGGGCAAATCCTTGTAATAAATGATTACAAGTATGAGAGACAACCCGGTGGGAGAAATAAAAATAACATACTAAAGGGAAATAAAACATAAAACATTAAATCCTTGAAATAATAAACAATTCACCATTACTATCTAAAATTTACTTTAACATCCTCCCTTAATAGTCAATACACTAGCTATACTAAACTTATCTTGAAATTTTAGAAATTTGTCAAGACCTAAAGACTTGGTAAGAATGCCTATAGTTTGATCCTTAGTTGGACAATACTGTAACATAACAGATCCATCTCCTACAAGTTTCTTGATGAAGTAACAATGTATTTTAACATGTTTGGTATGCTCACAAAAGATTGGATTCTTGGCAAGTTTGAGCACCCTTTGATTGTCATAGAACAAGGATGTAGGTTTTTCCATGTCACCTTCATGTCTGAAAACATCCTCATAAAAAAAACTACCTCGCATGCTCCTCTCACTATTCCTTGATATTCTACTTCAATCAAGGAAATAACTATTGCATGCTACTTCTTGCTAGTCCATGTGACTACACCTGTGATAAGGTTGAAAACATATCTAGAAATGGATTTTCTATCATCCACAAAACTTGTCCAATCTAAATTTGTAAACCCACATAGCTTAGGATCTTTGCTTTTCTTGTACAAAATTCCAATGTTGAGTGTCCCTCACATATCTCAATGCCCTCTTTGTTGTAGTACAATGTTCTATCTTTGGTGTTGTCATGTGTTTAGAAATGAAACTCAAAACATAGCTTTGATAAGGTTAGTGAAGTTACAAGATATGTTAAAATCCCCACTAGGTTCTTGTAGGATGATTCATTAACTATTTTAGAGTTAGTGTTAGATGAAATATTCAATCCTTTCTTCATAGGTGTAGACGATATTTTATAATTTATCATTCTAAATTTATTGATCAAACTATTGACATATTTGGTTTGTGAGACAAAATTTTTGTCACCTGTTTGCCAAACTTCTATACCTAGGTAGTAATGTAGGAGGCCTAGACTAGTCATGTCAAAATATGTACTTATATTATATTATATTTTTTCAATAGCTCATGACTCACTACTTGTAATAATGATTTCATCTACATATATGACTAGTAAAATGTGATCATTACCTAGATGCTTTTGATGTATAGGTTGGAATCCAAAGGACTTTGTTGGAATCCTTATTGATCCATGTACCTATCAATTTTGATGTATCATGCCTTGGGTGCTTTCATCAAGCCACATATAGATTTCTTTAGTCGATAAACAAGATGCTCCTTCTCTAAAACCTAAAAACCTTGTGGTTGATACATGTAGATTTCTTCTTCCAAATATCCATTAAGGAAGGAACTCTTCATGTCCATTGATAGGAAATCTAGAGAAACTAGGTTTCCATGGATAACACTAATTGGATGGTTATTATATTTGTTGTAGGAGCAAACACTTCCTCATATTCGATTCCCTCTCTTTGTGAGAAACTATTGTAGCCAACTATGTGATGCACTTGTCTAGTGTGCCATCTACCCTATACTTGACCTAGTACACCCATTTGTAGCTCATGGTTTCTTCCTTGGTGGAAGATTTATGAGATCCCAAGTCTTCTTTTCATAAGACTCTCATGTTTGTTTGACATGGTCTTTTTGCGTTCAGTTTTTCCTTTTGCCTTTGTTGCCTCCTGAAATTGCACCCTTTGATGAAACTAGCTCAACATTCCAATGATACAATGGGAATGATCTCAAGGTGTGGGACACTTGTGAATGAGATCAAACCTCCAAAGAAGGCTGGATCTCTTACTAAACCTAGATGCATATGTTAATCCAACCCAACATATATTAAACCTACAAAATTATCCTAATCTACTAAATGTTTTAGGGAAAAGGGATAGAAGGAATTGTAGGAAATGAAAGGGCGGTGATGCACCAAAGTTAACAAGTTTCCTCCTTTCACATAAAACCAATAAAACCACCTAAAATCACATACATCCCATTTATAAAACCTTATAGATGAATATGAAGGTAAGAGATTCAACAAACACTAGGAGGGAAGATGGTATCCACAAAAAATATTTCAAATAGTTGTTACACAACATAAATATCAAGAATCTTCAATGTAATTTTAAAAATGGCTCCCACTCCCTTCGTTACTTCCTCTGCTTGACTCGTGTCTCCTAGGTGCACCTCTCCAATGCCTCCCTCCTCATTCCTATTTTTCCATTTGGAGAGAATGCTTATGCTAGTCCCATGCTTGATGGGCGATCCTTTGTGGGTGTATTGGATTCTTAGGGCTTTCCCTCTCTTCTTGTGAAGGGTTGAATGATGCTTTCGCCCCCCTTTTGCATCTACTATTCTTTCTATTTCTCATAGCTTCTCAAAGGTGGCTAGATCTGTCCCTTCTCGGGAGTGCTCCCTCCCTTGTGCCAAACCTACCCCAATGGTGGTTTATGGGGTTGAATTTGTTAGGAATGGAGGTTTTTGCGAGAGGCAGGCTTTGGTGGTTCACTTTTTCAATCTCTAGCCCCCTCTTTCCAACTTGCACAAGTGGGTTTTGAATTCTTAAAGGACCTTAGTGGATGGAAAGATTGAGATCTCCACTTGTGCTAAAGGTTTCTTTGTTGCTACCTTTGATTTTGTTGAGGATCGTTGCTTGGTGTTGGGTTGCATGTGGGCTTAGGGGGAGCACTCTCTCACTCAAACCTTGGAATTATTTCAACCCACTTACCAAACCACTCAATGTGCATCCAGTGTGGGTTAGGCTCCTAAATATCCCCCTCCAATTTTGAGAAGAGACATGTTTTGAGGCCATTGGTAACTCTATTGGTCATTTTTAGAAGGCTGATGATTCCACTTCTTTTATGGGGCATTCAAAATTTGCTCGTATTCTAGTGGATATTAACAATCTCTTTGCCTCTTCATGAGGAAGTGGTTCTGCTGGTTGGGAATCGACCTTGGTATCAACCACTAGATTATGAGGGGCTTTCGTTCAGGTGCTACCGTTGCTTCGCTACTGGTCACTTGGTATTGACTTGTTCTCTTCAACATCATTTTGGTTCAGCTACTTGGTTGAAGGATGATAATGATGATCTCCTGAATGGTCTAGTTGTCTCTTTTGAGGATGTCTCTTTCCAAGATTATGAAGAGATTCCTACTATTGGCACGATCTTGGTTTGTCCTATGAGCCCTACTGGCGTTTCTCCTCCTTTGAGTACTTCTCCATCTCTTGTGGTTGTTTCCACCCCACCCTTGGTTTCTTTTGTGGATGACACTTGCCTTTCACTTTGTTGTTCTCCTATTCCCCCCTTGGGTGCAGGTGGTCTTCCCATAGGGGTGCCTCTTGTTCCCACTCACGATGGGAGCTTGATGGATAGTATTTATTGAACTATCATTTGTAGAAGGTGTAAAACTATTTCATCTACCTCTTCCTTTTCTTGAGACTTGTTGGAAAAGTCTGTTATATAGGGTTGAGACCCTTATTTCTCATTTCTCTTCGATTCTATGCTTTGGTCAAAAGCATAGCTAGTCTTTGTTGGGTTCTTCTAAGTCTCACCTCTTGTGATAATTATCTTGCATGTTTAAATTAATATTTTGTATTGGGTCTGGGCCCTTCGCGACTTATCTTAATCAAAAAATACATATCAATAAAAGTGGTAAATCCATTCACATATGAAGGTAATAAGAAATTACACAACATATAGAAAATGAGAGGAGGTGAAAACAAGGTAACTTCATCAATTTAGAGGCATTGAGATTATTTTCAATAGTAGAGTTGTAGAGTATGAAAGTTTTGGTAGAGAAATTGAAGGAAGAAACTCCTTTAAAGTGAGTGCTATAGAACTTTTAATCTAGAAGGGAGACACCAAAAATTTCAAAAAAGTTGGTCTTTGTTGGTTTTCTAAGTCTCACCTCTTGTGAGAATCATCTCACTTGCCTCAATGGATGTTTTGTATTGGGTCTAGGCCCCCCAATTTATCTTAATCAAAACAATCATATCAAGAAAACTGGTAAATCCATTCACATATGAAGGTAAGAAGAAATTACACAACATATAGAAAATGAGAGGAGGTGAAAACAAGGCAATTTCATCAATTTAAAGGCATGGAGCCCATTTACAATAGTAGAGTTGTAGAGGATGCAAGTCTCTGGTAGATATATTTAAGGAAGAAACTCCTTTAAAATGAGTGCTATAGAACTTTTATTCTAGAAGGGAGATGCCAAAAATGTCAAAAAACATGGTAGGCTAGAAAGAACCCCTAACCTCCACCTCAATTGGTGAAAACTAGACACGTGTACAATGTGATTTGATTAACTAAGGCATGGGGAACATTCTTCTATTGATGGTATATCAGAAGATCAAAATTTCCTAGGGAGTTCATTGAAAAATACAACCTAGGGAATGCCATTGTTAGAAAGGATGTTTGAAACATTGAACAAAGCATGGATGATCATAAAACAATAATTTTAGACCTCAAACATATTTGGTAGTTTATGGTTGTATTGTACAAGAATTAATGGAATTACAGAGTGGTAGAAAGAAGAAAAATCATCTTATCGAGTGGCCCTAAATTGCTATTGGCAGACCATTAGCCCATTGCTTTCCTGTATTCCCATCAGACTTGAGAAAATAACATAAAATCCTTTGATACCTTGATAAATAACCTTAAAATTCACCTTGTTAGACCATTAAGCCATCAAGCCTATGTCAAACTACCTACCATGGAAAGGGGATGAGACTTTAAAAATTTGAAGGATAATGACATTAGCATAATTTCATCAATAGAAAGGAAAAACTTTGGAGTATCAAGAATGGAATGGAAGGTGGGAAGTTAAGAGGAGGCCCAAAAATTTAAAATGTGGAAATACTTAGGAGAATTTCAAGGACTTTGGTGGAGTTTTAAATCATTGGGGGTGCATGGAAAGAGGAATAAAAAGGGGAATGGATAAAAGTCTGATTCTAATAGGATACATAGAGTAATTGATGGAGTATTAGACTTTTGGGGTGGATGGAAAGAGGTGTCATAATGGGGAAAGACTAAAAGTTTGATAGACTTAGAATAATTTGGAGTAGTGTAAGGGAAATTTTGAAGAATAAAAAAATTTAGGGGAAGCATGATTGGAGTGACAAGTCCGATGAGGATGGATGGATGGATGAAGAAATTTGAAAACCTGAAAGATAAAGGAAAAATTTCAAAAATTTGGGGAGTTAGGGAGACGAGTTCCAAGGAATTGGTGGATGAGGAAGTTTGAAATTATGGTGTATGCAAGGACTTAGGATTTTAGAAGACTTTTTATCTTTAGGGATCAAGAAAGCTAAGGGATGGTAGGAGTGGAAAAGAAAACTCGATAGTTCGAAAGGTAAAAAAATTCAACAATTAAACAAATTTTAGGTTTCAAAATTTGGGGATTGAGGATGCTTCAGGAATGGTACACAAGAAATCAGGGATAACTTTAAGAACCCCCCCCTCTTGGTGAAGGTGTAAAATCCTGACGAATCTTTCCTTTTATTTGAAAAAATAATTAATTTTTTTTGGTGAATCTATGCACATTATTAATTTTTTTTGTAAAATCTCGACGAATCTTAATGAATAATTGGTAAAAATAATAATCATAGTGGTGAATCCTAGTGAATAATCAGTAAAAATATTAATTACAATGGCAAATATCTCCTTTAAAAATTTGCATAGTTGGTCGGCTCAGTTCCCCCATATTGTTTTTGTTTTTTGTAATATTGAAGTAGGGGCCCAGGGACGACAGCCACCGCTGGGGTCAAAGGGCAGGACCCCTTGCAGGGGTCAAGGGGGCAGAGCCCCCTTGTGGGGGTCGAGGGGGAAATTCCCCCTCTCAAGGTCCAAGGACAACAACATAAATTCACTATCGAAAATGCATTGGAGCACACACGGATTAAGTGTTTTTTAAAAATATCACTTTAAAAGTAAGACTAAATGAAAAGTGAAAATGTTATCATCTATTAGCATTTTAATCGGATGGTTGCAGGTTGATTCTGTAACCTAATACGCATGTGCCTTTTAAAAGTCTTGTTGAGGCCCAAAATTTGTTTTGGGCCACACGATTAGATTTAATCATGTGGCCCAAAAAATTAGCCTTTTAAAAGGCACATGCGTATAAGGTCGTGGAATCAACCTACAACCATCTGATTAAAAAGCTAATCTATGATTTGATGATAATAAATAAAAGCCCTATTCAAGGCTAAACTATCCCTGAAATTAAATGATAATTTATTATTGTGGCAATATTTCCTCAAAATTAATGGTAGGAATATAATATTATTGGCAAATATAATTAATATTTGTAATTATAGTATAAAATACTGGCCAATCAGTTCCAATGATGCATTGTTTAAAATATAATGCATAGGTGAATTAATCGAGGCAAAATTAATTTTTTGTAAAAACTTGGCAATTCAACATCCTTTTTAGCTTGTACTATTCGCCATTTTTGGAGGTCTCAATTTCAATTATTCGCCAATTGGCGAAGATTTTCCACTAAAGTTTTCCCTACAAGAAAGGGAAACCCTGTCAATTCCAAAAGTTGACAAACAACACTTAGTCCAATTTTCACAAGGCTTTTGTGTGGGGTTTCAAGAGAAATAGGAAATGAATGCAAGGATGGATACCACTAAAAATTTGATAAAGTGACAACCAATTTTTAAAAGGATTAGAGTGGGGATTCAGGAGTGGTAAGGAAGGTATGTAGGAATGAACAAACTTGAAACTCTGTTACCCCAAAAAACTCAACACAACTAAATTTTGATTTTTCAACTTGGGTATTTGAATACAAATTAAAAGGGGGATTAATGCAAAAAACAAAGGTACAAATTCTCAATCATGACTAGCTCATTTGGAATTTCTCTGATCGATTATGATTGATGGGGAATTAAGGGGGACATGAAATGTTAACATTTTGGAAATCTCTCGGGGTTTTTTTCCTACTAAAAACTAGGATCAAGTAGACTTATCAGTCCATTGGGCATGGAGTCACAACAACCTTACAAACAAAAAATTGATTGGCCTAGAACACAAAAAAATATGGAAAAATGTGTAGAACACATTTGGAGGAAAATAACAACTAAAATAATACATTCTCCTAATGAGGATGCAAAGTGTGCAACAAAAATTCTTGGAAAACAACTAATCTAATATGTACATGGCTCACAAAACTTGAAGGCCAGAGTTCCACAACTTTCCTTTGTAAAAAAATAACTCTTGAAGGAGTTGATCTTCCTTAGATCACAATTACATTCACTTCCTAGCTACAACCAATGGAGTACCTCACCTGCATGCATCACACTACAAATACTGCCTATACTCTTGGATTCTAGTGTATGCTCCTTGACCTATCCAATATCAACTAGTTTTTATAGACTATGATCTCCCACACTAAGAGCATTAATCTTCTTGGTATCTTTATCAACTATGTAGCATTTTTAATTGATAAAAAATAGGTTTATATGGGGCCAATTTCGCATGATCTAACTTACTAAGAGTAGATTAAGCCCCATTCTTGACATACAATAAATTGAGAAAAAATCAAAATTTCACCTCTTAAAGATATTTGGACATTCTCTTTGCCTACTATTGTGTACTTCTTTACACCATCAAAGATCATTGAATCTTTAGAAGAATTGCAAGTAATGTACTCTATGAACCAATCCTACATGTTGGTAAGTGAAATGATTCTTCTAGATCTATGTACCAAGTAGATGATTTAGGTTGATATACTTGTATTTTAGCCATGAATACAAAGACGAATGATTCCTTCTTCTCTATATGCTTTGTGATATGAGATTTCTATTTGGGTCCTCCTTAGTTTGTTTTTTGATCAACCATTTTTTTGTAATATTTGTTCATATGACCCATCTTATCATAGTAACGATATTTGGTATTCTTTAAATTCTTTGTTACTTCTTCAATACTTAATTTTCCTTTCTTTTTTGAATATTTGAATTTTCCCTTGTCTTTGGCTACAAATACTTGTTCTACACTTTATTTTATTACTAGTACTAATTTTTTTCTGCCATCTATCCTAATGTAAGAACTTATTGCACAACTCTTCAAAATTTAGGTCAAAATTTGTAGAGGTGATGTTCAAGGCCTCAATTAAGTGTTTGTAAGCATGTAGTTATTAGAATTATGAAAAACACAAGCCACATGATCAAACACCGAACAAAGACACCTTCCACACAAGAGATATGCAAATAATATGTGCAATATTCCTCAACAAGAAAAAACTATAGAAGAACCTAAAAGAACTTCAAGGAAAATAAAAGTCCTTAAAGGTTGAGAGTTTGAGAGAATGGAAGAGTGATAATATAATGAGGGTTGAGTGCTATATAGGAGCAATCCTAAATGGTAAATGGATTAGATTAGGAAAAGTGTCATCATTACATGCGATGAGACATAATGATATAATAATAGCTCACTTCAATTAACATAGAAAAGCACTTAGCTAACTAAATAAAGAACTCCTAAGTTTATCTTAAGTGCACGGGAATAAATTAGCCTAATAATTAATTAAAGATTAATTAATTATTAGCTAATGCATGATTACTCTAACACCCCCTTAAGATGAACTTAGGGAGTAACTAAAAACCCTAAAAGAGAATGTAAGATGGGTCTTGAAAAACAAGGCTTGGTGAGGTACCCATGTACAAACAAAAGATCTCTCAAAAATGGAGAAAAGGAGAAAACCACAGTGGGAGAAAAATCCTCTCCAAAAGAGAGAAAGGTGAATGAAGGGTTGAAAAATCCTCCAAATCAAGGTAAATGACTAAGAAGCCTCCAACCAAACAATGTCTTGAAAAAGATGAACATGTAGAACATCGATGAAGAGTGAAGAAGCTACAAAATGATGTTGAATGGTGATTGATATGGTGCTAAAATGAAGAACCTCCAAAAAATTGGAATGCAAGAATTTCCATATGGTAAATGATCCATCTCACTAAAATGCATGTAACCAACTGCTGATGTACACTGCATTTGAAAGTACATAGGAACAAGAACTAGATACATAGATCACTCAAATCATGAAACCAAGGAAGCATTAACACCAATAATAGATACCCCCCATAATGTTGAAAATGGAAATCCAAGATAGGTACATTGAAACTGTGTGAAACCAAGAAGTGCATGTAGGAGAAACGACCTACAAATAAAAGGGCGTGCAAACAAAGGTACACATGCATGAGGTAAGAATCACTGGGATTCACTGATGTCATGGAAGGGACACTCACTTGAAAAAGATGTGATGGAAAACCAAAGGAAAACATCAACCCCCATGGAACTTTATATCATAGTGTGAATACAAAAGACATAACAGGATGTGCAAAATCCCTAAAAAGTATACACCAGAATGGTACTTTATCTCAGTGCATCTATAAAAGAGAATGTGCATGAAAAATATCTACAATGCTCAAATAGGAAAAAAATTAGAAATACATATAGAACAACCAAAAATGAGTCATCCCATGCAAAATAAAAAGTTTCCAAGCGTTGAAGTATCCAAGTAATTCACTAGAGTGTGAAAACACAAAAAAATGAATAAAATGTATCTAAAGAGAAATTTGGAAAAAGTGCATGTCTAGTTCTAAAGAGCTCTAAAAGAAGGTTCCAACGCTGCTGGAATCGCAAAAAATAAAGAAATTGGTCAAAATTTATGAACTCGAGACTAGAAATAAAACTTCTAACTTCAACAAGTTGCATAATGCACCAACAACAAAATAAAGTGATGAGACCCACACCAATGGAAAGATGATGAAAGCGACTTTCCGATGATATCTTGTTTATCAAAAAATGAGATTGTGTGCCAAGTTATGGCCAAAAGAAAAAAAAAAACACCTCCTTTAGAGCACAAAGGGGGTCTTGGGGGACTTGCATAGGCGTCTGTACCGCTGATGTTAGAATGAGATCAACAAATATTCCATCAACCAGCAAAAAAAACCTAATCCCTAGAAAAAAAAGATGTCAAAATATTCCTGTGTTAGAAAAAATTCGATGGTCATTATGGAAAATTATGTCATCGAAAAAGGAAAAAAAACCATCGAGATACATGTTGACATTGCCAAAAAAAGGGGAGACGTTGATGGAAATAATAAATGGCATAACAAAAGAGATAAGAGGTCGACGAGTTTAAGGAGTTTCCAACAGTGGTTAAAGGCCGCCAGATGGTAGATTGCTACACCCACTGCTGCGACATTAAGGGCTTGTAAGGCTTTAATTAACTTGCCTCCCAAATAATATACCCCTACAATTTTGAAAAATATTTGCACCTTTTTTAATATTGAACCTGCTTTTTTTATTTTTTATTTTTTTAAATTTCAAAAAGAAATTGTAAAAAATAAATGTAGACCTTTTAAAAAATTTCCTAGTTTTTTTTAAATGCATGTCGAGTCTGTACAAGGGTTATATGAGCCCTTGTACAAAAATATTTGCCTCAGAAGCTCTCGACGTCGAAATAGGGAAAATTTATAGTTAAAATTTGTTGAATCGACCTCTTGAATCCAACAACTAGGTCCTTTTCATGCCAAAATGCACAAAAATCACAGGTACCCTCCAGATCCGAAAAAAAGCAACCGCTTCAAACCCTCTCAAATATGACCTCAAGAGTCCAAATCAGGCCAAACAAAAGGAAAATATGACTTTATCGACAGCTCTGAATCCAATAGTAAGGTCCTCTTGATGCCAAAATGCATTGAAAATTTTCCCAACTCCAAAATTTGCAAAATAGTAAAGAGGATTCCAGACCTGAAGCCTGTAACCTTTTTTGAAGAAAAAACCTCATAAATCGAGAAGGGGTTCGTTGAATCAAGGCTTTGATACCATGTTAGAATTATGAAAAATATGATCCACAAGATCAAACAACGAACAAAGACACCTTCCATGCAAGAGGTCTGCAAACAATATGTACAATATTCCTCAACAAGAAAAAGCTACAAAAGAACCTCAAGAAACTTCAAGGAAAACAAAAGTCCTCAAAGGTTGAGAGTTTGAGAGAACAAAAGAGTGATAATGGAATTAGGGTTGAGTGCTATATAGGAGCAACCCTAAATGGAAAAGGGATTAGATTAGGACAAGTGTCAACATCACATGTGATAAGACAAAATGATCTAATAACTCACTTCAATTAACATAGAAAAGCACTTAGTTAACTGAGTAAAGAACTCCTGAGTTTAGCTTAAGTGCACAAGAATAAATTAAACTAACAATTCATTAAAGATTAATTAATTATTAGCTAATGCATGATTACTCTAACAGTAGTAATATTTTTAGCATGATTACCACATCCTCTTCTATTTTGGACCAATGGCTAACAACTAATATTTGATATCTTTGATCTTGAGTAAATGATTTTGTAATGAGGTTTTTTCATATATTGTAATTAAAAACAAAATATTATTTAGGAAGCATGTTATATGCTCTTGTATGAAGTCTCATTAAAACATTACAAATTCTTTCCAATGTTAGTTGAATTCTTTCTAGTCTAGACATTAGGAAGCATTTCATTTATCATCAAGAAAACTTAATCAAAATTAATGTTTATTTTTCACATTCATCAAATTTATCTTGGTCTTTACGTTTAGTTGTTGGATGAGGATATTCACCAAGGAAAATAACTATGAGGCATTTTATTAAAAAATGGTTAACATATATTTCTTCCATGTGTGTAGTTTTTACTAGATAAACTTTGGCTGCCTTCTAACATGATGTTGGGTAATGAGGCCACTTTTAATATTATACCCTCCCTCAAACTAAACTATTAGAGTAATACATAATACTCCTTGTATAAAATTTACAATTTCAACAAATTTATCAAAAAAAAAGAAACCATGCACTAGTTGAGGAAACTCAACCTTCAAAATGTTTGCAGAAAACCTATGCCCTAGCCATTATGAAAACTTGTAAAAGTAATATGCATGACTTAAAAAAACACAAGAAACCATGAATTTCAAGGACAACCCTTGACCTCATAAAATTAACAAAAAACTACAAAAAATGACAAAATAAAAATATTTTATATGCAAATTTTGTCAAAAACTACCAATTTTTGTGTAAAATATTGGAATTCTTTTAAGTATTTCTTGTGATTTTGGAGTTTCCAAGCATAATTTTTCTTAGGAACAATTTAAGATCTTCAATAGTAAGAAATATAATATGATTTTTTAATAAAAATCTACAATTTTATCTTTTCTATCCTTGTTTTTATTTGAATAATTCTTTTGGATATTTAGTTTGCTATGATAGTGATCCCTTGATTTATCTCTACCGATAAAAATCCTTAGGTTTTCATGCTCTCACAAACTCCACAATCCTATCTAAGCTTTGATACCATATCATGGAAATTGATAATATAAAGATAGCCTATATATTCACTAATTACTGAGTAGAGAAATTCTTCTTATGAAGGATTACAAACACAAGAGAAAACCAATATAAATGTGGGATAAATACAAATAATATATTAAAGGGAAATAAAACATAAAGTATATTCAATATAAATTAATTAAATCCTACAACTAATAACTATTTGACCAATACTATTTAATATTTACTTTAATAGTTCCAAGAATCTTCTAAATCATGAAATGACCAACTACACAACCTCCATGTAACCAAGGAATCATCCAATATATAAAATAGGATCTACAAGCCATTGCATGACCAACTCCAATAGTGTAGGGATGGAATCCCAAGAAACTAGCAACATGATTTGCAATCTTGTCACAATCAATAAAATCCTCCATTAGAGTGTTCAAGATCAAAATTTGTTTCATCGATATTGTTTACCACCATGCTAGAAGTGCTCAACATAACTATCCCTTAAATGAGATTAATCACAACCAACTTCCACTCCAACAAGGATTAATACCACAAGGAAAGATTTCCCTTTTTTAGCTCTAAACCATGCTTTTCTACTAAATAAAATGAAACCCACACTGACACCAAAATTGTAGATAAATTTTGATACTAAATGGATAACAAATGTAAATAGATATAGATAATTTCCTACATTAAATAAAATTAAAATATTCCACATTAACCCTATGATAAAATATATGCCATTTTCGCATCATTGATCTATAAATTCCTTTAGCATTATGACATAAACCATACATTATAAGAACAAAATATATAAGGATCATGTAGAAGACATGGGAATATTGATATACCCTAGAAAGTCCTTTCAAAATATAATCAACTTCCAAAGCACAAAAACCAATGTGTAACCGAAAATAAAAATTATTATAAAATAATGTCAAGGTTAAATTACACAAAATATATTTTCTCAAAAAAAACCTTTAGAAAGAGAACTATTTAGAATTAAAGAACATAGAAGCTTAAAAAATAAGGATATTGCAAAACAAGTGAACACTATATATTCTACTATAATAATCTATCAAACATTATTTCTAATGTATATACTAAGAATAATTAATTGTTTGTGTTTATAGGAAAGTGTACCAAATTTCTCCTTAATATGGGAATAAAGTTGCTCAAAAAATGATTGGGAGACCAAATTTACTTGGGTTGATAGTGAATCCTTATGATCCACTAAGCATGTAATGGTAGCTTGATTCCTAGTAGTGCATGTTTAGACATTGAGAATAGTATCTACATAAAAAGGACACTAAAAATATGGAATATTATGTTGTGGATGAGAATGGGACTTCTTCCAAGTGAGTTTTCTCATACCATTTCAATTTATTAGCTTTAATCACAACATGAATGCCGAGTTGAGATGGGAGATCAAATTTAAAGGAATTATCTCCTATTTATTCATTAATGGTATAGGGTCCATATCAATTAGTTTTGATCTTATGATGGTGTTGATATTTGAAAGAGGTGTCACAGTTTTTATTCCTAATGTTCAATTTTAATATTGTATGCATTCACTGTTTAATATTTTGTGTATTTTATTTTCATGTAGGTGAGTTGGCATCCTATTGAGAGGTGACATAAAATTTATATTTAGTGGATTTTATTGTTACATGAGGAGGTAGGAATCCCACATTGAGGTGGCACAATTTAGCCATGTGTTGGATTCTTGTGGTTTGTGTAAGGTCATCATGATGAGAGTTACATATGATAGAAACTTAAGATGTGTAAGAGCATGCAAGAGGGAGGTTACATTAGACTCTTTAACAACATTGTGACAATATTGGAAACTTATTATGGAGGAATTTTGAATGGTTGAATGAGGAGAAACCGGGGTGCCCAAGTTTGGGTGGTTAAATATGACAAATAATGATAATGATTTGTTATAAAAAATATTACTAAAACTATCTAAGAGAATATTTTACCAATGAGGGCATTGGAATTTGGTATCTTAGCTTGGTCTCCATACCTCCCATAGTATTTCTAATGATTTTCCCAAACCATTTATGTTTTCAACTTTGTATTTTTCCTATTTATTATTCTTAAAGTTATAGTTTAGATGAAAAATTTTATAGGTACCATTATGCTACTAGAATCACTCCAAAGTTATATGTTGGAAAAACTCCTATAAATGCTCTCTCTACAAGTATATTGTAATTGTATTAAGTTTACTGAATAATACATTAGATTACTTTGGAGTGTGGGGTTTTTCTCTCGAAATAATTTCCCCCTCTACACTATGTTATGGTATTATTTATTTTATATTTATATGTGTATTTACTTTCTGCAATGGTTAAAAGATTAAAAACATGCACAAAATAATCCTTTAAATATTAGTTTAAGAAGCATTTCTACATATCTTTCTTCCTTTCATTTGGTATCTAAATCAAATAAAAAGGGGAACCCTAAGTTTAATGCATAAAACCTAGGATTAATTTATGTGTGTCCTTTCTCTAGGGTTTCATTAAGATGGAGATCAACAAGGTTATTAGATTGAATTTCAACCATTAAGGTGAGCCAATCAAACTTTGATTTGCATCTTTTTGATCCTTGGAATGGATTGGGATTGATTTGTCTTGATTAACCTAATTAGATTATATTCCCTAGTATGAAAAATGCAAGATCGCAATAATTGATAGACTACAACAAAGATTTGTAGGTAGATCTAGGAAGTGCAGGGCGAAGTGTACCTATCTTGAAAGTTTGGTGTCAGTCTGATTATGAGGAAAGAGGCACCTGAAGGCATCTATGTCCTTGTAGGAGTACTTCTGTTTTATTTTGTAGTCCTCTAATGCCAGATCATTGTCAAATAATTCTGTAGGTGAGTTTTTGTGAGTAGATAAGGTGTAGGGATTTGAATGCAATAATGAAGAAATGATCTTCACACTTCCTTGAATCCTTTCCAAACATAAAATTTGCACATTCAAAGAGAGAATAAATTTTGTGCCATTTAAGGGATTTCCTTAGTCAGACCCCGTGTTAGTGTTTCCACTTCCATAATGGTAATATAAATTGTAGAAATGATAAATGATAGGAAGGAATGATGAATCAATAAACTGTTGCAACTCACTACCCTTCAATGGATTCCTTGAAGGATTGAAGTCATGCACATCACTTCAAGGTCTTGGATCTTATTTTATTGATTGATTTAATTGCTTGGAGACCTACAAAAAGGGCCAGCCTTCACAAACAGTGATAACATGAACACACATAAACTCACATAGGATTTGACATGATGTTTGGATCTTGAATTGCTGCAATAAATAACTAAAATGCTTCTCTTGACTTGCTCTTGATAATAATTCTTACTCTTAATGTCACCTCTTTCTTGTTAGATTTCAAATTATGCAATAACTAGGTATTTATATGCAATTATGCTATTTTCTTAAAAATTAGATCTCGATAGCCAACATTGGAAACTTGAATTTCAAATATTAAAATGATGAAACCAACATATTCAAAATTTGAGCCCAACAAAATAGGGGGACAGATCCACCCAAGGGCATCCCAGTCCTAACCCTATTTTTTGGGAATTTAGGTGTTAGGGGTAAAACATTAAATAAATGCATTTTCTATGCTTTAAATTTGTTAGAAAACGATAAAAATAGGCCCCATAATGCATAATTTAGGAAATTAGGGAATCAATTAGGATCAATAATTTAGGGGAAGCAAAGCATAGTGTGAAATTGTCAAAGGTGAAAATTTTCAACACTACATTTAGCCCCCACTTTAGTGAGAGTATGAAATTGCAATTAGACTCACACTAAAGTAGAAAATCCATGTCAAGAGAGGTCCAATTGCCCAAATGTTGAAGATATAGGATGAATAAGGATCTAGGGGGAGTGCACAAGCCTCCAAGATTCAAGATCCCATGACAAGACAATATGAGCACAAAGGAACCCACACATGTATGAAATGAAACAAGACAACATACACAAACATACATGATGTCAAAATAGAATGCATAGGAGGGTATGGATAATCATGGACTAGCAAGCTATGTTATGCTAGGATCCACACAAAAAGGCGTTCATGACTCACACAATAGAAAAGTTCAATATTTTATAGGTGAATCACAAATAGAAAGGAAACAAGGGCTAATGAAGTTTGATATTCACTAGGTGAGCCTCAAGAAAAATGAGAAACACACAAGGTCTAGTGAAGTCCGATATTCACTAGGTGTGCATCCATGACAAAGTAGAAAAATGAGAAACACACAACGTCTAGTCAAGTATGATATTCACTAGATGTGTACCCATTAACAACCATACCAAGAGTTATACTCCTTGATAACCTTGATAAGGTGCCATAAAATGATCAAGACGATATTCCAATGCAATACTAAGTTCAACACACGTGAAAAAAGTAAAGCAAAAATGCCAATGTCAACACACAACTAAGTTCAATGCATGTGAACAAAGTGAAGGAGAAATTCCAATGTAAATGCATCACTAAGTCCAACATGTGTGAAAAAATTAAAGCACAAATGTGAATGCAAATGCACCACTACTAAGTCTAATGCGTGTGAACAAAGTGAAGCACATAATGTAAAGTATGCCCCCACCTTAAAGAAATTTCTAAACACCATGCTATGAGAAATTAATTTAAGGTAGAAAATGATAATTGTTAAAGGACATGCGAGGTTATTTGGAAAGCCTTATGACAATGATATGTTTCCAAAAAAAATTTCTTCATGATAAGGGGTTGTCCCCAATGCAATACCATATAGAAGATAAAAGAGGAACATAGAAGGGATCCATGAATGTGGATTCAATATACGTCTTTGATACTATGATATAATAGAGATTGAAATTGACATCATTCCCCAAATACTCATGGAACAACAAAAATAATGGGGAAATGACACATAGAGAGAAGACAAATAAACTTTTGGATCAACATGGAAGATACCTGAATGTCTCAATACCTTGCATTCTCCACAAAAGGAAAACACAAGATGATAATATTCATGACATATAGAGGAATTGAGATACAAATAGAAGAATTCCAAAACATATTCGTTTCCTCTGTATCCTTATGCCAATAGAGATAATGGCCATCCAAAATGAACTCACAAATAAAAGTTTATTTTGATTACAAGATTTTATTATATTTATATATGTTTCATTCACCTATACTTAGCTAATGTAGGATGTTTAGAATCCATGAATGCATATATATTTCCAACACTATCTGAAGTTTACGACTCCCTAGTTGATGATTTAATGGAAGCTCTCTCTTAAGTGATGAACTAATTAGTCCAGGGATCCTCGGGTCCACTGAGCTGTTCACATAATCGTTAGCACTAGTTAATTAGGCATTAGAGGAAGATCAAAAGCTTACACACTGTATCATGACATTATATTATTATTATATGTGAGATTGATAATTTTTGTGGTGTCATTTATTATGTGGATGTATCTATGATGATGGTCATGGACTTTGGTTTATATGTGTATGATTATTTTATGCTATGATGTTGTATCATGTGCTTAATGATTTAGATTATGATTATGCAATGACGTGTTTTAAGTCTCTAGTGATAGATGGATTTATGATTATGCGTCTATTTTATGTTATGCTATGGTTGATGATTTGTGTACCTGGTTATGTTTTTTTTTTTATGGAAAATGATATGATTTTTTTTATGGAAAATGTGAATGTGAATGATTAATGATTATGCTAATGATATGATATGGATGCAAATGATTAATGATATGGATTTTTATGGAAAATGTGAATTCCAATGATTAGTGATTATGATAACAATATGATATGGATGCAAATGATTAATGATATAATTTTTTATGGAAAAAAGTGAATTCAAATGGAAAATGATTATGCTAATGATATGATATGGATGTAAATGGATTTCTATAAAAAATGTGAATGATTACACTAATGATATGATATGTGATATAATGTGTGATGGATGTAGAATATGTAGGAGGCAATTATTTTTTTGTATTTTTTATACTTTTATTATGAAATAAAGTGTAAGTGGGTAGGTCAGGTGGGCTGACGGGAGCTAGCGGTTAGGTTGGGAAATAGGTTGAAGCCTTAGGATGGGGATCATGCATTGATAAAATGGATGGGTGGATTTATGGTTATGTTGAAATATGGTGAGAAATCCTAAAATTTAATATACAAAAGGAAATTATGCCCTAGTGGTAGATAAAACCAAGTGAGTGAGGTTACCTTTTCATGGACTGACTCTCAAACAAAAGTTTATCCTACAACATGTAAAGCTATTTAAACCTTGGTGGGTCATGTGAGGAACAAAACTCAACATATGTGGAGATCCTTATGCACACAAGTCTTGGCATAGACTTGGTGGGTCATATGAAAAGAATAAACAACAACATATTGAGGGACATTCACTCACACTTAAGGTAGAAATCAACCTTGGTAGGTCATGTAAAGGACAACAAAAACATAACATAAAGAAATAAAGATGATGTCACATTTCACACCAATTAAATACACCAAGATATGAGAATATCTAGGTGGCCTTAAGTAGGTGTAGTCATGGGTCAAAAAGATAACATAAAGACTCACAAACAAACATGTCATGGAGCCAGTGTATCTCTTTCCAAAGTTAGGATAGGTGACTTTGAGGATTATTCCAGACTCAAGAAATATGTATCCCTATGGCATGAGTGATTGAGTTTATATGGATGATAGGAAAGGGGTAATAATGGTTGATTAATATCCATTAGTGAGGCTTAAGCATGGTTTCATAATAACGTTTATGTGTCTGCATGTGTATTTTGATTTTGATTTTCAAGAAAATATAGGAAGCTCAAATTATTATGGATAGTTATTGGATGATAGTTTTATTATGAATGATGATTATTTCATGGATGAAAAAAATGACAATGTGATTTTGATTATGAACAAGAGTGGTGCAATGAAATCTAACTAGGTGTATGATAAATTTAATCCAAGATAAAACATAGGTACCACTTCCAAAGTCCAAAAAGGGCATGAAATATGAGTGAAAAAATAGGCGTTGAGTATGGTGACTGATTATTGTTTGCTAGGTGGTCTTAGGTCAGATTTTTTGATGCCCAAGATTCATAACATGGTTTGATGTGTAACCTCAAGTCTATTAAGCTTAGTGTAATGGGAGAAATCTCAATTTTATGGGATATATTACCCAAATTGAACCATAAATATGGTTCTCATATTACCCCAAGTGCCAAATGTGAGGTGAATGGGTGTGCAGTGGGTTCATGAGGGGACTGAGGTTTGGAGGAGATTGTCATTGAGAGGTAAACATTGAGACTTAGTCATTAGATTGGTAGCTCTACATAGGAGATCTCCATGTCAAGTTTAGGTGAGGTGGATTCAAGCCATATAATGAGGTGGTATGGTGGGTTAAACATAGGTACACATAAAGGAATAGAGATTTTATTGAAGGTTAAGTGATGAGGGAATTTTGCATAAATTTGATATGAATAATGACTCATGGGGAGGGGGAGAATATATAGTGGGATTGTGTATGCAAAATATAGATGGAAAGCCTAAATGGAGCATAAATGGGTTTGTATTATAGGATGGGTAATGAGTGAATTTCAAAAAAAAAAAATGAATAATGATGCATGGGGAGCTGGGTGCATGGTAGAAAAGTTTCCCCATTTCTTTATCCTTTATTAAGCCATGAAATGGGGGATTTCTAGTGGATATGATCTTGGTATTGCTAAAAAACTACTAAAAATGGAGGAAGGTGAGATGGAGTGAGAAAAGACAAAGCCATGAAAGGTATATGGGTGAATGGATCAAAAAGTGAATGATTGGTCAAGCCAAGAGTGTGAAGAACCATATATTTTACTCTTGGTGAAATGTACGATTGGGTGGGTGGGTAGGATGAATCCTAATAGATGGTGGATGTGATTCTACACATGATACTTGTAACAAGGTTTTCACTATAATACTTTGCCAAGGTAACATAAAAAGTGGTTTTCACCATTGAACAAATTATTTCTTTACTATTGAATTTTTGTTGTGATTTTGTATTTTTTATAATTTTTGACATTTTGATTTTTGATTTTTGATTTTTTTTTAAGCATAGAAATTTTTGAGATGCAGTATGTTCATTTGTTCCTCCGAGGGTTGATCTTCTAGAGTGACCAATTGATAGGATCATGACCTATATTTTCTATGATGATAAAGGGACCTAACCAATTTGGCTCAAACTTTCCATTCTTGTCACAATCCTATACATTTTGTTGATTTTCCTTTAAGTCTAAGTCACAATCTCCAATTGGCGAGGCTTCATATTCTTATTATAATTGGGCCGAAGATAATTTTGGTAGAAATGTAAGTGATTTAGAGTACTAACACATCTCTCATCCAATAATTCCAATTGTTGTAAATGGGCACTCGATACTCCTCCTCATCAATAAGATGTTGCAATGATATTCTCAAGGAGGGGAGTTTTACCTTGATTAGAAAATTTGCTTCACTTCCATAGAAAAGGGAGTATGGAGTTGCACTCATGGGTGTATAGATGGTAGTATGGTACACCCATAGGGATGGATTAAGTTGCAAGTGAAAATCTTAGCTAACTTTATTGAGTGTCTTTTTAAGTATTTTCAAAATGGTTTTATTAGGAGCCTCAACTTAACCATTTCCTTGTGGATAGTATGGAGTGAAGAAGCAATGTTGGATGTGGAATTTTAATAAAGGTTATAGAAATATAGATTATAAAATGGTTTACCATTGTCCGTGATGATGGAAGAGGGAATGTCATAGCAAAAAAAATGATATAGTGAAGAATAAATTTCATAATTTTCTTTCCCGTGGTGTATGTTAATGGAATGGATTCTACCCACTTGGTAAAATATTCGGTGATGGTGATGATGAATTTGTGGCCATTTGAGGAGGAAGAGTGAAATTTTCTAATGAGGTCTAATCCCCAATGTGGAAAAGGCCATGGAGTTACAGCTGGATAAGGTTTTTGTGATGGTGTGTGGATCAAGTCACCGCTAATAGCATGGGGGACATGTATTAAGAAATTGATACACATCTTGCTCCATTGTTACCATATAATATCTTGTTATCAATATTTTTTTTGAGAAGATTAGGACCACTAGAATGGTCCCATAGGCCCCCTCATGTACCTCACATAAAGAATTTTTTGCCTCTTCTTTGTCTAGGCACCTTAGGAGGGTTCCTTTGAAGTTCCTTTGATACAATGTATTTCCAAGCAAGATGAAATATAATCTTACAAATAAAGGATTGACGTTGTGAAGTGGATAGGTTAGGCAAAAGAATGTTGTAATAAGGTAGTTCCAAATATATTGATACCATAGGGAATTGGGAACAAAAAGTTCAAATACAAGTTTAGTTTCAGGAACATCACAGGTAGGAATCAATAGTTGTTCTACTAGAAATTTTCATTGTTGGATATTCTAAGGAAATGTCTAGTAAGGATCCAATTGTTGCCATGACATCTACTAATTTTTTTCTCAAATGAGAGAATTGATCAAAACACATCTATGAGAAATATTAATAAAATATATCCACCATTCTTTTATATGAGAGTAGTTTATCATCTTTTGTTTCATATTCATCATTCACTTGTTTGAAGACCAACTGTGAATCTTCATAAACTTGTAACTTTTTCATCTTCCATTAGATAGCTAATCTAAGTCATGTGATCAATGTTTTATATTCAACAATATTTTTTTAATAGGGGAACACAATGTTATAATATTTCAGAATGTAATCACCTTGGGGAGTTACAAACAATATCCCTACTCCAAAACCATGGTGAGTGAAGGATCTATCAAAATATAGTTTCTACCATGTATCCTCAACAATAGAAAAGATACCCTCATCTGGAAATTTAGTAACAAGTGGGTTATTATCCATAAAAGTTACATTTACAAGTTGATTAGATACTATCCATCCTTTTATTTCCTTTTTGTCTACATATTCAATTTAAAATTCACTACGTATCATTGCCAATTTATCCATATGTCCTGTAAGAGTAGCTTTTGAAAAAGGATACTTAAGTGGGTAAAATTTTGATATGATCTTGGTCATATGATTGCGCATATAGTGTGTTAAATTCTTGGTATAAATGAAAACTAAAAGGAATTCTCATTCAATTTTTGTATAATTTAGTTCATAGCCCACTAAGGTGAAAGAGATGTAATAGATAGCTCTCTCTTTTCCATTTTCATCATGTTGTGCTACTAATTCCCCTAGTACAATTGTGTTGCTGAAATACATAGTAAAAGTTGTTTGTCTAGGTTTAGAGGCATGAGTACTAGAGGCAATGCAAGGTACGTTTTAAGTTTTTGAAAGGCTAGTTGACAATTATCATCCCAATTGAAGGCCATGTTTTTACGAAGGAGATGGGATAATGGTTGAAATTTATTTCCAAGTTGAGCTATGAAAAGTGTGATTGCTTTAACTTCCCTTGGAGATTGAAAATTTGTTTAATATTATTTGGTGGGGGCATGCCAAATATTTCTTTGATTTTTTTTGGATCAAATTCAATGCCCTTTTGAGATACAATGAATCCTAGGAGCTTTCCATATGTGACACTCAACATACATTTGTTTGGATTTAAACACTATTAATATTTTCAAGTGATCAAAGATTCTCTCTAAGACTTGCACATGTCCTTCCCTTGTTTTAGATTTTCCCAAAATTTCATGAACATAGTCTTCCAATATATCGTGAAGCATATCATGAAAGATCACATATATAACCCTTTGATATTTTGCTCCTAAATTTTTAAGTCCAAAGGGAATCACTTGATATAAAAAGTTCCCCAAGGAGTGATAAAAGTAGTTTTATGTTGGTCTTCATTAGCTATACATATTTGATTATATCTCAATAATCCATCCATTAGTGATAGCATTTCATGTCCCATTTCTAGATCAACAATGATATCAATATTGGGCAATGGGAAAACATCTTTTGGACATAATTTATTAAAATATCATAATTCTATGTATTCAGGTTCACCTAGTGGATTTTGGGATTGGTACAATGTTAGAAACCCATTCAATATTGTCAATGGGACAAATGAATCCCACCTCTAGGGGTTTTTGCAATTTAACTTTTATGAGAAGGGCAATTTGTGGATGCATTTTTCATAACTTTTGATAGACTAGTTTAGCATCAGGATATAATTCCAAGTGATGCACCACTAAGGATGGATCAAGTCTTGGCATATATAAATAGGACAAAGAAAAGTTCTTAAATATCCTTATGATAAAATTTGATATGTCTTGATTCTCATCCTTTGTTAATGATACAATCATGAGAGTGATTTTTGGTGCTTCTTTAGTTCCTAGGTTAACTTATGCCATTTCTTCATCTAATATGGTAGATGTATCTTGATAATGAGGGATTGGGTCAAGTGCCTAATCTTATAGTTCCTCAGAGAGGTATTCAATAGAATATACATCTTTTTGTTTAAGGTTTATATGGTCCAAAAGTGCCTCACCGAGGTTTTCCATAAGGGACCTTTCTTTCTTATTTTTCAAGGCATGAGACTTGTTCCACAAATTATGTAGTATTGTATAATTTTATGTCAAATACTACCTTATGACCTCCTATTGGTATGTAGTCTTTGACTCCCATAAGCTCAAAAATAAACTCATCATTTTTAAATTATCAAGTGTAGGAGGTCCTTGTTGGTTCCAATCTATGAGTTCAAGATAAATAAGTGGAATATCATTGGAATTGAATGGTGTGATGGTATTAATTCTTGTGTCAGGGAAGAGTTTTGCAATATGTTCAAAATATTCTTCATGGGTTCCCTCATTGGTACTATTGAAAACAATAGAGACATTAGCTACTTTAGTGAAGACACACTTGGGCTCGTGAGATACCATTTTAGATGATCTATATCCAAGTCCTTGCTAACCCATATTATATCTAGGTTGTATTAGTTCCATTATTCCTTTCTCATGTATCCCCAGACCTTTTCCTTTATAGCTCGTGTTCCTACACATATTATGACCCTTGGAGTATCATTCTCTTTATAGTGTAGGCATCCACTCATCTTCATCATTGTAGAGCCATGGGGATATGTCTTCTTCAATATTCTCTTTGTCTAGGAGTCCCCAAAATTTGAAGCTTTGAAAATTATATATCATTTTTCTTTGAGAAGCCTTGCTTAACAATGGGACTTAGGTGAGAGTGAAAGTTTTCCTCTATAAAAATAATCATGTAGTCCATACTCCCCACACCCTATATTATTAATCTTGGCCTTGATCGTAGGGATGGAATGTTAGGTGGATGTGTTTTTAAGTGATGATGAATCTGTGTAAGATGGATAAGTAGAAGCAACATAATTTATCAGACAATGTTGAAAATGGTTATAGATTCCTTCTAGGAATGTATAGTACTTGAAAGGTTGGGGTTTTTTAGGGATAGTGAACTCAATACCGTTTTATAAAAAGTTGATGCATTGGTGGTAAGTGGAAGAGACAACCTGCATGTGGCATGTATCCATGTCTGGCCTAGAAGAATTTTTTGGGGAAGATCAAAGTCTAAGATCTGACATGTAGTCTCCATAGTGGTTGGTCTGACTTGTATAGGTGACTTTATGTTTCTAGCTGACTCATTCTTGACATCATCATAAGATTTAATGGTGATTTTATTTTGATGGTTGATGACACCTTTTGAATATCCAAATTTATTTATTAATTTCAAAGTACATAAATTGAGTCCAAATCCACCATCTATTAGGAAACATTTGATCTTGTGTTTCTGGGTAAGGGCTTTGATATGAGGTGTTTTTTTTGTGGGGGATATCAAAATATAGGTATTATCTATAAATGCAAGGTGATGTGTGGAATAGATGTGTCCTATCATGGCTTGGAATTGATTAAGATTAATGTCACTTTGGACATAAGACTCTTACAAATCTTTATCTAGGATTTATTTGTGGATGGGAGAGGTTTGAAGCAAATCCAAGATAGATATATGGGCTGGTGTTTTTACGAGATGATCAAGGAGATTATACTTAGTTGATGTGGTTGGAGAAGAAGAAGAAGATACTCCTTGGATGGTTACTTGATCATGACACATCATGAAAACACAGTTGAATACTTTGATGGTCAGGGTAGCTACTTTATCATGTGTGGTGGAATCATATCATGGGGCATGAATGATGTTGGTATATGTGTGAGAAATTGCTTTGTTGGACTCTAAATATTTCCCTTTAATGTTTAGTGGATATGGTTGTGTATATATTCCTAGTTTCTCATTAGGAGAAGTGTGTGTTTTCCCTTCAATATTTACTTCTCATTTATAAATTAATTCTTGAATATGATTCTTCAATTTCATGCACTTGGATGGATGATGACCTTCAACCCTATGGTATTCAAAATATTCGTTATCTTTATACCATGCATGTTTTGTTGACTTTCATCAAATGGTTTGGTCATGGGGAACTTGATTGGGTTAGTTTGTGCAAGTTTATGAGATACAACCTCTGCGGATTCTCCCAAAGGAGTATATTTGCATTTAGGTTGATCAATTTGATTAGCTTTTTCTTGTGGTATAGTGATAGTGTTTGAAACAATTTGATGTTGTGATTTGTCTTGAGCATGTGATGATGTGGGTTTTATGTTTTGAAAATGTTTATTATCAATTACACCATCATTTACAATATTATATTTTTGGACCAAAATCAATATCTATCATTGGATTGATTATTATTGTCTTTACGATCCTTATAATTTATAATCAATCCATTGGAAATGAGGGCCTTTTTACTGTTAATCCTTTATCGATTATTTCATGAAAGGAATTTTCACATTGAATTTGCAAATGGAAGCCTAATTCATGGTTTAAATTTTGAACAAAGATGGTCTCCAGTTGTTTCTTTGTCATGTGCCAAGGGAATAGACTGGCAAGGTGTCTCCAACACTATTGTAATAAGATTTTTTAGATTAAAATTGTGTGCCAATTTTTACATCAATGTTTTGGATCATACTCCACAATACATCATCAAGATGCAATGCAGAAAGAGAAAAGAGTGACTTCATGTTCAATATTCTATGAAAAGTGTCCAATAAATATTTCAGCTAGATATGTGAATGTGAAGATTGAACCCAGGGGAAGGTGTGTAAACCACTCAAAAGCTTGTCTTGCTATACTTCTAGGAAATAATCTCATGAGATACACATAAATGTATGAAACCTCTTGACATACTATGCAAAATTACTTGATGTGTTCTCAAGGATCACCCTTTTCCTTGTATTTTTCAAACTTAGGAATTTCATAATTCTTAGGGAAGGGGATTGCTAAAATGGACTTTTCAAAAAGGTAAGGACATATATCCTCAAATATAAAAGTCTACTTTTGATGCCCCATTTGTAACCCTCAGATAATACTTCTAATGCTTTACAGTTCTTTGGCAATGTAAATGTTATCAATTTTTCACCACAACTCAAATTGACATAGTTGATTGACTCAAATTAATTTTAAGGTGAAGAGTTTCAGTTTATTTCTGCAGTTGCTTTAACCATTACATATATTTGAGTTTTTAGTTGTTAAGTGCAATGTGTTTCAATTTTCCATTCATTATTTACAGCATGAAGAGTGCATGAAATGTTAAAGGAATATGCTTTCATTCTATTTTAAGTTATTCATCACATAATGTTTGATACATTTATTGCAAGAGAAACAAAAATGTAGAATTGAACAAGAATTACATAAATGTTGTTTTGTATTCATTGATAAAATAATCAAGTTTCCCACACAAGTCATGGGAATAGCTAAAACAATGAATCAAAATAGTACACTACACTACTAAAGATAAAAGGAGAAGAGCATGTAAGAAAGAACATAATCGTCATTGCCTGGTTGTGCCTTTGAGTTGAATTCGATGTTGAGCTCTCCCTTCTGCTTTCGTGCTCCAAGTGAACCTGTAAGTGGGTGAAAGTTTTGTTAGAGCTTAGACTATGAACATTCCTACATGATCCATCAACAATAATGTAGAATGTTGTTTATGATGCATTAAAATCAACTGATAAAAAAAAAAAGTGTGCAAGAGAATCCAAAGGAGTAAACATCATAAGGAACATTGTAATTACTGTTTTAATCTAACATTGTTTGTTTGCTGTGTAGGTATAGGGCAAGTCATGCTGCTATTCAGCTTTGAATATCATAAATTGTGTGGTGTAAAATGGGATCCCACAAGGGTTGAGACTTGACATGTTGGCCCTCAACATTCCACAAAGGGTTTTCAGAGAAGAAACAATTAAATGTTGCTCAAAGAAAGATGCATCTAAAGGACTACATCAAGTATCATAAGAGCTCAAACAATTGACCACCTAGGACAATCAAGTGTGAAGTGCAATGAATTGAAGATCATAGGTGGTCAGTTGCCCAAGTAAATCATCAAGGAGTGCATCATCATGAAGTGAGATAGTGAACATGCATACATGATGCCTTGTTTACAAGTCATCAATAAAAATTGAAGCAATTTAAGAAGCTTCAAAACACTTTCATCATGGTATTGCATCTCAAGGTCTTCTATGCATAAATCATAATTCTATGTCAACATTTGTTGTCTAGGAGACAAAATGCATGAAGAGTGCAGAGGAAAGGTTGTCTCCAGCAAGGATGAAGATACAAATAGTACAAAGAGGACATCAGTTTTTTCCATTAAGAATGATCTATAGGTTGAAAGAAATTTGCATTATGAGTAGAAACAGATTTAATGAAATCATGGCTGCCTTTCAGTGAAATTATAGTGAGTAGGGTTTCAGAATAAATAAATGCAATGGTGTCCAATTCGAGCCTTTTAAAGAAGAATCCACATTGGTTTGTATTTAAAGCTTCAAAATGCAGTGATAAAGGTATTTCAAGATCATAAACAAATGGCAAATGAACTCAACTGAACTCTCATGGCCATAACCTGAGAGTAATTTTCTCACAAATGGTGATACCCATTTAGGGTATTGTGTTCTAAACACAAAAGCATAGAAAATCAAGTATTTTGAGCTTATTACCAGTGGAACATGCCAGTGTAAGGTGAAGATAATGGAACTAATGGTTGCAACCATGATGGGTTCATAAACCCAAAAAATGAAACTAACATGTTGTTGGTGCATATTCAGAAAAGTGTGAGAAATGGAAGTGCATAGAAACCCTAGCTAGTACTCTCATGGCTGCAGCCTAAGAGGAGGGTTCTCTCCACAATATGCCAAAACCACTAGGTTTTTTTCTCAGAATGCAAGTGTAGGAGTAAAAAAAAGGCTTGAGCTTATACAAACAATGGAGCTCCCTGAAAATTGAGTATAGTATAGCAAATGGCCGCATCCATAATGAGTTTGAAAACCCATAAAATGAAGAGCTTTCATTTAGAAAATGTTTTCATTTACACATTATGGGTCGAGCCCATAGTCATCTATTCTATAGAAATATAAGAATACACAAGCATGATCGCAACCCATACAATGGCCGAACCCAAAAATCCTTAGATCTTCATTATGTTTTGAGAAAAGCTTGATAAAGCTTTTATTTAAGAGGGAAATGCATCATAAGAAAAATATAGAGCTCACCATGAATGTTTCTATGGAGAAATCTTGTGGCCAAAGCACTTCGAAGGAGCTCAAACAAACTCTCATATGGCAGCCACAACGAATGGTAGGGGTGTCGACATAGTAAACACACAAAAATGCATCAATAACCAGTCATGGTCGCAGCCTAAAGGCCATTTTTTCTTATTCAAAAGGAGTCAAGGATGCATCAAAATGATGATAAGTAGCTTACCTTTCAATTTGTAGAGGAAAATCGACTGTAAATGGTAGAGAATCGAGCTTGAAATCAACTCCATAGCTCTCCCATGGCGGCGGTTCTTGTAGATCCTCTTTTCCAAGTCGACCAGGAGTGAAAAATGAAATGCGAAAAGATAGGGCAAGCTTAGTTTGTTGTTAGGGTTTCATTCATAACCCTAATTCGAATTAGGGACATTTTTAAAAATGTTTAAAATATATTAACCCCTAAGTTTATTTCATGGGCCGAAATATCATTTTCCTAGGTCGACCAATGCCTTAGGCATTTTGCATTTTATTTAAGACCCTCATATGCCTTAGGTATTTGAATAGTCAAATATTTCAATGCCTTAGGAATTTATTTTTATTGATTTTACAGAAATAAAATTCAGAACCTTGAGTAAATATTTTCTCCTATATTTTTATGATTTTTTGGAGAAAGATCAATTGTAATAGGAGCATTAAAATTGTTATTTTTTGCGAAGATTTTTCCAAAAATCTTGAGTTGCAAAAAATCAGGATGAGGAGCGAATTGAGAAAGATAAAGATGAGCTTTATTTTGTATTTAAAAATGCAAGTTTTGTAAAGTGGAAATAAAGCAATGTTTTATAAATTGCTTTGTTTTCTTGCTAATTTAAAGCAGTTTTAATAAAAGTAGAGAAAAGGTGGCCAAGATCTTTTGGATTTGATTTTCTTCTGGGCGAATTTGGAGAAAAGAATGCAAACAAAAGTTTCCATTTCTAGTTTCCATCTAGTTGCACCTATTTTTGAGGTTTTTCTGGATGGATTCTTTGGAGATGGGAAATTTCTATCCTTTTGGTGATTTTTGGAGCTATTTGAAGTCATTTTTTCAAGCCTTTTTCCTGAGCTAAAAAATGCAGAATGGATAAAAATTGATATTTTTTTAAAATTTTTTAGACCAAATGGAGCCGTTGGATGAGGGTGTGAGGGTTTCTATAGAGCTGGGCACAGAAGAGGGAAATCCTTTGAAGTGCAGATTACTGGAGGGGTATACAGAAATGAATGGACAAAGGAAAACAAAACCAAGGGAAATGAAGGAGTTGCATGGGGATGGAGACCACAAAACTGGAGTTAGGGAGAGTGCCGACAGATTTCAGTCGGAGAAAATAGGGAAGGCTACTCCGACGTCGGTGTCCTTACAGGTCGATCTTGAAAACGAGGTAAATCACAATGTCAAAGTTTTTTTCGAGCTAGGTTTGATTGGGCATTTCAGGGGGTTTTGGACCCGTTTATGTGACCTCCATAAATGGATCTCTGAACATTGGGAACCTATGGTAGATGGATGTATTCAAATCTATCCAATTTTGAGAGGTTTTTTTATTATTATTTTTGAAACTATGAAAGATAGAAACAAAATTCTGTGTGATTATTTTTGGAGTTGGGAAGAAAAATTTGCCTTGTCTCTGAAGCCATAGCACTCAACTTTTAATCTTGTAACAGAGAAATTTTTAAAAAGTGCCATTGTGGGTGAGACTCCCAAACTTTCCTCTTCATCTCTGGTTTGAATCCTATTTGGAAGCTATAGGAAACTCCTTAGGGAATTTTTTGATGATTGAAGATGACTCTTCAAATCTTATGCACTCCACATACGCCTGGATTTTAGTGGAAATGGAAGTTACAAAGGCTCTTTCAGAAGAGATTTCAATCAACACCTCCAAAGGAAGCTATATGAAACCCTTGGAATATGAAGGAATTTATTTTCGGTACAGAAGATGCCTCCAAAATGGGCATATGGCTACTCAATGTGTAAAGTCTCGAATGCCCAAACCAACGACTTGGTGGAAGGATGTGTCACATTGATATTATGCGGTGGATAAAAAAGGTGAGAAGAAGGATGAGGAAAATAAGAGCTACTCATAGGCTATGAGTAATTCAAAACCTCAACAATCGATTAGGTCCTCAGAGAAAGGGGGGGTTGGGACTTGTGGAGGGGCTTGCCAAGAATGGTGCTGAAACGGTGAAGGTGGATGATGCTTTGGATAATCAAACTATTGGGGTGCTAAAACCTCTGAATGTAGGGAGAAATTAGGGTTGATGAGGGTCCGTGGAATGGAGGCGGTGAATGGCCCCTTAGAAAGATAGTGTGGACAAATTGTATGTGGAGACAATAGGGAGGCTGGATCATAATATGATGCATCTAAGGAATGAAAGAAGAAGGCTGCAAGGATGGAGGAGGGATGGCAGGTTGTGAAGGGGAAGAGAGAAAAGAGGGTAAAGCAAGGAACCTTTGATATAATCCTCCGATCACATACAAAAGGAGGAATCAAAGGTAAAGAACACGTTTGAGTTGCTGGATGTCTTGATGGGGGTTTGTGTGTTCTTGGTATTAAGTATTAGTTTTTCTGCTGGTGTCATTTTCAAGGGGAGATGGTTCCCCTTGTCACCACCCCTACTTTGGGGTAGGAGAAATCTTGTTTTAGTTTCAATAAAATATAGTCCTATCATCGATAAAAAAAATGCAGAATGGATTGCTTTTTGGAGAAGCAATGGGCCTGATTTTTCTATTTTGTACTGCTTGGGTCACTTAATGCCTATAATTTTGAGAAATTTTAATTTCTCAGGGGTTTAGATATTGGTTTCTTTCTCTTACACACATTCTAAGAGCTTGTAAACTTCTTTGTACTCATATTTTGAGAATTTTCACTCCTTCATTCAATAAAACAATAGAGTTTCCTTCCTCACTTCTTGTTTATGCTTTGCAATAGTGATTTGATATGTTTTGTGATTCAATCTATTGAATCCTTCTCATGTCTTGTTGTTGTAGTGGTTTGCAAGAGTTGCATTCTGATTCAAGTTGTGCCTTGTGTTCATTTTGAACCTTTGCACAAATCACTTTTGAGTCATATGTGTTGTGAGATTGTGAGAATCAAGTTTTAAAGAGGTGTCGAGAGCGGGTTATTGTCAAAATCTTCTTAATGTTGGTTAATCATTTTAGGTGATAGGATTTCAATTATAGTTTTCCTTCCAACTCTTTTCTTTGCAAGTCAATAGAGTAGGTGATTATCAACGAGGAATATGACCTTCTCTAGAGATTCGTTCTCATAATGGGTTACCCACATCTCGAGAACATTTCCATGTTTCAATAGATTGTCAAGCCTTCATGTTTAGCAGGGTGCAAATATTATTGAAAACAATAAAAATTTGGCGTGTTGTTGAATATGGGATTAGTCATGTGATGGTGTTGTTTGATTTGGTGTGGAATATTAAGGGTGTCAGAATATGGGTTTTTTTGAGTGTTCTAATGTGATGAATTTATTTGTTGGTAGGTGGATGTATGTATTATGTGTTGGGTTAAACTACCTCTTGGGTTAGAGTTAGTGAATTAACCATAAGTGGTCTTGAGCACATGGTTTTGTGCTAGTTGTATTAGTCCATGGTTTTGGAGCTCATGGTTTTGAGCCCATGGTTTTACATGTATGGAAGTCTATATAATGGCTTGGTGAATCCATTGTATGTGTGGCTGGTTGAAGCCTCCAAGCTCAGCCCGGTTGGGGCTGAGGGTTAATATGAAGATCTTCATTGTTGGTTTTTTCCCAGTTTGGGGTTTTCCAAGGTAAATCACTGTGTTGTGATTGTGTTATTTTTCCATGCTTGATTTGTGTTTTTGTTTTATTCTTCACCTAGTTTCTAACAAGTGGTATCATAACAAGGTTCTGGGATTTGATTTTTGCTTGCATGTACAGGTTTGTGAGTTGCATGTACTTGCATGTGTGTTGCATGTCCTTGCATGTTGATTCATGTAAGAATTCTTGATGTTTAAGGTTCTGGGTATTTCTTCTGTGAAGATTTCTTAGCCTGACAAGCTTGAGGAAGTTTGAAGGAATCAGTTGAAGATTGATCCTTTAATCACAACATGTGGAGATAAGGCAACATTTATTTTTTTGATCTGATATTCTTGTTGAAACAGACAGTTTGAGCATGTGCCTCAATGGTTTGGCTCCCAGAAGAAGGTTGAGCAGGTTTGTGTAAGATTGGTCATGGTTGCTATTGTAAGCATGTTGGCTGTAGCATGAACAAGATTGTAATGGAGTTGTATGTAAATTTTTATACATGTATATGGGCTGATGGTTGTAAGACCTGGTGTGGCTTGCTCAGTCCCTGAAAGGAAAGACCTTGTATGAGCTTGTGGAAGGGGGGTTTGGTGCTAACCCCAAGACCAAGTTTAAAGGGGGGATTGTTGGGTTAAACTAGCTCTTGGGTTAGAGTTAGTGAATTAACCATAAGTGGTCTTAAGCATATGGTTTTGTGCTAGTTGTATTGGTCCATGGTTTTGGAGCTCAAAGTTTTGAGCCCATGGTTTTGCATGTATAGAAGTCTATATAATGGCTTGGTGACTCCATTGTATGTGTGGCTGGTTGAAGCCTCTAGGCTCAACTCGGTTGGAGCTAAGGGTTAATATGAAGATCTTCATTGTTGGTTTTTCCCCAGTTTGGGGTTTTCCAGGGTAAATCACTGTGTCGTGACTATGTTCTTGTTCCATGCTTGATTTGTGTTTCTATTTTTATTCTTCAGATCTAGTTTATAACATTATGTGTTTTTAGGGCTAGATGAAATTCATATTATTTGTGGGTGTTATGGTTGGCCGGATAACTGGTGTGGATGCTTGGATAAAGTTGGTATTGTTTATTTATGGGTATGGTTGGTTGTGTGACTTGATACATGTGACATTGGATGGTATGTTAAGCCCTAGTTTTGAAGATGTACTTGAGTATGGTATGCCTCATATGATTGGTTGGGATGTATGTGAAAGATTCAATGTGTGGGATATGAGAAAGAGATTGTGACCCATAAATTTTGTCTGAAGGATGATTGATGAATATTTTATTCTAATTTATGATATGTCAAAGCTTTGTGGAAGTCCAACCCTATTTGTGATTAGATCTAACACAATTTTATCTTTTTGAAGCTCAAATTTTTTAATTTCTTGATTATGGGGATCTTGGGAAAATTATTGTAATATTGGTGAATGTTCAAGTTAGTCTACATAGATTTCTTCATTATGGCGTGATGGGAATTGATTTGTGATGTATTCTATTGTAACATGTTCATGTGCATCCATTTTATTTTTATCTTGAGCCCTAGTGATTAACATACAAGAGATAGACCTAGTAGGTTTAAGTTTAATGTTTTTAAGTGTGGATATTTGAGATTTTTTGATCTGGTCAAGCTTGAAGGTAGGTGTTTTTATGAATTTTAAGATGGTGATATGAAGATTATTTGGACCTTAATTTGATCAAGGCATAGTGATTTAGTGGGATTAAGATAAATGTGGATTGAACATTAGATCAAGGAGGAATTTGATGGGTATGATTTGACTTTGGATTTTTGGATTAGGTTTTTGGTTGGTGATATGGATGATTTAGAGATGATGGTGGGTACAAGATCAAACTTGTATTAAGAAAAATATAGATCCTTAATAATAGGGATGATTTTCAAATTATATATCCTTGCTTACTTAGGACAAACAAGTTCCTAAGCAAGATTAGACAAGGGATTTTGGAGACTTAGCTTGAGGTATCTAAATTCCCAAGCTAAATGATCCAAAATGGAGGGATAACTTGATACATTACTTAAGATAGATAAGTTCTTAAGAAATACACAAGCTAGAGACAAAAGATCTGTAAGAATCTAGATTTTGATTTCAAAAAAATGATTTTGTAATTGATAGGTTTGATTAGGGGATTATAAAATGATTATGATGAGAAAATTATTGTAATGATGTAGATATAGGAAAAAATATAATTGTGTATAGGTCAAAGGTCCAAAATGAAATGAATGTGGAATGGTGGATAATGGTTTGAAAGGTGTTGGATGATTAAATTAGATTAGGATGGTCTAATTGTAAGGTCCAAAATAAGGATCATGAATGATCAAGATAGGGGAGAATTGAATTTGGAATGATGAATATGGACTTGGTTGAGTGGTCTAAAAATCAGGAATATGGCTTAGGTAATGGTGTAAGATGATTGTTTTAGTCCTATTCTCAGAAGTGCAAAATATGATTTTTCGATCAAGCTAGGTACAAAGATACAACAAAGAAAGAACAAAGTAATGTAGGCACTACAAGAAAGAACACAGACACAACAAGTCAAAATTTAGGTACAATAATATGCAATGCATGCATTGAAAAGTAGAATATAGGTGCAACATAATACAACACAAGCACTAAAAGGAAAAACATAGACACAAAATAATGTAACATAGGTAATGAAAGACAAAACATAGGCACAAAAAAATCAACATAGGTGCTGGAAGGAAGAATGCAAGCACAACATAATGAAACATATGCATTGGAATATTTGATAGAGACACAATTCTATAGTTTAGGTGATGTGATTTATTTTTGGAAAGAGACATTTACACACATAAATACACACTGGCTGACTAGAATTTTTGGGTGATAAGGCTAAGCGGATTTCACTTATTTTTCAATTGAAGACACATCAAGAACACATGATCACAAAACCTAAAATAGTTCAAGTAGGAGTGAAGAATTAATGTGGGCTCACCTTCCAAAGGCTAATACCTCAAGATTAGTGATACAAGCTTATATTTCAAGAGTTAGTTAGATAGGGATCCAACGGCACAAGGGATCACATTTTCCCTTTCTTTGGAGGCTCTAGGACCTTTCCCAAAGAGATCCTACCTCTACTCATAGACATACATGGTGATTAGCTTTGAGCATGATACTGTACCCTACACCACACTAGAAAATGGTAGAATGGTATTATTCTAGGCTACTCAATCTCTCTAGAGAATCCTCTATATACCACAAGGGTACGTGAGGAAAAAAAATGAACACTAGTCCATAAAAAGTGTGGATCAAGAAATTTTAGCTAGAAAACTTATACGAACCCAACACCTCTTGTATTGGAATCACCCAGATATCAAGACTTCACTAGACATGACACAACTAGATTGGGGTACAAATTTCATTCTCCCCCCTTTCTATACCCCATCGATAACATGTGGTTGAGGTCGTCCCTTAGGGTGATATAATCCAAAAGGTAAGGACTAGCCTAGGTGTTTTTGATCCCCAAGATCACACTAGATGTGAGGGGAGAGCATACACACAAGCTATCAATTTATAGAATCTACAATAGGCTACCCTAATCTGAGAACATTTTTTTATATTTCAAGATGTTTGACGGATTGTCATTTCATCAAACACTTAAACTCACTTCCATTCCACACTTGTTTCTAGTTATATTTGATGCTTCACAACTGATTATTTAATTATCTCCAATCATTTCATCATCAGGATTACATATAACATGTTTTTTTTATATAATAATATAATTATGAAGTTTTCAATGACATGAATATTTTTAGAAAGAATCAGACCAAAAATTCCTTTTACAAGCACAAAGACTAAAAGTAAATTAAAATTCTAATTCTGATCTGGTAATTGAGAAGAACTATCATAGGAGTACAAATTAGAATCCACAGGCTTCTTTGATAACAAACTACAGATAGTAGCTGCTACTTAACATACATAATAATACCATATCATTTTTAGATTCCAAGATTTGAAGTACAACGCTAGCCTGTAGCAACATTCCAACTCAAAGTGGCCAAAATATGAGCCCATTGTTTGGTTATAATATGATGGATTGATAACCATGCCTGATATTACTCAAAAATCCAACTTTTGTTTCTTTTTTGCAACATAGGCAAACCATTTCTTGATGGTTATGTGGTAGGAATATCTTTTAACAACTTATTTCCACCCTTTTCCACTTTGCAATGAATATCAATTATAACCAACTCCTTTGACTGGCAGTGTAGTTCCAAAGAGTCTTAAAACTATAGTGTAGGAAGAAATTGTGCCACGTAGGATTATATACACCAACTCTCACCATTATACAATTCCCCCTCCTTATGTTTTTTAATAGATATTAAAAGAATCAACTCACATAAGCTATGGTCAATGATCTCCTTATTTAGTGTATCGGTTCAATGGCGGTGGTAGCTTAGAATTTCCAATCAATCAATTATCTCTAATTCATTGCACAATTGAATGAATATTTCCTCATAAAAATGACTTCTTCTGAAATTTTCTTATTTAAACACTCATCACTTGAATCATTGAATTTATTCAAGACTATGAGAATATGCGACATCACCACAATTGTCCAACTTCCCAACATATTCCACCTACCTTTCCTTCACAGAGACTTATATCGCCCAATATCCAGTACTCCCATGTTTTCTAGCTTAAGCGATTTCCTCTTAAAGAATCCGTACCTTTTAAATTCATAAAACCACATCTCCAAATTTAGTGACTCCTTTTAAAGAATTCCCAACAACTTGAATATTGGACAAACTCAACTTCTTCAATTATTCTGATGGGTTTGTGTTGCTTTAGCAGCCAGGTCACAATGACCAAATGTTATCCGTGATGTAATTCATATATTTTAACTATAAAATTGCATCCCTTGTCAAGTCTGTAACTGCCAAATTAAGAACAAAGGCGAAAGAGATTAATTTATGTTTTTTGAATATCACAATTTCTAGATATTCATGGTGCCCCCAAAATTTCATTTAAAATATTTAAGCTCCTTCACTACGACTATTGATTCTATTTTGAAAAATATAAGGAAATATTGTATTATATTAAATCTTGATAACTACATAAATGTGGCTATTTAATGGTGTGCATTGCCTTCATATCCTTCACCAGTAGAAAAAATTAACAATCATTTCATTCCTTCTATATGATTCCACTAGCAACACATACAATATTTTTATTTGCTAGTATCTCCCTTTACTAATATCGATTTCCAACATTGGTCGTATAGTTTGGGAATGTAACAGTAACACCCAAATTATGCTCACCTCGAACATCTTTTCAAGTCTTCCTCTGCTCCTCCTAAAGACTTCATGTGACTATACATAACTTCCTGACTATTCATGTTCATATTCCATACTCCTATGAAAGTGATTAAAATAACAAGACTGATCATTTATCTTCTCCTTTTCTCCTATAATAACCACCATGAGCTATCTTGAACCTTTGCCATGTATAATCTAGCTTCTAAAAAGATGGCAAATACGAAGCTAGATGAAATATTTAAAGCTCCCAAATAATTCAACAATATATGAATATATATACAACATCAAAAAACATTAAAATCTTCTAATAGATACCTGTTGTAAACAAACAATGAACAATTTATTTCTTGAAGATTTTTTGTGTACTTGATATCATTCCCTCAAACTTAATTACTTTCACCAATTTAAGCTCTAATACAACCCCTGAAGATGTAGGACTGTCAGCACCATCCAGAGTGTATCTTCCAACATCGAAGATGGTATTCTCTATGAGAAGGATTCTGTCCTCATAAATTTTTGGATAATATCTAGCCAAATACCTATTTCACAAAACCAAATCCAACCTCTTGCAAAAATGATCCAACAATATTTTATTCTTTTCAATATGTCACTCTCCGTGTCTCCTTGAATTCTCTTCATTTTTTTCTTTTTCACCTTTTTAATTCCTTTGAGAATTCTCATAAAGTAACTTAATTTATTTCACTTAATTATTTTAACATAAGTTACTTTGCAAAATTATTAATTTAAGTTATCCCTTTTTATTCAACTAATTTTTGACAACTTAAATTAATAATTTAACTTCATACCGACTCTTAAAAATGGGGACATTACAGCGTTCCCTTCTCAAATACTGCTTGTCCTCAAGAAATGCCAGCAAAACTACTAAACCACCTGAATGAACCATCAGTGATTCAAGGATCCCAAACCAATCTCTTGAAAGAAACACCATGATGTTGCTGCACCGTTATGATAAAATCAATCAACTGAACAAACCAAATCTGAACTTGACTCTCTTGTGCCCCTGCAAAATAATCAATCTCTGTCTCCAAACTGAAATACCTCTGAATTATATTTGAAAATTCTACCATACTTCGCTGCCATATAATCATCAAACACGGAAGTTCAATCCACTCATAAGCCAAATCTGTAAAAAATAGAATTACAACACCGAAGTGACTTTTGTAATGAAGAAAATTTCTTGTATGCATAGGGATAGTGAACCATAAATTCATTGAAGATACCTCCCCAATGATTGATCCAACATCATCATTAAAATCCCATTGATACATACTGCACTCATTGACTGAATATTTTAACCAAGCCACTTGTATACTAGTAACACAATTCATGGGTTGGCTAATTAAGAAATGAACAAAAACTACAGATCTGAAATTTTTCCTAAAGCCCATCCTCAAAATAGGTCTTGACAGTTTACCTAGATCCCATACATTGTATTCTTCATCAAACATAACACTAGAATTAGGTAGAGTTTCATCCATCATTGCATGATAACCAAAATAATATAGAGGTAATGAACTACTGTTTACAATCATTAAATCAACATCTATTTCATACCTTTCATTAGTGTATTCATGGATCTCATGCACACCTCCTTCCACTTTGAAATGGTCATCATTATTCACATTTCCAAGTGATATATCACGCCCATACCAAGACAATAGGTTGTTGTTAACACTCACAAAATCCACATTTTCTCCATCAGTTTCAATGGTGTCTTCATAGGTTTCATGTACTCCTTCATCCAATGTTGAATGATCCTCAACAACTATTATTTGATGAAGTGTGTCAAGCTGAAAAATATCTTCATCACCTATTATATCAGCTATCTCATGGTTGCAATCCGTACTTGTGTGTGGAGATTGTTCCCCAAATTTCAAGAATTCAATTTCTTGATGTGGGTTCCAATCTCTATCAACATCCCGAATCTCACCAATATGAGGAATACTAGGATCATTATGCAAAATTTCATCTACATGGAGTTCATCAATCCCTTCAATAATATTTTTGATCTCCATTGTCCTTATTTCACTTTCTTGATCGTAGGAAGTGGCTGCAATAGAAATAGAATTTTCTACTTTGTATAATGAAAAGTGAGTCATACTTAAATGCAAAAACAGATCATAAAATTCTCTTTCCTTGTCTTTAGCATACTTGAAAGCCAAATCTTTGTCCATCAGTAATTGCAAAAAATCTATTTTCATTATTTCCAAAGATTTTTTGATAGAAGACAAGTGAGTATGAGAGGCTCCACTTGCAACTCCCCTTTTCCTGTCTTCAATTTGAGCTTCCCACCTGAGTTCTTCGATGAAATTATGTGTATGATCAAAACATGATAGGGCTGCAACAATCATATCTTCGGTAAATTTCATCTTTCCCTTGAGATCACATGACTCATTGGGAAAAGGATCAATCTCAACTTCATGCAACAATTTTTCTAATTTGTCTTCTATATCATAGCTCTCAATTTCAACAACCTCCTTCTGACATAACTCATATTATGAAGTTTGGACAACACTATGTTCAAAATAAATTTCGTCCATGGTCTTAATTTATTTTTCACCCACTTGTTCCTCATATGCCAAGGTACCTTTCCCTTTTGAATGTTCTGTTATAAACTCTGATGAGTCTAGAATTCAGCCTAGTTAGAGGTGTAGAATCTCTTGTTAATTGCTAAAATACCACATACTTTGATATTATATGTTGACACTTTCATATAGTTTCTCTTAGCCATATGACATTTGGAATAATTTCATTTCTGCTGGTTTTAATGATATTTACCCATTATGTGGATCATATATATTTATCTTGCATGTGATTGATGAATGTTCTTTAAGGTGGTTATGATTATGCAATTATTATGTGTATTGACATTAATCTGCAGACATGATTGAAGTGCTAAGTTGAGAAATAAAGCCGCTGGCCAGTCAGGTTGAGGATTCGCACGAAGGTCAACTGAGGATGACGGCGGAAGATTCCCGTGTCAGCCACATGTAACTGCTTTGCACCAATCTTTAATGACATTGAGCATTGCAGACATTACTGCAGTGGTCGAGTCCACGTTTGGGCATGCATTTCCAAACAGATTCCCCTGCATGCGTAACTGGCCCTTTCCATTTTCCTCTTGTTTTCCCTATGTGGCATCCTCTCAGTTAGTGGGAGTTGATGGCCCTGTTTAGTTGATAAATAAGGCTCAAATCCTCCTTCCTCGAGTTAGTGATAGCAAGTTAGTGAGTTGATCACCAAGTTCTTGTACAAGTTGATTATCAACCATATTTCTGTAATTGCATTTTTTGATGAATGAAATAATATTTTGAGTTGAGTATCCAAGTTTTATATTAGTTTAGAGGATATTCATCCAAGGGGGCCCACTTTGTGAGTAGTCCTTTCCTTTAGTTTAGTTAGATTAGTGTTAGTTTATGTTCAATACTTAGTTAAGATTATGGCATAGACTATTCCTGCAACCACTAGAACTTTTTTCTATGACTGTTCTTGCAGCCAAGGTGGGAAGAGTAGTTTTTTTGTTGGATGCTTAGATTTTCCTTCCTATTATGCATAATCAATTTATATTTGATTGAGTGATGTTCAAAATTTTCTTTGTTTCCTTTCCTGCAATTTACTTTCAGCAGTAAGCCTTTCTTAGTTATAGAACAAAGATGATTACTCTAGAATTCCTAATGCATATACCGTGTCGACCCATTTCAAGTTCACATCCCTGGGTTGAGAATTTAAATTTACCTTCATGGTGGTTAAGATAGCTATTAAGGTAAGATATCCAATCTTTGAATCATGGCTATAAGGGCCTATTTATTGAAATCATTATTGTGGGCCGACATTTTTGGTGCTGTTGCTAGGGATGGTGTTGAACTAGGGAGTCCTTTGGAGTCATTGATAGTTTTTCTGTTGTAGTATTTCTGAATTTTTCTCTTACTGTTAGAAGTATGATCCACTATTTTTCCCCACCCATTCTTTGTGTGAGTTGATTGATACTGAGTTGATACCGCATGCATAAAAGAAGAAGATATGCTTATGGGAGATTCCTTCCTAATAATCTTGAGCCATTTTAGCTAGTAGAACTTCCAAATCTATCTAGAGACGAAGAAGCAGAAGAACCACAACCATTTTTTGATATATTCCCTAACTTGACCAGTTCTGAAGTTTCCGTTGAAGATCAAAATCTTGTTGAAGAACCCTTTATTATGGAATTTCATCAAGCAAACATGACTGATGCAAATGGAGATAGGCCTAGCAGGTAGAGCCAACCAAATTTCCCCTTTCCCATTGATGAACATAATGAAGTAGATAACCTCAAAAATATCCCTACTTCAGTCCTTCCTAAATTCTATGGGCTTGTCACAAAAGATCCTGATACCTTTTTTTTTGAGTTTGATATACTCTGCAGAAGCTATGACTATACCACTGATGCCCATAGACTCAAGCTATTTCCTACTACTTTGAAAGAAGCTACATTAAGATGGTTTATGAGCCTTGGCAGAAATACTGTGAAAACTTGGAAAGATATGAAGACAAAGTTTCTTGAGAAGTACAAAGAATATTGCAGGGGTAGTGACATGAGAGGAGGTGACATTTTCAGAATTCAACAAAAATAAGATGAGAGCTTGGAAGATTTCATTTCAAGGTTTTTTTTTTATCTACAAAAATCTCCACATCATACACTTAATGAAGACTCAGAAAATTTACTTTTCCTAAGAGGAATTAATGAAAGTTTCATTGATACCTTGGACCTAATGGCAAGAGGAGATTTCACTCAAGTCCCTTGGGATGATATCAAGAAGATATGCTAGAACTATTCTAGGGAAGCTTCAAAGAAAGGAAGAGCCTACCAATCCTCTATAGGTAAGTCATCTAGTAGTGGAGTCTCAAGGATGGAGATTACTAATTTGTTGGAAGATTTCAAGCAAGATATAATTAATAATCTAGCTACTCAACTAGATACACTTCAAGCTAAAAAGAAACATGAGGAGGCAAAAACAATACTGACAAAATATTGCCCTTAGTGTAGACATAAGAAGAGGAACTGCAGATGCAAGGTGATAGATAACATTGACAATAAGCAGATTCCACCTGAGTTCAAACCAATTCAGATTGAGGAAGACCAAGTCTACTTTGTTGCACAAAAGAGGCCATGGGCTTCAAGACAAGGTATGCCACCAGATCCACTATCTTTTGCTGGACCATATTTTAATTCTTCTTATTCATCTAGTAATCAATGGAAACCACCCTATCCATCCAACTATGGAGGATACCCACCCCAGTCTTGGAATAAACTGCCCAATGCTTGGTCCAATTATCAAAATACCTCACCTCAGTGGCAACAACCTCAAGGGAATTGGCAACAAGTTTAGGGACCTTGGCAACCACCCCCAGGAAACTGGAAGCAAACATCTCAATGGAGAGGTGTCCAACAATGGCCAATCCAACCCACCAGCTATATGCAACCATATTCTCAAAACCAATAACCTGCTATAATGCCCTCTCCTACTAATCCAAGTGCCAATATATCTAAACCTACCCAGTTATCAGCCCAACGCATACCTAACCCAAATAATAAACCACAACAACAACCTGTATATTTTGCTGATCCAAACCAATTTCTTGCATATGCTATGAGTTTAAGTGACATACACCTACGTTCAGGAACAACCTTGCAATATCCTTCCACCCCCATTATCACTGAGCTACCCATGGAAGAGTATGAAGAATCTTTGACTGATTCCATTCAACCTTGTACAACTAAATCTCCTGAACCAACTTGAGTAAAGTAGAGAGCACAAGAACCACCATTCCCTTAGAGATTAGAAGGTTCCAAACAAAAAGAATACAAGGAGGAAACTATCTTTGATATCCTAGATTAGATAAAGCATATATGTGTCCAGATACCTTTGTTTCAAGCCATAAAAGGCGTCCCTATCCATGGCAAGGCAATCAAGGAAGCATGCCTCAAGAAACTGGGCAGAAAAAAGGACCCCACTTCAGTCCATGTAGTAGGACAACTTGCTGACATCATGCTTGGACACGTAACTATCCCCAAGTACAGTGATCCAGGTAGCCCTGTAGTTGAAGTTTCTATAAATGGAATGAACATAAATAATGCTTTGATTGACTTAGGTGCAAAAATCAATGTGATGACTAAATACATCCTGCAACAACTAAATATTGCAAACATGAGATCCACTCCTATAGTCTTGCAACTTGCCAATAGCTCCACTATTCATCCAAATGGCATAGTAGAAGACCTGGTGGTAATCCTAGACTCCTGGGAGTATCCAGTCGACTTCATGGTTCATTCCCCTAAAGCCACACTAGGCAGATATCCACTTATCCTTGGTCGGCCCTAGTTAGCAACTGCAGATGCTTATATTGGATGTCGGTCAGGTGAAATGACTATTTATGATGGCACGAGCACTGAAAAGCTTGTTCTGTTTCCTCCTGCTCAACCATCCCACAATACAAAAATATCAGTATGGCCACATATTGATGAAGAAGCCGAAGAAGTCAACTCTGTGGCGTAACTTATGATGCTCAGAAGAAGTCCTTTCCTGTAGCTTCAAGATGAAGATGAGGTGTTATCTAGTATCATTCAGAACCAATGTTAGATTGAGGAAACATCATCTAGTTCCACAAACATCAAGCAAACAAATCTGTCCATTCTGCATGATCTTTCTGCAACAACTCTTCTGACAGACAGACTTCCTATAGCCACTCTTCCTGCAGCAACCGTCTCTGTAGATAGACTTCCTGCAACAACTCTTCCCTCAGACATAATACCTGTAGCAATAGGTATGCTTCACATAATGCTGCCGCTTGAACTTAAGATACCTTGTATTAATGAAGCAACTATGATAGAACTTGTCACACAAGTACAGGTGTTTGAGGGACGCTCTTTAAACATCAATAGTAAATTGAATGAGGGACAATAGTTGATATTGGAAAATTTGCTGAAAGCTCATTAAAAAGAATTTGCCTAGGATTATCATGACATGAAAGGATTAGATCCAAAATTCTGCACTCATAGAATCTATATTAAAGATGAGTGTACACCTATAAGACAACCACAATGAAGAGTCAACCCTGTCTTGAGAGAAATTGTCAAATTAGAACTGCAAAAGCTACTAGACGTAGGATTTATCTACCCTATTTCAAACAACCAGTGGGTGCCCCCATTGGTGATTGTTCCCAAAAAGGGAGAGAAATGGAAAGTTTGTGTTGACTATAGGGAACTCAATGCTGCTACTAAGAAGGATTGCTTTCCCCTGCCTTTTGTAGATCAAGTCCTAGACTCTCTTGCAGAAAAATAGTACTTCTCATTTCTTGATGGATTCAGTGGATACAATCAGATTCAAATTACACCAGAAGACCAAGAGAAGACTACATTTACATGTCCTTGAGGGACATATGCATATTTTGTGCTTCCCTTTGGGTTATGCAATGCACCTGCCAATTTTTCAGAGAGCAGTCATCAATATATTCTCAAATATCTCCCTTGAATACATGGAGATCTATATGGATGATTTTACTACCTATGGTGCCACATTTGATGAAGCACTAGAGAATTTGAAGAAAGTACTATAGAGATGTGAGGATCAAAATTTGTCCTTAAACAGTGAAAAGTGCTTCATGATGATGCAAGAAGGTGTATTTCTTGGCCACTACATTTCACACCTTGGCATTCAAGTTGATCCAACAAAAATTGAGTAATAAATAATCTACCTATACCTGCAAAACAAAAGGATGTTAGGAGTTTTTTAGGACATGTAGGCTATTATAGATGTTTCATCAAAGATTTTAGCAAAATAACAACCCCACTATATAGTCTTCTGACTAAAGATGCTGAGTTTCAATGGACAAAATGCTGTGATAAAGCATTTTTGATTTAAAGACAACTCTAACTCATGCTCCTATACTTAAGGGACAAAATTGGAAAATCCCTTTCCACATCCATACTGATGCCTTAGATTATGCAATAGGAGTAGTCTTAGGAAAAAAACTAGAAGCTATTGAAAATGCCATTTACTTTGTTAGTAAAAACTTGCAGGGAGCTGAATTCAATTACACAGTCATAGAGAAAGAAATGCTGGTAGTAATCTATGCCTTGAATAAATTCAAGCACTATATCACAGGTTATCAATTTTTTGTACACAATGATTATGCAACCATTAGATACCTTATGAACAAACCCCTAATCTCAAGAAGATTAGCCAGATGGTTGATATTTATGAAAGAATTTGACCTAGCTATTGTAGACAAACCAGGGAAGGAAAATGTGGTTATAGATTTCCTCTCAAGGCTTACCTCATCATACAATACTCAAGCCATAGATGATTCCTTTCCAGATGAGAATCTATTCTCCATTAGTGTCTAAACACCCTGGTATGCTGATATATCCAATTACCTTGTGACAGGGAGAGTTCCTCCTCACTTCTCCCCAAAAGAGAGAAGAGTGTTGATTGAAAAATCATTCCCTTTTTCATGGATAGCTAGATACCTATTTTATACTGGACCTGATCATGTTATGAGACAGTGTGTGAGAGAAGATGAGACCTATGACATTCTGCATGCATGCTATGATGAACCCTGTGGAGGCCACTTTGCAGCCAAAATGACAACAATGAAAATCTTGAACACAAGATACTATTGGCCTACATTACACAAAGATGCAGGAAGATATACAAGGAGATGTGATAGATTCCAAAGGATGGGAAGGCCAACAGAGTCAGATGAGATTCCACTCTGTCCACAAGTGGTAGTCACACCATTTGACAAATGGGGTTTAGATTTTGTGGGACCCATTGATCCTCCATCCAATGGTAAGTCCTATATTCTAGTGTGCACTGATTACGTAACAAAGTGGGTAGAAGTCAAATCCATAAAGCATGCAAGAGACAACAAGGTTGCATAATTCCTGTATGAAGAAATTTTCACAAGATATGGGGTACCAAGAGAAATAGTAACTGATCAACGCACTCAATTTACATCAGCCCTTGTTACTACATTGGTTAATGAATATAACATAAGGCACAAGAAATCCACTCCTTATCACCCTCAAGAAAATGGACAAGGTGAGGTGACAAACAAAGAGATTGAGGCCATCCTCACCAAAATAGTGCATATTCATAGAAATACTGGGCAAATAGATTATCAGAAGCAGTCTGGGTTTACAAGACCACCTGGAAGACAACTACAGGCTTCACCCCATTTGAGCTACTATATGGGAAAAAAACCATGATGCTTATAGAATTTGAGCACAAGACTCTCAAAACTGCTCTAGAGTTGGGGTTGGATATTTCCAAGGCACAAAAGGAATAAATCATGCAGTTGAATGAATTGGATGAGCTAATGAAAATAACATTACATCATATTGAACTTGTGTAAAGTCAAAGAGTCAAATGGCATGATAGATTTATCAAAGAGAATAAATTTCAGCTAGGTGACTAGGCATTAATTTATGATTCATGATACAAGGATAATGCAGGTAAATTGCAGACAAGGTGGCTAGGGCCATATGAAGTTGCAGAAGTCTTTCCCAATGGAGCTGTGCAACTCACGAACATTGACCTAGTGAAATTCAAAATACTAGTGAATGGGCACTGTCTCAGATTATATGACAAGCCAACTTCAAAAGAAGAGTTCCTACAATAGTTTATCCAACACACAGTGCCCGAGCATGGTTCCTACAACAAAGGAGTTCTTGCAGCCGAAGGTAGCATACCTAGTGTCTCTCCTTCTGGCTAAATGAGATACACACTTGTCATAATAAAGATTTCTACTTTTGTAAAAATCCATTTCTCCACCCATCCACCCATCTGTACCACCTTTCTCTCTCTTCCATCATCTCATTTCACCTCGCCCCATTCCATCGTCATTAATTTCTTAATTATTTCTCAACAACACAAGTGGTACTTTCTCCTTGATTGATGCAATGAATTATCCACAATCATGTTTGTACACACTCAGGTACGTGCACATTAATTGCATTCTTAATTATCCTTTAGAACGTTTCATTTAATCACTGTACGATAAGATGGACGTTCACATAATTCTGTTTAAACCCCCCTGTCAAATCAATCTTTCCATTTCGCATGTGTGGACACATGTCCAAATTTAGTTTGGGGGGAGGGGTAAGCAAGATGCATAAATTTTTCCACATGCCGATATATGATTGTCTACGTCAGCAAATTTTGCTGAGTTGATTCAAAATTTAAAATGAATGATGACTCACATGTGTGATGTGACACTAAACTTTTGCCACCATTTCCTCTCATTATTATTCCTTTTACTACCATTTCTACTATTTTTAACTCTGTCATAATTCAAAAATGCAAGTGGTAAGTTGCTAAAAATAGAGTAAAAGGAAATTCAGTCAACAATTCACCCAACAAGCAAGTAGGAAATAATTTGAAAATATAGAGGTAATTTTGTAGGGTGACAAGCTAAGTATAGACAATGGGAGGTGGACTCATTTGGAATGAGCCCTCAGCTCATGATGCTTGTTACAGGACATAGCATGCTTAGTCGAATTTTAGAATTGTGGGTGGCTAGATTATTATCTGAAGTTGGATGATTTCAATGAGGGTATTGCATTGGAGTTCACTCAGAAGTTCTCAGATGGAAAGGCCATGGTGAAAGGACTGGAGGTCGTAGCGACTAAAGAACAAATTGTTGAAGTTTTAGGGTTGCCGGTGGACGGTGAACCTTACCCTATTTCTAAGGACGCCAAGATAGCCAGGGCCATATTTACAATGCATGGTGACCCTCCACTCACAATTGACAAACAAGGTGCCAAGAGGCTCTCTCTACTCGAGCCATGGAAGTAGGCTTCCATGCATATCATCAAATACATCACTTGCGAAGGTCGGTTGTTGAACCTACATTCAATACACTTCAAATTTCCGAGTCATATGTGGCACAAGAGGAAGATGAACATGCCTAATGTACTATACAAAATTATCTCTATTATGATAGAAAAAACACAAAAAGGTAGAGAAAACTCTGTATCCCACCACTGTCTAATTAAATTGCTGGTTATCAAATATTTGCATGATACAAACCCTGGAATGGCCTGAGATGATTTTGTGAATATTGAGCATTATAGACCTAAGCCCTCTCAGTCTAGGGTTTCATCTCAGTCCCATAGGTCTAGCAGAAGATTGAGCATAGATGAAGGCACCCCTGGTGCCTCGACCTTTGGTGCTAGTATGGATTCCCCCATTGAAGAAAAGGCTATAAATGTTAGTTCCTCTTATATTGAGAGTGAAAAAGAAAATTCATCATCAGATTTTGATGATGATGATGTCCCATTGAAAACTGTAATAAAAACAAGAGCACAAAAGAGAGAGGCAAAAGCAAGGAGAAGAAAAATGCAATCTACACAAAAAGAGGCGCCAAGCCCTAAGAAAAGGAAGGCTAGTACTATTCATCCTGCAGCCAAAGGGAAATGAAAAAATCCCTCTCAAGAAATTGAATCTGGCCGATCTTGAGCTTGGTGAGACATCATGTGAAAATACAGATGCTCCAATGGAGTAGGATAATGTACAAGAAGAAGATGTGTTCGAAGAGGTAGAAAAAATGACCTTGGCGGATCTTTTTTCCATTGCTGAAGAAGTTGAAACTGAAGAACATGAAGAAAGACAAGACTTCCTGCAACAAGACCAGTAGTGGGACTTCCTGTAGAAAATTTAGGAAGCACATCAGGGGTTCCTATAGCCACCGCCGAAAGAAGAAGAGGTCTTGCAGCGGAATGAGGAAAGAGGAATCATACCTCAACATCCTGAATCAGTGCGACCCCCTGAATCTATGCAGATAGTTATCTATGGGAAGCAACCATCTACGAAAATTCTGGTAGGAATCCACAACCCTCCTAATTTTTCAATACATATAGCTATTTTAAATTTATGGAAAGAAATACAAAGAAGAGAGGAGGAGTGGAAAGAAGAGAAGGAACAGTTGAAAAAGGAAATTCAAATGAGGGATGAGATGATCGAAGAAAAGAATGAGGAAATTTTTTTTTGAAGGAAAAGGTAAGTAGCATTTCAACTCTGGTGCCACAAATTTTGGAATGTAGGCCTCTCCAAGGGTTTATGCTTTTCACTTAAAGGATATATACCTTTCCTTTAGAATGTCAAGAATCATCTTAGGTTTGAATCCCCCCATTGAAACTCTTGCTGAATTTTTCAGTGACTACAAAATTGCTTCCTCTGAAATGAAAAATTTGTTATGTGAATTCTATCTACACAACTTTGCTGTCCCATAAGATAAAGACTGGAACCCACTACCTTATGTTGGAGACATACAATTGAGAGCATTTATGTCTTGGGTGCAAAATGAGATTAGTTGGGGTGAGCAATACAATGCTTACAAGAAGAAGGAATCCAGTATTCCCCAAGCCATCAGGGCTGAATCGAAGAACCCCAAAGACATTTATATAGATTGGAATAGATTGCTCCTTAGGCCAAGCTATGGTAATAAAATTATGCCCTAGATTGAAGCTGTTTATAGTGAGTATGAAGTAAAAACTGCAACAAAAGAAGATACTATGAGGGGATATCTATCCCAACGATGAAACCTATTAACTGATGAGATAAAGCAGGCTAAGCCACATTCTATTCACAACTACACTACTGCACTGAAGAGAATTGATAGATATATCCAGCTTGGGAGAATCAAAGGGCGTGAATGGATTCCCCTAACTTTTTAGCTGCCTACCCTCCTATGGCCTGTACCTAATTTCAGATTCTACAGGTATGACATTGTAGAGGAACAACAATGATGGAAAAGGCTCGATAAGTTGGGCGTATTTTACTGGAATCTTGATTCAACCATTGTAGGCACCAACATTGGACAACTATCAGTCACAGACTTCAGGGCCTTAAAAAAGTAGAAGCATAACTCTTCCGCTGTTGGAGGACCATCAAAAAGTTAGGTTGGGGGCTGTGATGAGTCTAGAATTTGGCCTAGTTAGAGGGGTAAAATCTCTTGTTAATTGCTAAAATACCACAATCTTTGATATTATATGTTGACACTTTCATATAGTTTCTCTCAACCATATTACATTTGGACTAATTTCATTTATGCTGGTTTTAATGATATTTACCCATTATGTGGACCATCTATATTTATCTTGCATGTGATTGATGAATGTTCTTTAAGGTGGTTATGATTATACAATTATTATGTGTATTGACATTACTCTGTAGACATGATTGAAGTGCTAAGTTGAGAAATACAGCCGCCAAACGGTCAGGTTGAGGAGTTGATGAAGGTCAACTAAGGATGACGATGAAAGATTCTCGTGTCAGCTGCATGTAACCGCTTTGCACTGATATTTAATGGCATTGAGCATTGGGGGCATTACTGTAGTGGTCGAGTCCACATTTGGGCATGCATGTCCTAACAGATTCCCCTACATGCGTAATAGCCCCTTTTTGTTTTCCTCTTGCTTTCCCTAAGTGGCATCCTCTCCGTTAGTGGGAGTTGATGGCCCTGTTTAGTTTATAAATAAGGCTCGAATCCTCCTTCCTTGAGCTAGTGATAGCAAGTTAGTGAGTTGATCACCAAGTTCTTGTACAAGTTGATTATCAACCATATTAATGTAATTGCATTTTCTGATGAATGGAATAAGATTCTGAGTTGAGTATCCAAGTTTTATATTAGTTTAGAGGATACTCATCCAAGGGGTCCCACTTGGTGAGTAATCCTTTCCTTTAGTTTAGTTAGATTAGTGTTAGTTTCTGTTCAATACTTAGTTAAGATTCTGGCATTGACTATTCCTGCAGCCACTAGAACTCTGTTCTATGACTATTCCTACAACCAAGGTGGGTAGAGTAGTTTTCTGTTGGATGCTTAGATTTTCCTTCCTATTATGCATAATCAATTTAGATTTGATTGAGTGATGTTCAACATTTTCTTTGTTTCCTTTCCTCCAATTTACTTTCAGCAATAAGCCTTTCTTAGTTATAGATCAAAGATGACTACTCTAGAATTCCTAGTGCACATATTGTGCTGACCCATTCCAAGTTCACATCCCTGGGTTGAGAATTTAAATGTACCTTCATGGTGGTTAAGATAGCTATTCAGGTCAGATATCCAATCTTTGAATCATGGCTATAAGGGCCTAGTTATTGAAATCATTATTGTGGGCCGACAAACTCCTCATTATTTATGAATTTTTTCAGCTTATTCTCACATTGCTCCAACACATATTTGACCAACTCATAATTAGTTGGAGAAGTGACTTGTTCTTGCTTCAGGATAGCCAATAAAAAAGTTATGATAGGGTAAAAAATAAAATCACTTTCATTGTTAGTTTGAACCATAATAATTTGCATAGCTACAATAATATCATCATTATGTTTTTCTCTAATTGTAGCAAAAAAATAGTAAAACATGTTATAGATCAAGTCATACAATTCAAGGTCTAACATAAGGTAACTCAGTCTGATATTTGCAAAAGTTTTGTGTATTGCAAGCCTTGTAGAAAAATTATGATTTTTGACATCACCCAAGCCCTGGAAGCTATCCACCATTAATTCAATTACCTCTTTCATTGTGTCATCACCATAATGAACTTCAGGTGCCACAATTCTTAATACTTCACTCAAACAGGAAGTTACCAGTAATCTTATCTCATCATCTGAGTGACTCAACCAATTGTGCTGACCCAAAAAAGTCACTGCAGGAACAAGAGCAATCTGCAATACGTTAGAAGGTGACTTCTCAACAATGATCAAACATTCTTATACACTTTTCAATGTGGCCAAAGCATCATTTTTTGATTGAGATGGGTTTTTGAGTTTACTACCTGATTCGTGGAGTAATCCGACCAACCACTTTCTCTCTTTGCTTGCCATGCTTCAAACTATCAACTGATCATTTGCACGAACCACTAGGATGGAAGGAAGAGTTGAGCTCTGATACAACTGTAATAGGCTACCCTAATCTAAGAAATTTTTTTTTTATTTCAATGTGTTTGATGGATTGTCATTTCATCAAACACTTAAACTCACTTCCATTCTGCACTTGTTTCTAGTTATATTTGATGCTTCATAATTGATTATTTAATTATCTCCAATCATTTCATCATCAGGATTACATATTACATGTTTTGTGCATATAATAATACAATTCTAAATTTTTCAATGACATCAATATTTTCAAAAAGAATCAGAACAAAACTTCCTTTTAAAAGCACAATGACTAGAAGTAAATTGAACTACTAATTCTGACCTGGTAATTGAGAAGAACTACCATAGGAGTACAAATTAGAATCCATAGGCTTCTTTAACAATAAATTACAAATAGTAGCTGCTACCTAACATACTGTTAGTTTTTTGAAGTCTAAATTTAAGTTTAAGAAACTTCTTTTTCGAATAGATGTTTCCACTTCCTATTTAGAAACATCTAGTTCGAATAGAAGCTTCTAGTATCTCATTCGAAAGCTTTCCCTCTTTTATAAATATGTCATTATTGATCTCTCATTTGTATTGTTGAGAAAAATAATTAATTTTCTGAGAAGAAGAATTAATTGCTGAATCGAAGCTTCTGATGTAAAGAGATTTTCTAAGATAATAAAAGCTATTGATCCTTGCCCCATGGTTTTTCCTCCACATTGAAGGTTTTCCACATAATCTTTGTGTTCTTCGCAATATCTTATTTTGCTGTCTATTTTATTTACTGTGTTTATTTTTATTGCTGTTTTCATTACTTTTATTCTGGCTTAAATTTCATAACAACTGGTATTAGAGCGCCAGGTTGCTGGAAGATTTGGTGTGTGTAGGTTTTTTTTTCTTTTGTTGAGTAGCATGGAGGTCACAACAAGTGACATGGAGAAGTTAAATGGGGCTAATTTTGCCTTATGGAAATCCCAAATGGAGGATATATTAATTTTGAAAGATCAGTATTTACCGCTCGAAGGAATATCAAAGAAACCCACATCAATGGCTGATGAAGATTGGAAAAAGATGGATAGAAAGGCAATTGCAACCATTTGTCAATGCTTGGCTAAGAATGTGTAATGTGTATTTTAATGTTGCAGGAGAGAAGACAACAACAGAACTATGGAAAAAGCTTCATGATCTATATGAGAAGAACACTGCATCAAATAAAGTTTTTCTGATGAAAAAATTATACAATCTCAAAATGAAGGAGGGTGCTTCAGTAGTAGAACATTTAAATGAGTTCAACATAATTACTAGTCAGCTTGCCTCTATTAAAATCACTTTGGATGATGAGATTAGAGCCATCTTATTAATGTGTTCAATGCCAGATAGCTGGGAGAATTTGATCGTAGCTATTAGCACTTCGGCAACTGGAGGAACTCTAAAGTTTGATGATGTCAGTAGCAACTTAATGAATGACGAGCTACGACGTAAATCAATGACAGAGAACCAGGGAGGAGAAGCCTTAGCCCTAGCTGATCATGGTAGAAAATTTGATCGGAACCGACAAGGGCATTCGAAGTCAAGAGGAAGATCAAAATCAAGAAGAGGCAGAATCACCTGTTATCATTGCGGCAAATCAGGACACATGAAAAGAGAATGTCGAATCTAGAAGCGAGAGCAAAAGGAACAAAAACTAGCAAGTGCAAATGAAGAAACTACAACTGTTGCATCAGATGGTGAGGTATTAATTACTATTTCATATGAGGATGAATGTCTTTATACTTCTAATCATGATATTGATTGGATTTTAGATTATGGAGCCTCCTACCATGCTACCCCAAGCAGAGAAAATTTTATTTCTTATAAATCTGGTAATTTGGGTAAGGTTCGCTTGGGTAATAATAATTTATGTAGTATTGAGGGAGTGGGAGATGTTTTAATAAAAATAGAAGATGGCTGTAGTTTATTGCTTAAACAGGTTAGACATATACCAGAGCTTGGAATGAATTTAGTTTCAGCTGGAAAGCTAGATGATGAAGGCTGCCATATAGTATTTGGCAAGGGATGCTGGAAAATTGTAAAAGGTTCATTGGTTGTTGCAAAGGGGTAGAAAATAGGCACTCTTTATACATTAAAATTGAAGCTGCAAAAGTCAGATATTGCTATTGTTGCAGAGGAGCCTGCAGCAGATTTGTGGCACAAAAGACTTGGACACATGACAGAAAGAGGTATGAAAATACTTGTTGAGCAAAAGCTTTTGCCTAGAATAAAAAGTACATAATTTAAATTTTGTGAACATTGTATTATGGGTAGACATAAAAGAGTGTCATTCTTAAGGAATAATTCAAAAAGGGATACTGAAATATTAGATTTGGTGCATTCCGATGTTTGTGGCCCAATTAATATAAAATCACTAGGAGGGGCTGCTTATTTCGTTACTTTTATTGATGATGCATCAAAAAAGGTGTGGGCTTTCCCTATTAAAAGTAAGGATCAAGTTTTAGATGTTTTTCAAAAATTTCATATGGCTGTTGAAAGGGAAACTAACAAACTTTTGAGATGTATTAGAATAGATAATGGTGGGGAGTATTGCTCCAAAGCCTTCGAAGAATATTGTAGTAAATATGGGATAAAGCATGTCAAAACAGTTCCTCTCACTCCACAACAAAATGGGACAGCTGAGAGAATGAATCGGACAATAATGGAGAAGGTGAGAAGTATGCTTTCAAATTCTGGTTTGCCTAAACATTTTTGGGCAGAGGCTGTTCATACTGCTTGTTACTTAATAAATCGCTCTCCCACAACTTCATTAGATGGAGGCATTCCCGAAAAGGTATGGACCGGTAAGGAGTTATATTATTCTCATTTGAAAGTTTTCGGTTGTGAAGCTTATGTGCACATTCCTAAAGAACAGAGGTCCAAGTTGGATGAAAAATCATTGAAATGTATTTTCTTAGGATATGCTGACAATGAGCTAGGTTATCAGTTGTGGGATCCTCTAAAAAGAAGAATTATCAGAAGTAGGGATGTTATTTTTAATGAAGAAAAAATGTTTAAAAATATTAACAAATGTGTGGAGATGCAGAAATTTGTTGAAATTAAAGGACAGCCAGAGGAGCAACTTGAAAATCTGCCACCATTGGAAGAAGCCACTGCTGAAAATAATGACCAGCCATTACAGCATAATGGAAATGAGGAACAACAAGAAGTAGAAGCCGTGCAAAATCCGTTACAAGATATTTTGGCTCATAGATCTGCTAGGCCTCATAAGGTTTCACAAAGATATTCTCCCTCTGATTATATTTTATTAACTGATGAAGGTGAACCTAGTTATTTTCAGGAAGCTTGTACAGATGAACATAGTAAAGAATGGAAGAAAGCAATGGAGGATGAAATGGACTCTTTGCTGGAAAATAGAACTTGGGAGTTGGTAAAGCTTCCAAAAGGAAGAAAAGCTCTACAAAATAAATGGGTGTACAAGATCAAACATGAGGGTGATGAGAAGAAGAGATACAAAGCAAGGTTAGTGGTGAAAGGATTTGCTCAGAAAGAAGGTAATGACTTCAATGAAATTTTTTCACCTATTGTTAAAATGTCATCCATTATAATTATTCTTGGTGTTGTTGTTGCTCTAGATTTGGAATGTGAACATTTAGATGTAAAGACTTCCTTCCTTCATGGAGAATTGGAAGAAGAAATTTATATGGAGCAGCCAGAAGGTTTCAAAATAAAAGGAAAAGAGAACTTGGTTTGCAGGTTAAAAAAGAGTCTCTATGGGTTGAAACAGGCACCTCGCCAGTGGTATAAGAAATTTGATTCATTTATGTTGGAGCATGATTTTAATAGACTAGAGACTGATCATTGTGTCTACATCAAAAGATATAGCCAAGATAAGTACATTATATTATTGTTATATGTGGATGATATGTTAGTTGTTGGACAGGATAAAGATATGATTAACAGGTTGAAGAAGGATTTGAGCAGCCAGTTTGCAATGAAGGATTTGGGTTCAGCACAACAAAATATTGGGCATGAAGATTATTCGTGATAGAAAGAAGAAAAAATTATGGTTGTCACAAGAAAAGTATATTGAAAAGGTGCTTGACAGATTTAATATGAAGGATGCCAAGCCAGTTGGTACACCTCTTGCTTCCCATTTCAAATTGAATTCCAGTTCATGCCCTTGTGATGACAAAGAGAAGGAAGAAATGAAAGATTCCTTATGCTTCAGCAGTTGGTAGTTTAATGTATGCCATGGTATGCACACGACCAAACATTGCACATTCAATGGGAGTAGTCAGCAGGTTCCTTGCCAATCCAGGTAAACAACATTGGCAAGCGGTGAAATGGATGTTAAGATACCTTAAGGGTACTAGTCATTACTATTTATGTTTTGGTCATACTGATATGGTGCTTGAAGGTTTTACAGATGTAGATATGGCTTGAGATGTGGACACTAGAAAGTCTACCACTGGTTTTCTATATACATTTGCAGGTGCAACAATGTCCTGGGTATCTAGGCTACAAAAAATTGTAGCTCTATCCACAACAGAGGCAGAATACATAGCTGCAACTGAAGCATGCAAAGAGATGTTGTGGATACAACGATTCCTTGGAGAGTTAGGCATAAAACAAGACAAGTATGTGTTATATTGTGACAGCCAGAGTGCCATTCACTTGGCAAAAAACCCAGCCTTTCACTCACGAACCAAAAACATTGACTTAAGATATCGTTGGATTAGACAGGTGTTGGAGGAAGGAAAGCTACACTTGAAAAAATCCATATAGCTGAGAACCCTACAAATATGTTTACAAAAATACTGCCAAGAGCCAAGCAAGAGTTATGTAGGAGCTTGGTAGGGCTGCAGATGACTTGATGCATAAGCTTGGGCAAGGATCAATAGCTTTAAGATCATCTACAATTGCAGTTTGGTATCCAGGAGTCTTGCATTTAGCTTCAAGTGGGAGAATGTTAGTTGTGAAGGCTAAATTTAGCTTCAAGTGGGAGAATGTTAGTTTTTTGAAGTCTAAATTTAAGTTTAAGAAACTTCTTTTTCGAATAGATGTTTCCACTTCCTATTTAGAAACATTTAGTTCGAATAGAAGCTTCTAGTATCTCATTCGAAAGCTTTCCCTCTTTTATAAATATGTCATTATTGATCTCTCATTTGTATTGTTGAGAAAAAGAATTAATTTTCTGAGAAGAAGAATTAATTGTTGAATCGAAGCTTCTGATGTAAAGAGATTTTCTAAGATAATAAAAGCTATTGATCCTTGCCCCGTGGTTTTTCCTCCACATTGGAGGTTTTCCACGCAATCTTTGTGTTTTTCACAATATCTTATTTTGCTGTCTATTTTATTTACTGTGTTTATTTTTATTGCTGTTTTCATTACTTTTATTCTAGCTTAAATTTCATAACACATACATAATAATACCATATCATTTTTAGATTCCTAAGATATGAAGTACAACGCTAACCTGTAGTAGCACTCCAACTCAAAGCCGCCAGAATATGAAAGTCCACAGTTTGGTTATAATATGATGGATTGATAACCATGCATGATATTATTGAGAAATCCAAATTTTGTTTCTTTTCTACAACATAGGCAAACCGTTTCCTAATAGTTTTACGGCAGGATTATCTTTTAACTCCTTCTTTCCACCCTTTTCCACTTTGTAACGAATATCAATTATAACCGACTCCTTTGACTGGCAGTGCGGTTCCAAAGAGTCTTAAAACTGTTGTGTAGGAAGATATTGTGCCACACAGGATTATATCCACTAACTCTCACCATCATACGATTCCCTCTCCTTATGTTTTTTAATAGATATTAAAGGAGTCAGCTCACATAAGTTACAATCAATGATCTCCTTATTTAGTGTGTCAGTTCAATGGCGGTAGCAGTTTAGAATTTCCAATCAATCAATTATCTCTAATTCATTGCACAATCGAATGAATATTTCCTCATAAAAATGGCTTCTTCTAAAAATTTCTTATTTAAACATCCATCACTTGAATCATTGAATTTATCCAAGACTATGAGAATATGTGGCATCACCACGACTGCCCAGCTTCTTGATATCTTCCATCTACCTTTCCTTCACAGAGACTTATTTCGCTTGATATCCATTACTCCCACATTTTCTAGCTTAAGCGATTTCCTCTTAAAGAATTCATGCTATTTAAATTCACAAAACCACGTCTCCAAATTTAGTGACTCCTTTCAAATAATTTTTGACTTGAATATTGGACAAACCTGACTCCTTCAAATATTCTGATGGGTCTATGTTACTTTAGCAGCCAGGTCACAATGACCAAATCTTATTTGTGATGTAATTCATATATTTTAACTATAAAATTGCATCCCTTGTCAAGTATTTAACTCCCAAATTAAGAACAAAGGCGAAAGAGATTAATTTATGTTTTCTGAATATCACAATTTTCAGATATTCATGGTCCCCCAAAATTTCATTTAAAATATTTAAGCTCCTTTACTGCAGCTATTGATTCTATTAAAAAAATATAAGGAAATATTATATAATATTAAATCCCAATAACTACATAAATGTGGCTCTTTAATGGTGCACCCTGTATATCCTTCATATCCTTCACCAGCATTAGAAACTAACAATCATTTCATTCCTTCTATATGATTTCACTGGCAACAAATAAAAATCATTTCATTCCTTCTATATGATTCTACTGGCAACACATACAATTTTTTATTTGCTAGTATCTCTCTTTATTAATATCGATTTGCAACATTGCTCGTGTAGTCTGGGAATGTAATGGTAACACCCAAATTGTGCTCACCTGGAACATCTTTTCAAGTCTTTCTTTTCTCCTCCCAAATATTTCACGTGACTATACATAGCCTCCTGACTGTTCATGTTCATACGCCATACTTCTATTAAAGTGATTAAAATACCAAGCCCGATCATTTATCTTCTCCTTTTCTCCTATAATAACCATCATGAGCTATCTTGAACCTTTGTCACATATAATCCAACTTCTAAATAGATGGAAAATACGAAGCTAGATGAATTTTTTAAAGCTCTCAAAGAATTTGACAATATATGAATATATATACAACATCAACAAACATTAAAATCTTCTAATAGACACCCACTATAAACAAATAGTGAACAACTTTTTTCTTGAAGAATTTTTGTGTACCTAATATCATTCCCTCAAACTTAATTACTTTCACCAATTTAAGCTCCAACACAACCCCTGAAGTAGAACTATCAGCACCATCCAAGGTGTATCTTCCAACACTGAAGATGATATTCTCTGTGAGAAGGATTTTGTCCTCACAAAGTTCTGGATAATCTCTAGCCAAATACTTATTTCACAAAATCAAATCCAACCTCCTGCAAAAATTCTAAAGCAATATTTTGTTCTTTTCAATATGTAACTCTCAATGTCTCCTTGAATTCTTTTCTTTTTTGCTTTTTAACCTTTTTAATTCCTTTGAGAATTCTCATAAAGTAACTTAATTTATTTCACTTAATTTTTTTAACTTAAGTTACTTTGCAAAATTATTAATTTAAGTTGTCCATTTTAATTCAACTGATTTTTGACAACTTAAATTAATAATTTAACTTCATGCTGACTCTTAAAAATGCGGACGTTACAGGCTCTACTCTAAAACAACAAAGAAATGTGAGATTTATAATGTCCAAGATCACACTAGGTGCAAAGAGAGATCATATGTCTATACACTCCTTTAAACACAACAAACACAAGTTATTTTACCAACTAATCTAACTTTAGTTCCTAAACTAGTGAGAAATAAAAGAACTCAGAATAAAAAATTTGCAAAACCATATGTTAGTAATTTCAAATATTCATTCTTTAATAGGCATGAATAAGCTACACCACTAATATTAGAAAAAAATGTTAGCAAACAAAAATCCTAAAAAATGTAGCAATCTAAAAGAGAAGCATAAATCTATGAAACAAAGGTGTTGAAAGGCTAAATAGAGACACATTTTAATGACACGAAAGCAAAAAATCACATAAAGAAAGTAAATAATACCTATCTAGAGGCACAATTTTATTAGATAGAGGTGTTGGAAGTTGGTACAGATGCACACATCTATAGAAGCCCTAGATCTAACAAAGAAAACTAATGATTAATACTAACTTTTATAAAACATAAATTAGAAATCCTACAAAATAGAATGTTACAATACCAAAAATGTGTCCAACATCACCAAGAGTTATCAAACCCAAAACCTTATTGAGGAGTTAAGATTACAAAACCATAGATTATTAAGAACTTAATACAAACCCTAGGATAGCTAATGAAAATTTACAACAAAACAAATTAAACACCCTACAAAAATAAATATTATAAGGTCTAAACATGGACACAAAACACCTAATGTTAGAATAACCTAAACCAATGAGGCAATATACAAAAACCCCAAAAGAGCAACTAAAAAAATCAAAACCCTAGCACTACAAAAAAACATTAGAACGACCTACAGACAAAATGTTAGAAATATGTAAAACATACCCAAAACAACAAAGATAGCAGCAAAAACTATTAAAAATCTATGCAGAATGAAAGCACAACTTCACATAACATAACCAACTAAAGTAAAAAAGTAGGCAATTTTGTCACGTCACAATGGAAGTATAGAGGGATACAAGAGAAGCACTAAAAGTCACCATGGAAGTGTAGATCTATTGAATGGAAGCACCAAATCATAGAGCTAAGTGACACATTGAAAAATGCAACTAAAAAATCACAAAAAGGAGGTCAAAATAGAGACGCGAGTCCCACTTGGTGTGCCAAAATGAGGATAAGAAAAATCATTGAATTAAAAAAACAAGATAAATGCACAACACATACTTACTTACCTCAAATCATCTTCAAAATCCATGATTGAGCTAGAATAGGATGCACCCAAATCCTATTGATGTGCTCTAGATAGATGTAATGCAGACTTCTCTCAAGAATAATTCAACATAAATTTGTTACAATGAGGATTTATGGAAGAAAAAATAGCAACATAAGGATACTATCAATATGCTTGATTAAAATAAAGGATGAAGGCTTCAATTTATAGAAATAGGGTCAAGTGGATGAAGGGCTAAGATCTTTCCACAAGATAAAGGGCTCATATTAAGAGATTCTCTCAAGAAATAAAAAAATCCAAGTACCATGTGAGGGATAAGTGAGAGTGAAGGCTAAATGATGGATATTGGGTAAGATTGTGGGAGATTGTAATAGGATTCCAAAAAGAGGCAATCTTTGATTTTTTTCTATTTCTAGGGAGGTGGGAATTTAAAATTATATTTTATTGATATGATAGAGGTGATTCCATGCAAAGTCAACTAAAATAGTGAAATCTGTCTTTGATGGATTTGAGGAAGGAGAGTTGAAGAATTATTGGGTGAATGTGCAAATATCCACATGTGAAGGGGGATGTCACATGTTAGGTGATGACAAGTTTGGATTTGAAGAATTTTAAATTGGGAAAAAGGTTAAATGGGGATTAAAAGAAGATTAATTAATTAATAGGCTTAGAAGAATTAAATAGTGAGAACCAAGGTTGAATTAATTAAATTAATCCAACTTTTAGAAGAAGGGAAAGAAGGAAAATTAATTTAAATTTAATTAATTTAGAGGAATACAAAAGAATAATTAATTAAATAATAAAATATTTAATTAATTATGGGTATTGGGACAAATTGATTCAAATTTTAAATTTTAATTAATCATAAAGAAAATGTCAGATTTGGGGTGTCTACAGTTTTCTCCTCTTTGATGTAGTATTCAAAGTGATGTTGCATCAAAGAAAAATAATATGCCCCAATGAGATTAGAAGAATGTGAGGTGATCCCCCCTCAATAAACCATCATATAGTTTTTTGATTGTGAGACATATGCCCATGTTCCTAGAGAGAAGAGGTCAAATTTGGAGAAAAAAGGTAAAAAATATACCTTTATTAGTTATGGTATTGTTGTGAAAGGGTACATAATTTAGGATCATATGGATAAGAGAGTTTTATAGAGAATAATTATTATATTTAGAGAAGTTAGGCATTCTTACATTATATTGCAACTAGAAAAGAATAAAAATAAATATATGGTTTAGCTACGCCCAAAGATTGATAAAGTTGAACCAAAATCCTATGAAGGATCTAAAGAGGAGGAGAGCTCAGATAGTTTAGAGAGTTATAAATAAGAGGTAGAACCTCCACATCAACTCTTGAGGAAGTCCACTTAGCATAAACAACAATCAGATAGGTACAACTCTTCTAATTTGAGATGCATTTTTATTTTGATTAATTATATTGACAAGCCTAGGACTATAAAGGAGGATACAAGATGAATGAGGCAAATTACTAGAAAGTGGCCATGAATAAGGAGACAACTTTGTTAAAGAAAAATTACACATGAGACCTAGTACTTTTTCTTGATGGGTATAAACCTATTTGATGCATAATTTTTAAAAAATAAAATTAGTTTAGATGGTAGTGTTGAGAAGTGCTATGTGAGATTGGTTGTGAAGGGTTATTATTAGACTGAGGGAATTGATTAAGGTTAGATTTCCTTTGTAGTTGCTAAGATGACATCCATTCATTTAATATTGTCTATTGCAATAGTTTTTTCTTGAGGTTGAGTAAATGAATGTGAAAAAAACATTTCTTCATGGTGATTTAGAGGAAAAAAGTTGTCATAGCTAGAGAACAATATTGAAAAAGATAAAGATAACTTGGTTTGTAAATTGAAGAAATAATTGTATGGTATTAAATAATATCCTAAGATATGGTAGGAAATTTTGATACATTTATATTGGGATTGGAATTTTTGAGGTCCATATTAGATCATTGTATCTATTATAATACATATAGTTATCACTTATTATTGAGTTATATGTTGTTTTAGTAATGGGAAAAATATGATTTCTGAATTTAAGTCTCAAATTTTAGCATAATTTGAGATGGAATACTTAGGGGCAACTAGATTCATCTTGGGGATGGGGATAAGAAGAGATAGATATTAAAAAATAATTGGTTAGGCCATAGTAAGTATGTAGTGTTGGCGAGATTCATCATGTCAATTTTTAGAACTTTATGTGTTCCTATTTCAATGAGGACTAAGTTATCAGTTGAGAAATATATGAATTCTCATATTGAGGTGGAGAACATGGATAAAGTGCCTTATACTAGCTATGTTGAGAGCCTAATATATTCTATTAGAGAATGCACACACATATGGGGGACCAAAATGTGGCCACCCCAACTTTTGTCCCCTAGAGACCATAATATTATCACATTATAAAGTAATCACATTAGGGTCTCTTACATAAAATAATCACCTCAAAACTTCATTTCTATTCTTTCCCCTCATCCAAACCTGTGGTCTACAACCGTGTTCAAGAGCACTCATATTATGAGATAGGAATTTAATTTTTGTTTGTCCACCAAATCACCACCAAAATACTGGCACGATGTCGTGGAGGTAATTTTTTTCTTTTTAGTATAAAATTTGATTAAATAAGATATATTTAGATTTTTTTGAGTGGATTTTGTTTCATTTCCAAGAGTTGATAATGCACCACCAGTTGATCAAAACCCTGATTCACCTCCTCATCAAATCCTTGTTGAATAACAACGTCAACAAATCCCTCCTTCAATGCCTCAACATACTCCATGAGCACAAGAAAATATATTAGGTCAAATAGAAAATAATAAGAGGGAACTTGAGGCATTAATTGGAAGGTTGAGAGATTCAAAAATAATGAACTCCCATATGTCCATGCTCACCAATTTTCTAGAATCCATTGTCTCTCACATAGTATCCTTGAGTGTCCAAATCAATAGCTGGTCAAATAAGAGGGAATAACTAAGACAATTTTTTTTGACAAATTATCTTATGACTAGGTTAAAGTATTTAAAAAAAAAAATTGACTTGTGTTCGTTTCTCATTGAGCCATAAAATAATCAACCCACACATGACACTTGTAGGAGGTCCACTATCCATTGGTGGCACCACCAAGGGATATAGGATAATTTTTGGGATAGGTGGTGGATGGTTTTTGACCATCCTCTATTCAATAACAATGAGGTCTTGCAATAAATTTAGAGGAAAATATATTGTGAGTTTGTCCTAAATGAGATCCCTAATTAATTTTACATGTGAGTTCTAGGGTAGAGGTGGAGGCTCCACATAGGACAGAGTGAGGGCACAATGTGCCCAAGACCAAGCACTGAGACCTCGATGTAGTCTTGAGTTTGAGTATGTCACTATCCCTTCTATTGTGAAGGAGGGCATTGAGGTGGAGACTCTAGAGTCCATTATTAGCTCATTGAATCAAACCCTTCTACAACACACTAGGCCTCTAAAACATGGTGATGTGGGTGAGTCTTCCAAGCTTCCACATCCACCTCACTTATGTTGAAACTATGGGTCTCTTTGTGTTTATGGGTATGAGGATGATTAGGATGCACATGGCTAGGACACATTTATAACATATTAGATGGTAATGATAAATGATCTACTAAATGAAATGTATGGAATTGATAATAAGGTAAATTCCATCAAGTTCAAATTTAATTTATTAAATTTAATTTTGAAATTAAGATTAACTAAATTTTTAGATTGATTATAATAGAATTTCAGGGTCAAAGTGTTCACCCTACGTTTGGCGGCCCTCCACTTCTCGATTACATGATGATGTTGAGTCCATAGGTATCTAACTAGTAAAGAAATATTAAATATAATACATGCAAATAGTTTAAACTTATATAAATGGTATTCTTATAACTCAAATTGGATGTTGAACAAGTTAATGCTAGGCCTTCAACATCAACACCTTCTAGTCAAGGCGATCATAAATATTTCATTGAGGTAAGCTTATCTATTTTTTCTCATTAATTGTTTATAAAATAATGTTAGGTAGATTTTGGTAATTGAATAAAGTTTCATTATGAGATAATGACATCAGTTGATGCTCCTCCTAGTATTCATACCACAATGGATCACTCAAAAGCAACCATCATCGTATGCCTCTCCATTCAATTGACTGTCAAAGGTGGCTCATGATCTCTTCTCTCCCTCAGAGAGAAGTGATTAAATTAGGGTCCTTTGATGTATTCATATATGAAAGTTTTATAAATATATTTTTGTATTACTGATATGTGACATTACACATATATAGATTTCTTGTACATATATTTTATTTTTAGTGACATGTAAAATTACATTCCTATATGAATTTTTGGTTAATACAAATCTATTTTACCATTATTTTTCATATTGGTTAATTCAAATATGTTTTAAAATGATACACTATTAATTTTTTGCATAAGATTAAGAAGAAAACTGTTTTATATTTCCTTTCATTTGGTATCAAAGAATGACCAAATTGTTTAATCTATGAGAAGAGGAAGGGCTATTTTAATATTAATCATTTTTTTGATAAATGTGTGTTGTATTTAATCTTATTTCATGATATAGTTATGGAATGCATTGCTAGAATGAAGGAGGAGAGATTCAACGAAATCAAATTTAATCTTTGGAAGCTCAAGATGGGGGATTTTTTGATTTTAATGAGTGGGTTACAAATCATGTTGCAAGTTTTCTTAGATTCCACCCTCATTATTGGAATTGGTCATACAGTGACTTGGAGCTCCGATTTGGTGATATATGATAATTCATTAGTTATTGGGAGGTTGTGGAGTTAGTCATATGATCTTTGGAGATCCTATTTATCCCCCTAGATACATGGTCATGTGAAGGTTGCGTAGGTGATCATATGGTAACCTAGAGCTCCTACACGTCCTCTAGATAAATAGCTACACTGAGGTTATAGAGTTTGTCATATGATGACTTAAAGCTTCTAATAACCCATTTATCCTTTTGGTTGCATGTACTTGGTGGAGTTGGTCGTATGTTGAATTAGAGCTCTTCAATGCATATAGATGCATTTTGAAAATTCATGATGTCTTGAATCTATATATTTCATATTTTTGACAATCCACCATCCAAAATGAAAATCTCATCTTTGTATGTTTGTGGGTGTTTTCAGTGTATGCATGGATTCATATTTTCATTGTATTTATGTGTGTGGCTTATATTATATGCAAGTTGTTTTGTAGGTTGTTGATTAAAATATGTGGGTTTTTAACAAATTTGTACATTCTTTTTTTAAATTATAATTTTCAAGGGTTTTCTAAATGATACTTTGGATTGCATGCTTTCAATCATGGATAGGGACTTGTTCATTAGTCTCTATTTTTTGAACCGTATTTATCCTATAGCTATAGATTTATGATATTTTAGACCTAAGGATGTTTATATTCTAATGTTTATTCCATGAAAAGAATATGCATGATGTCTTAGTTTAATTGTTACCAAAATATTTTTGAATCTGCATTATTTTTAGGTCGATATGTTTTAATGGTTCCAAGTTGTACTAATTAAGATCTACAAGTTTTGTTCTATATAATCTACTTTGGTTTTATCTTTTGACCTATGGCCATGTTTCAATCACCTTTATTACAAGTCACATATGTGTAATATGAGGCTGTGGGTATCATATTTATGAACCTTTATGTGTTATGAAGAACTCACTCGAGTATATCCTCAAAGTATTACTGGTGTCATATATATGTAGCAAAGATACCATGAAAATAACAGTAGTGAGTTCCAAGTCATTTTTAATATCTTTGTTATTTATTGTAAAGTATTTGATGACACGAGGATACATGATATTTGTGTTAATATTTTTGTTTGTTGACCTATGGTCATCATTGAGCATTGCCATGTTAGTTATTAGGGAGGAAACAAGATAGCAGATTGATAAGAAGTCACTTTGAGGGTCACACATGAAGAAGAAACAATTGTCATCAAGGTTCTGAGAATATTAATTATGTTGTTATAAGAGGATTTAGATTACAGTTCAATGAAATATTTGTACAAAAAATATTTGTGATAGATTATTTTCTAGATTGAAAATAACAACCATAGTGTCATGGGAAGCCATTGAGTACACAGTTAGAGTTTTTCATGATATGGCTGTGCTTGGAAATATATCACAAAGATGACATTTTTTATTGGTACGTGGCGATTGATCATGCTAGTGTTAATATTTTGGCAATTTTGGCAATCATATTTTCCCCCAAATTAATATTGCATATATTTTAATAAAGGAGTTCATTATTATTTTTGGTTGTAAAATTATTTTGTGCAAAAAGCATGTTATTTCTTGGTCGATAATGTGAAAGGTGTAGAGTCACGAGAATGTGAATGTGTATGAGAACATAGTAACATGATGTGTTGTGTAGATTTTAGATTGAAGAAAATGTGAAGGTGCACACAACTGTAGACTATGCTATGAGTGAATATAAATCTATAAATTTATTTTGGTGGATATTAAAATAATATTGGATGACTATTTCTATGGATGTAGCTCATATTGGGTGAAACACATTAAATATTTGTGTTATGTGTAAATCTTTTTTCTATTTCTATAAATCACATTATAATTGATAATTGTTAATTGCTCCAAACTTGCCTGTAAATCCTAAAAATTGATATTAGAGTGGCGTTGTTCAATCATTTGGTAGGAGAGATTCAAGTTTGAGTGGGAGAAATTTATGAAGAAGAAAAAATTAAGGTCAAAAAGTTCAATGAACAAAATGATCAATTATGGAAAATGCAGATGGAAGATTATGTGTATCAAAAATATTGATGGTGGTCATTGCGAGGAAAAACAAAGAGATTGTTAATGATGTTAGATGAAGAATGGGAAATTATGGACATAAAGGCACTAGAAATCATTCAATTGTTCCTAACACCTTTTGTAGGATTTAACATATCCAAAACAAAAACAATGGATGATTTGATGCAAATGCTGGCAAATTTCTTCAAAATGTCCTTAGCTTTGAATAAGATATTCTTAATGAAGTGATTATTTAATATGAAAATGGTTGAAGGAGGTTTCATAATAGACCATTTAAATGATTTTTTTATAATTACCGGTCAATTAACTTATGTAGATGTTAGTTTTGATGAAGAATTTCAAGCTCACTTGATTTTATGTTCTTTTCGAGAAAGTTGGAATATTTTGGTTATGGATGTAACACTATTTTTGGTTCAAATACATTAAACTTTGATGATATTGTTGGTGTGATTTTGAGCAAGGAAATTTGAAGGAAGAGCACAAGTGAGACTTCAACATTGGGTAATTTTTTGAATGTAAAAGATAGGGGAAGATCAAAGGACAGCGGAAAAACTTAGGAAGTCATGAGAAGTCACAAGGGAAACCAATGAATAGAAAGTATTAATCTAGAGGAAGGAAGGATTGTTGGTATTGTGGGAAACCAAGACACTTGAAGAAATATTATTGGTCTTAGAAAGAAAAAAATGAGACAAGAAAAAATATGGTAGAAAGGAAGCACACATTGTAAGTAAATTAGATGATGATACTTTAATTATTTCCCTAGATAATGCTGATGATTATTGGGTAATAGATTCAAGGGATTCGTTTCATGCTACACCCCATATAAATTATTTTCTAAATTATATTCAAGGATATTTTGGATTGGTATATGGGGTGATAATGAACCTTTCCAGATTATTGGAAAGGGAAGAATAAAAGTAAAATTGCAAAATGGACATCAATGGTTGCTACAAGAGGTAAGAAAGGTTGCAAACATAAGTATAAATTTAATCTCATTAGGGTGTCTGGGAGGTGCATTAGTAGTAGCTAAAGGTGTGGAATTATGAACTTTATATTTGTATACTAGTAATATTATTTCGTCTATGTTAGTTGTTATAGGAATAGCTACAATAGTTGTTGCAGGTTCAACAACTACTACAAGAACAATCATATGGGTTCAATAACTACTACAAGAAAAATTGCTACAAGTATAGAAATAACACCGTGGCATCATAGACTCAAGCATATGACTGAGATAGGTATGGAATTTCTCCTCTCTAGGAAGTTATTTCCAAGACTAAAACAAATTAACATGAATTTATGTGAAAGTTATGTTTATGGGAAGAAAAAGAGAGTAATATTTCTCAAATATGGGAAATAAAAGAAGAGCGATAAATTGGAGCTTGTGCATAGAGACGTATGAGGACCAACTCAAGTATATTCTATTGGTGGCTCTCATTATTATGTCACTTTTATAGATGATGCAAGTGGAAAAAATGGGTGTATTTCTTAAAACAAAAATTAGATGTATTTGAAACTTTTAAAAAATGGAAAATCTTGGTTGAAAATGAGACAAAAAAAGTTAAAGTGTCCCACGTCTGATAATGGAGGCAAGTATTGTAATAGAGAATTTGAAAATTATTGTTCATTCATGATGAAGTAAGAAACAAACCCTCATTCAAATACTCACAACAATCTTAAAATTCATCTTGTAAATGGTTTGAAACAACATAAAAATCTGCAAGAAGTATTCTTCTTTGTTCATTCAAAATCTCCTTCAATTACATAACAACAAAGCATTTCTGAAAATAAATTATTTTTCAGCCATATGGGCTGATAAAAAAATTACAAATCTGATATCAAACTGAAATATGACAACAAAAAAATAAAATAAAATGGGTTCCCTCAATCTCTCTTCTTTCACCTAATTCTAGCTCCTCCAACCTCCAATCTTCATTACAAATCACTGCTGCAATCAAACCACACAAACACCAATCTTCTTGCTATTGTAGTACACCTTCAAACCTACAACAAAAATATCTTCTTTCTCTCTTCCAACCTTTTTTTTGTTGAAGCTCTCAAGCTCCCTTCACATGGACTTCACTAGTTCACTATCTCTCAAAATGTGGAGCTCACTAGCTCCCAAAAATGTGGGCTTCTATGCAAATATAAATCTGTAATAATAGAGTCTTCAAATACTCTCTTCAATTCAAAAGCATCTCCCCATATCACCTACAAAAAAATATCAAAGTCATCTTCCCAAATGACAAGGCCTGAATATATGGATTTGTGAATGAGAAAAACCACTATAGTTTTCCAAAACCACAAGAAAAATAGCTCCTTGAAAAACCCACACCCAATTTGGAGAAACAATCATAAAAATAATAAAATTACTCATTGTTCACATGGGAAACTAAACCATGGCCAATTAAATTTGGTCAATTATGACACTTTCATTGATTCTTGGTGGCTCTGACGGCTCCAAATACAAACATGCAACAACATGCAAAGCTTGTGGCACAAACATGCAATTGCATGCAAGGCATACGATTTAGCATACAAGAACATGCACCCCATGTGGTCCCCACCAAGAATGGGATGTCCGAAAGGAGTATTTTCCCAATTATTCCTTAGAAACATTTACCTCAACATATTTCCTCCAAAATTGCATTTACATATCACCACAAAGGAAAATCATATTATTGTGCAAATTAAAATATTTATTTTCTACACACCTTAGCCTTATTGAAAACAACAAAAATATAATAGCAATTTTTTTTTGATGCAGGATTGCTAGTACCCCTAGATGCTCCTGCATCAATTCAATGGAATTTGTGGACAAAAAATAGTTTGAGGAACTCCACAGGAAAATGGTGTGGTTGAGAGAATGAACATAACAATAATGGAGTGTTCAAGGATCATGAGATTGCATGTTGGGCTACCTTTAGAGTTTTGGGTAGAGGTTATACATACTATTGTTTATTTAATTAACAAAGGGCCCTCAAATAATTCAAGTTGTGGCATTCCAGAGGAGGAATGGATAGGTAAGAAGGTGAATTATTATTTTCTAAAGACCTTTTGCTGTAAATATTTTACAAGTACACATTGATATTGAGAATAGAATTGAGCTTGAAGCTAAATCTAAAAAATCTACCTTCATTGGATATGAAATAGACAACTTTGATTATAGGTTATGGGATTTTGAAAATTAAAAAATTACTAGAAGTAGATATGTTTTAATGAAAAGGTTATGTATAATGAAAAGGTTATGTATAAGGATAAACTACAAGAAAAGAAACATGAATAAGAAAAAAGATAATATGTTGTGCTAGATGATATTTTAGAAAATAAAATTTTGTTGGTACCTAATGCTCAACAACAACAAGAAATACCACAAAATCCTACAAATGTTAGATGTTCTACAAGGATAAGTAGACCTCCCAAAATATTTTCGCCTTCGTTATATTCTATTTTATTAATTGATGCTAATGAACTGGAAGAGTATGAAGAATCAATGTAGGTGGATGTCAAAGAACAACGGGAGTGAGTAATGAAAGAGGAGATGGATTCCTAACTACAGTCAAATTACCTATAATTAAAAAAATCTCTAACAAATAAATGGGTTTGCATGCTAAAAGAAGGAGGTAAGAAAAGATATAACGACAAACTCGTGGGAAAAGGTTTTACACAAAAAATGTATTGATTTTATTAGATCTTTTCTCCAATTGCAAAAATGACTTCAATTAGAGCTATTCTAAGTATTTTGGTTACAAAAGAATTTCATCTTGAACAAATGGATGTCGAAATAATTTTTCTCCATGGATATTTGGAAGAAGAAATATATATCTAGTAACCACATGGATATGAGGTCAAATGTAAGGAGGATTTAGTGTGTAGATTAAAGAAGAGTTTGTATGGCCTGAAGCAAACTCCTCAACAATGGTATTTAAAATTTTGTGACTTATGTTACAATTTATGTTGGTTTATTTTGGATGCAGGGCTTGAATTAATATGAACTTCTCTTAAAAAAATACATTTAAGAGAAATGATTCACATCCAATCTAGTAAAGAAGATAACACATGTGAATCTAGAAATATCTGGCATTGTTGGTGTTGAGGGTTTAGAGTTTGAAGTTGTTGGTGTTTATGTTTTAGGGCTTAATGTTGATTGTTTATAGTTTGGAATTGTTAGTTTAGGGTTTAGGGTTCGGTGTTATTGGTATTTAAGGTTTAGGGTATGGTGTTGATGGTTTAGGGTTTATAATTTGGTGTTTAAATATATACATACACATATACATACATGCATAAATTTTCTTTGTACACATGTACATAGATTTATATATACATCTACACACACGTACAATGATTTGCATAGACACATCTACACACATACACACATACACACACATTTATATATACATACACATACATATCCATGTATATAGATACACAAATATATATATATACGCATGTATACCTATTTACGTAGATATATAATTAAAATAAAAATAAAACCATATAATTTTTAATTGAAAATTAAAAAAATCACTAATTTTATGTTAAAAAAGTTCTATTGAAAATCTATTTATGAAAGAGAGATTGAAAAATACCTCGAACTAATAATTACAAAAACTCATAAAAGTGTTAGACTTATGAAAAAGTTATTGTGGGTGAAAATAGGAAGCACATTGCTATTTTAGTTGAAACCATGATCCCCACATAAATGGTAGTAAGCCCAAGTGAAAATATATTTCCCAAAACAATTTAGATTTCCTAAAATGGGAAATAACTCTCAATTTTCACTATTTAGGATATCTCTCTATTGATGTAGGTTTAATGTGCTCTTATTTCTATGGGAATAAATCTTTTAGTTGAGTAGTGTTAATTTACACCAAACAAGATAGAGGAAATGAGTCACATCTTTTATGTGAGTGTATTTGGTAGTCTAAAATGGTTTACACCATATCAAACATTGCCTAAGCAATAAGAGTCCTAATAAAAAGTATATTTATTCTCAATAAGGAGTATTAGATTATAGTTGGTACTTATCATTAGTGCATACATTACTCCCTAAGTTGCATTTAAGAGGGAGTGTTAGTGTAAATAGAGTCATCAAATCATATCTAGTTAGTTATTCACCTCTCTAAGATTGACCTATTCACATCTAGCTTAAGTTTACTTAGGTTTTCTTTTGCTTTTGTCTCACTTCATATGGTTGAGACATGTGTCCTCATGAATTGAGACACTTGCTCACACACTTGTCAAGTGAGCTCACAAATGTGCCACCTTTGGAGGGGTAGTTAGAGTTTCACTCCTACCTTCTCATCTCCTCATCCTTGCCTGTATATGCAAGGCTTGATCATTGTATTTACACACTCTTCATATTATATTGATAGACATACTATTGTGTTCATAGTTTCATTTGTGAAAGGCTATCAAATTTGAGCTCTCTGATCTTGGTATTCTCCAATAGGGTATCAAAGCCACAAGATCACATTCCTTCTCGCATCGAGATGACTCTTGCACATAGCCCTATCAACAAGCGGAGTTCAAAAAGTAATTACAGAGTTTTTGGAGTGTTAGTAAATTTTTTAGATGTTTATGCAAGGGCGCTGGAATTTAGCACCCTTAAATATTTGGGAAATTCAACTTTATGCACTGGCACCGAAAAAGGCTGCTTTTACATGACTTTGAAATGATTTCAAGTATTTTGTACACCAATGGTATATTTTAGTGCTTTAACATCCTTTGGGTAAATCACATTACATGCAAAGGCTATAAAAATCACTGCCCCTACATCTTAGGAGAAGGAACTTATGTTTGTAGGAGCGGTAAAAATCATCACCCCTATATCTTAGACTTGGCAGATAAAACACAATATGTTTAAGCGTTATTTTTTTTTTAAGCAAAAGGCATAGTGCCTATATATATTTACTAATAGATAAAATATATATAATAGGATTTTTGTTCATACTAACCGAATCACTTGCTTCCTACCTTATGGAAAAAACACTTACAAAAACTGAAACCTGTTGTTTCATGATTAGAAGCCTATACTATAACCTTTATCAAGCCTGTAATTTACAAAATCAGGCTTTATCATACTACAACATGACCACTAAGCTTAATAACATCTACACTTAATATTTTCTCAAAGCATGAAAGACCCCTTTCTTATTGCTCAATTTTTATGAAATTTGGTATTTCCACATCAAAATGATTAATTGGAGCCCAGGTTGAAGCAAAATTCTAACCACCCTAATTTTGAGCATGTTCTTCCCACTGCTGATTTGAATTTTCCTCCAAGAATTCGCAAGACACCAGGTTTTTTCCTCCTTGTGCTTGTATACGTGCCCCCATTTGCAAATATGAAATCTCATCATATACTTCGGGCGACAACTCATTCAGGTTAATTGAGTGATGACCCAATTGTTGTTCTTGCCAATTTCCTACTGTTGAAGAGCTCCCAACTCCATGTGCACTGGTTTGACCTATGTTCCCTAACTGATGCTGACTGTGCTCAACAAAATTTTGACGATGATTATGAGCACCAGGTTGCTGCTGAAGGCTGACCGATTTTGGATTTGACTGAAGATGCTCTTGAACCACTATGTGAGGTGTTGACTATGGAGGCTCATGCTCATGCATTAACAGGTCCATAATCACTTGTACTTTCTCCCTTGTTCTTTCTGCAACCCCATCTTCAAAGTCTCTTGCATATCTTCTAAGTGTTACCAAAATGAAAGTTGAATCTTACGAAGACAAAAATTTAACTATAGCAATAAGAAGCTTTTGATATGCTGACCGATGGAGTAGATAATGTCTGGGAAACAGGCCACCCACATACCCATGACCTTGCCACAAATCATATGCTTGACATGCTTTATTAAAACCATCCCATTGCATGAAATCTTCATTTACTACCTTTCTAACCCCCCTACATGTACAACATAATTTTTTTATGCTCAAGTGGTGATTTTTATCGTTGTTTCATGTTAGGATAATCCATTGATGTAAAAATGGTAATAAGGTCCAGTCTAGCACTAGGGTGTTAGATAGGGAAAGACAAATTTAACTGTGCTGATTTTGACTGCTATTGCATTTGTCACAAGAGAAACGATGAACAATTATAGAATTGATAAAAATATTGACATGAAGAAAAGAGAAGAAAGACTCCAAACTATTGGAAAGCGAAGTTTCTTGAGGAAACTTAGGGCGAAATCATTCAAAATAACGATGCCCAAAAAGGAAATAAAAAATAAACATGGGAAGGCTAAAATATCTACAAACCCTAGGACTAAACAAAAATGTGAAGAAAACCTCAAACTAGTAAACATGTATTGAATGATTACAAGAAATAAATGTTTGCATTCAAAAGTTGTGGACAAACAAACTAGAGAGAATAAAATAAACGTACCTGAGAACAATAAGATGTGAAAACCCTAGATTGATGGAGCAACACAATACACATGAACCCTCAAAATTGTGCTTTAAACGAAATCTACGGATTCCAATGCAATAACAGGAGGTAGAGAGAGATTAAACAAAACAAGACGGTGAAGAATGAAGATAAAATGATTTAAAAATCATTTTAAAATTTATTGGTGAAGGTTCATTAATGAACTCAAATTTCATTAAATTTCATGTGTACAAAGGTGGGAGATGCACGAGCAGTGAATTTCACCGCTCGTGCATATTAAAAAACTTGAACAAATGTAGGGGCACTGAAAAATCCCACTCCTGCATCTGAGACTTGGCAAAAAAAACCAAGATGTGTAGTGGCACTGAAAATCAGTGTTGCTACATATCTAAATTTTTTTCTCATGTAGGGGAACTGAAAAATAGTTCCCTTATATGGGCAAAATTTTTTCTTTCGTAAAAGTGGAAAATGACAAAATACCTATTTTGAAGCCTTTCAGAAAACAACAAGAGGAAAGTGCTCGAGGGGATGATTTGAGGCTTAAGACCATGCATAGAAGAAAATTGAAATTTTCCTCATTTTATGTGCTTAGAGTGCACAAGACTACAAAACAAACAAGTTTTGTAGGGGGCTATCTCGTGAAACAAGTGTAGCTGGATTCAATGATAACAACTGGCTCTAGCTAGGGAGCTTCATTTGATCATTCTTTGAAACAATCGAAGGGAGAAGAACTTTAGAGTCTAAGTTCCTTTATCCATCCATTAGGCGTAGAGTCAGGTGACAAAAATAAAAAGACTCAAAAATAATCAAAAATAAAAAGACACAAAGACTATACAAATATTTACATGATACACCTGTCACCTTAGTGTGTAAAGTGTTTTAGATGTTGTCCACTGTTTGGAAGTGAAAATGGAGTGCCATCTTCATACGTAAGGAGAAATCTATTTTCACCATGGAGCTGATGTATCTTGAATGTACCCGTCCATAGTGAGTCAAACTTTCCATGCATACCTTTTGGTTCTCTCCTCTTGTCCCACAAGAGAACTAGATCACCAACTTGGAAATCACGAGACTTTTCCTTCTTGCCAAAAAGATTTTTCACTTTTTCTTGGTGTTTTATAATATGGTTTTCCACCTGGACACGTTTATCTTCCAATTCAAAGAGATACATGATGTTCTTATCAACTAAACTATTGAAAGTATCATCCTCAATTGTCTTAGCCAACTTGAGGGCGGGTAGTTCCAGTGTGATGGGAATTTTAGAATTCAACCTATACAAGAGTTGAAATGGGGACATGCCTATCGCCCATTTCTGGGTAATCCTATCAGCCCACAAAGCATCATACAATGATTTGTGCCATAACCATCGATTCTTGTCAACAAGCTTGCAAATGATGGTCACTAGATTCTTGTTGCTTGAATCAACTTGACCATTACCTTGCAAATAATAGTTGGATGAATGTGAGAATAATTCCATGATTTCACTTGAAGAGAAATTGGAAGCATTTTTTGCAACAATCTTGTTTGACACACCAAGCTTGGATATAATATTCTCTTTCAAGAAATTACACACCACCTTTGAAGTAGCATGCTTTACTAATATTGCCTCCACCCATTTGGTGAAGTAGTTTGTAGAGGTAAGGACATAAGTGTGTCCCACACTTGAGCTTGGATTCACTACACCAATGAAGTCAATGCCCCACTGTTGGAAAGGCTCTTCAATGATCATTAGCACTCACCTCCTCATCTGGAACTTCTTCATTTGGATTATTATTAGCAATAAGCTGAAATAAAACTCACCCACACACTAGTTTGGTGGGTTTAATATCCATGTCATATTCCTGTATTTTGGCAATCCAACTGCCTCTTTTCATATCAAATTCCTATTGTGTCAAGATAAACTTGACAGTTGAATCCAAAACTAATGCTCTGACATGGCTGTTAAGGATATAAAACCCAAAATGGTTCACTGCCTTAACCACAACAAAAGAGTGTTTCTCCATTTGGGAATACTTCAATTCATGATTTTTCAAGGGATAACTCATGAATGCAACCAGGGATTCAAATCCCTCAGTATTCTCTTGCACCAAGATTTTTGAAAGCTTATGCTCGAAAGCATAAGTATACATGATCAACTCCTTCATTTAATCTAGACAGACTAACACCGGTGCATGAGAAATAGCTTCTTTGATATCATCAAATATAGCTTTTCCTTCTGCAGTCCAATGAAAATTGGAAGTTCCTTTCATCATATTCACAATATGATGAGTCTTCTCTGTAAAATCAAGTACAAATCTCTACAAAAAGTTCACCTTCCCAAAGAAGGAATGAATTGCTTTCTTACTTGATGGAAAAGTAAGAGCTTGAATACTTTTGATCCTTTCAGGATCAATTTTAATACCCTCCTTGGACACAATGTGACCAAGAAGCTTACCCTCTATAACCCCAAAAATTAACTTTTTGGGATTCAATGATATTCCATGTTGACGAAATCTCTCCAAGATTTGCCTCAAATGGTAGAAATGCTCATGATGCTTTTTTGAAAAAATTGTAAGATCATCCAAGTAGACTATGATGAACTTACCCAATACATCATGGAAAGCCAAATCCATTACACACTGGAATGTGGCACCAGAATCGATAAGACCAAAAGACATCCTGCGATCTACACAAAGGTACCCATGGCATCGTAAAGACGGTCTTGTGTTGATCATCTCGACTGGCCTCTATCTGGTCATAACCAGATAAATCATCTAACATAGATAGCATCTTGCATTCGGTCACCGTTTGAAGAACTTGTTCCATCACTAGAAGAGGGTAGTTGTCCTTTAGTGATAGCTGATTTAGATTCCTGAAATCGACACATATGTGAATTTTATCGTTCTTTTTGCGAATAGGAACAATATTAGCTATCCACATTGAATGGTGGATAGGAAATATGATTTGTGCATTCAACATATTTTGTATCTCTGAAAAGATAGTTTGAGAAATCTTTGGATTATATTTCCTTTGCTTCTACTTGTAAGGCAGTGCACAAACTTGAAGGGGAATTTCATGTTGCACCTCTTTTGGATGAAAAGACTTTCAATCTTTATAAGAATATGCCAACATGTCCATGTATTTCCGTAGTAAGTCAAAAAACTATTCTTTTTCCTTAGCTATGCAATACTTTTTGATATTCATCATCTTATGATTTGCTTCAGTTCCTAAGTTGATATGCTCAACTTCATTTGATGAATTAGAACCAAACTGTTGCTTTTTGACATATCGATCATGCTTATCAAAAAGTATTTTTAGAGATTTCAAACCCTTTGGAATTTTATTTCCTTTGAACTGTAGATTTTCTTTGCTTGTAACTGAATCAACTTCAGAAACAAATTCTCGGGCTGGAGAATCACTTCCTTCAAACTACAACTCTTCATTTTTTCCCTTTTCTAGAAAAGCTATGATCTGATGACCATCATTGAGAATCTATCAATTATCTAAGTTGTCAGGAACACTTGGGTGAAATACCAACTCAATGGTATAGGTAGGACCACAAAAATCCTTGTGTAGTATTAGGATCATAGCCGAGATTTCTAAGGAATCATCTCTATCATTATACTCTCTTGGTACTACAAAAATATCAAAAGCATCGAAATCCTCAATGTAATCCCAGACAAGATTACGAGACCGTCTGAGTCTATCATTCTTAGTTTGGTACAAATTCCTTATTTGCAAAACCACTAACTCAACATCACCTTGGGCATGGAGGTTCTTAATTCCTTTTTTGCTTGCAACTTGCATGCCTAATAACAAAGCTTCATACTCAGTCGTGTTATTAGTATTATCAAACTATAATTTGAAAGCAAAAGGAAATATTTTCCCTTTTGGAGAGACAAAGAAAATTCCGACTCCTAAACCGATGAAAGAACAACTACCATCGAACTCAATTACCCAAACATCGTTTGGATCACCAAGGCTTGCAATATCAAAATTTGTGATCTCATCATCTGATGAAGCTTCATTATCCGTGAAGGATAAATCATTCAAAGATGATTCAATTTTTGGAGAAGATGAGCCAACACTTTTTGACTCATTTTTTTGTATTTCTTGTTGAACATTCAACATCCTCATCCATTTAAAAATAATACCAATTCTTGAAGACTCAAATAAAATTTGAGCTCTTTGGTTGCCAGACTTAGTTACTGAGAATTTTGATTCCCTTTCAGGAACCAACTTCTGCATCACACCTTTTATGGGTATTCTGGCCTCTAACATATCCATGTTAAGTTCTCCTCCTATATCCTTGTAGAAACTACATCCAAGTAGAATACCATAAGATGCTGGAACTTTTGCAACCAAGACTATCATCTTGATCTTCTTTTCTGGATATGCAACAAATGCAAATTGTGCATCCTTGATCTACCCAATTAAAGGTACTTGCTTGTTCTCCATAGGAAAACAACAAAAAAAAGTCTTTGTAAGATTTAAACCCAAGGTAGTAGCTACCTTGGCAGACATAACATTGTTGGATGCATCAAAGTCTATAACACAATTGTTCAACTTAAAGCCATTAACAAGTAAAGAAATGTAAAATGGGTCAATCCATCCAGAGGTAGCCGAAGGAATAGTAACTAGGTTATTTTGAGGAGGTTTATGTTCTGGGACAATAGGAATATCTAAAGAGGTATCCCTACTAGGAGTAATTCCTTTGTCTTTAATAAACTTAACCAGCCTATCAAATTGATTAGGATTATCCTTGAGGTATTCGAGTTCAAACATCTGGATTTTTGTCCTCTTTGCATGGTCAATAATGTCAAAATATTGGAAAGAAATTCACAAAGAAGATGAGGTAACTTTAGGGATGGGTTTAACAAAAGGAACAGTGGTCTTAGGAACCTGGAAATTGGCTTTTGGGACAACAATAAATATAGAAGGATGGGGAGTATTTACCTACTTACTTGCTATAACTTTCGGTTGCCAAGGCAAAGGAGATCCTCTTTTTGCAATAGTAACCAGTGGTTTGTCCTTTTCTTTTGGAGCATCAAATTGAGATTGATTAAGTTGATTCTTCTGTGAGCATGTGAAAATATCATAGGTATTGGTCGCTATGTCCTAATCATCACATCCATTCTCTACTAACAAACAACCAATATTGGAGTCACCAACTGAATCTACTCCATCATCTTGGAAAATATCAACATTTTCATCCATAGGATAATACGATTGTGTATAATCGTCTTGCTCCATCTCATAATACCCCACAACTGCATTGGTAGGTGGAGCTTCAAGAGAAATCCTTCCTTGCGATGTAGGAAGATGATTCTAATTTCTATTTCTAGAATAATTTGGGAAAGTCCTAGGAACATCCTTGTAAGAAATATTTGAAACTTGCTTCTTCAAGGCCAACATCTCATATTCCAACCTTTGTACCATAGGATCAACAGAGTTGGATTTGGTATTAGAAATATGAAGACTTTGATGCTTGCCCTTTTCTATTTGTATTTATTTTATCTTGCCAGCAAGTATCAAGTCATCTTCAATACTTGTAGCTAATGCTTGAGCTGTTTTAACATCAGGTATGACTGCCTTGCACAACAAGAAGCTTACCTCCAAAATTTATGTATTGATGGAAAAACACTTAAGATTATGAGTTGTTGGTTTGGCCTCTATGGGAATCCTTGTTACCAACTTGTTAAACTTGGCCACAAACTCCTACATGGGTTCATGTGCCTCTTTCCTCATGGTTGTAAGTTGTGCTAACAAGGTGTATGCATCTTCAACAAGTTTGAATCTCTCTTCAAACTTGGTGCAAAGAGAATTCCAATCAGTAAAAACACTAGGGGCGAGAGTGTATAGCCACTCAATAGTTACTCCTTGCAAATTCTCGACGAACAACCTTACAACAAAATCTTCATGTTCAACGCCAAGAACACCGCAAACAATGTAGAAAGCAACGATGTGTTCATCAGGATGTTGTTTGCCATCATTGTAGAATTTTAGGATGTTCTTCCATGAAACACATGAAATCTCATGCAAAGGAGCCACCAAGTTGGGAGGTCCAAACACATTATCCCAAGGTCTAGTAGGTGGTGGTGGAGGTTGAGCCGTAGTGATTTGAATAATAGGTACCTGAACTAAAACTCTATGAAAGATAGAATATTCACTAAGAAGCGATATCTTAATATTTGCAGAGGATAACTTGTAGTACATTGTAATGACAACCTTTCTCACAGAGGAGAAGGAAGAATGTTATGATGCTACAACAATTGGAAAAATGGATCCACCACACCTTGCACCCCGAAAACTCGTGTATAACTTTTGTCAGCCAGTATGAAGACTTCAGAATGAAAGAAATATTACCAACAACAAAAATATACATAAGCTCACAATAAGATACTAGAGTAATCATCTAATTCAATCAAAAGAATGAGGCTTTGATTGTGTGCTTCGATCCCCAAGGGAGTCACCAAAAACCGTTGGGTGAAAATTTTGGAATCCCTTTATAGATTACAAAACTTGAATTTCAGCCATAGTTGTGAGATAAAATCTCTCCTCTTGGAAAGGGGAGGTGCCCTTCTTATTTCTTACTGAAACTAAAGTAAACTATTCTAAACTTTATAGTATGTACACTACACTAATCATATGGGGGTGTGTCATATTCATGATTCTCTCTTCTTTCAGAGAATGTGTTTACAATGTTTCACAGTTTATATTTTTTGATGCGATACAACTTTAAATAAAATCTAAGTAGTAATTTCCAATACTAACTTGTCAAAGAATAGTTTAGGAGTACTAGTGTAGTGAAGATATGTAACAAGAAAACTCACTGAGGCAAAAAGTTGTTTCTTAACCTTCATTGATGAATTCCACAATAAACTAACCAATAATGTAAATGAAGCACAAAGTCTTCAATATACTCAACGAACAAATCCACGAATTACATGAACAATTATAAGCACAAAGTCTTATAGATCATTCACCAATATTATCACCAACTTCACAATTCCAAGCAAAAGGTGTAGCACAAAGTCTACACAAATCAACTCAAAATCCCTCCAATCTCAATTAATAAAACACTGTTAATTCAACCCAATAATAAGATAAAATCATGTGAGAGACATAATAACATTCACATTCGTTGAAATTGATCCAACCCAAATTTTGCATGCAATTTAGCCTTCTTTATTGATTGAAAAATAATTTCACAATAAGAACTCAAAGTTTCAAAATTTCTTCACAAATGAGTAGCACTTTGTTGCATAAGACAAAAGGTAAATTATGCAATATAACCTTCTCATATTTATAGATGAGAGAAGAGAGCTAATCTAGGAAAAAACCTAACTAACTATTGATTTATTGAAAGATGATGTCCATTAATGCCAAGACCTATTTACATAAAGCATAGAGAAAGCATAGAAACTATCTATCTATGGAAACACAAAAATATTTATGGTTCCTTACTCTTGGCTTGGAAATATTCATATTTATTCATGATCTCTTGCATCATTGTCTTGTCCGATCTAGAAGTGTAATCAATAATAGTGTGGAACTTTGTGACAAACATCCTTGCAACAAAACAAACCTTTTTACATCTATCCAAATGCATTTTGAGATTGTCCAAGGTTAACTATACATCACAAAGCGTCCATTGAATTCAATGAAGAGGCTTCATCTTCCACTTGTTTTTGAATAGCTTCCTTGAATATTTGAACAATCTCACTTGCCGGGAGGAATGTGTGATTGCCATCAAGAAGTTTCCCCAACAACTCTTCAATTCTATTCACCATGATAATGCGATTTCCTTTGAAATCGTCTTATACCTATTGTACATCTTTGATGAGAGTGTTGATGAATTGTATGTGGTTCTTGATATGTTCTTTAATCTCCACATACTTTTCCTTGTTGGGAATAACCCCAACTTCCACTAACTTTCTCAATTTCATCTCCTTCAATCACAACCATGATTCAAGATTTCGCTCTACTCAATAGAAAGTGTACTTTATTTCTTATCTAGTTATAGCTTCATCTTGGATACTTGAACTATCATTTCATTTTCAATGGTTATGAGTTGTGAACCATTTTCTATAATTCTATCAACAAACTCATATACAATTTTACCTTTAGAATAATACTTTTCAACTTTTTGAACCATGGGTTCCTCAATACTTATTGCCACTAGTTGCACATTCTCTGAAGATTTTGTGATCCTTCTCAATAGTGAAGCATAGTGATCAACCCTTTCCTTGTGCATATATTTAGTCTCTTTTAACTAATCAAAATTTTCCATCAAGACAGTCAAAGATGTTTGAGCATCATCTTTGGTACTTGCATGTGTAATCTTTCCAAGTTTAACACTCATGATGGTGTAGTCCTCCATGCTGACTTCACTCATACCTTGTGTTGGTGCTACAATATCCACATAATTGTACCTTGATTTATCCATATGCAACCTAGAGTGATTTTTTTGATTTTTCTTCCCCTTAGGTTTTGGCAGAACTATCTCCCCAAGATCCAATTCATCGGGGGAGACCACCTGCTTTTTACACTTGGATGTCTATGAATCTAACCATGGATGAAGGAATGAAACATTACCTTCTTGCACCCCTATTGTCAATTCTTGTGTAGCAACTACATCTGTACGAACAAATGTGGTAGTTACAATTGGTGATGTCTCAGTCATCATTGCTCCTAGATTTTACAATTTTGATGTATCCGACAATGAATCATTCATGAAATGATCAAATTTAGCTTGAGAAGATATGTCGAATGATGGGGATGAAAAAATTGGAATTGACGAAAGAGATCCAAAAATAACATCTATACTTTGCAACACTGGCCCCTTAGTAGGAGTAGAATGAATTAAATGCACCATTGGAGGAATTGTCACTTTTAGTGCATGCAAACTTATTGTAGGTGGGGGTGAAGATGGAAGAAGAGGTGGAGGAGAAGTGGGAATAGGAGGAGTGTGAGGTGTTGTGAAAATGATAGGCAATGATGTGAGGGGTACCTTCAATGATGTTCTCATGTGGAGACAACCACATTTCTTCATCACGCCTTTCTTCTTCCTCATCAACTTCATCCTTTTCTTGATCTTCCTTTGATTGTTCATCATTTACAGATTCTTCACTTTTACCTTCATCATCTTATTCAAATTTCTCCTCTAATCCCATCTCTTGTTCTTTCCCAGATGGTTACTCTTCTTCCGCCATTGATGTTGTATTCTTACAAGTGAATTTAATTTTAGGACCCTTATATGAAGAAGAGGAAGCAACACCTTCCTTATTCTTGGTCCTAAGCTCTTTTCACCTGCTGACTTCTCCTTTAGATATCTCACTCTTAGATTTTGTCTTGAAGGGTTTTAACTGAAGTCCTTGCCTTTGTAACCATTCACTGGTATTATGCAAAATGGGAGCAAGCCTCTTCCAAATGGAAGTATTTTCTTTTCCTGACCATTAGATAAGATGCAAGGGCTTGTTTGCTATCTATTTTTCATAATAGTCAATATTCAAAATATCACCAAGATCTTCGAAACTTGTAGGAAAGTCTTCCAGATGAAGATCATAAATTTGTTCTACTATGAGCCTGCAAAAATCCATTTTCCTGATAGCCTCCCCATCTTTGCAATCTGCCCATATATCTTCAAATCGATAGGCATGCCTATTAATCTTTTTGATTTTTCTCTTCATTCCCCGGTAATAAAAATCAACTCTCCATCTATAATTTTTTTAGGGTCACAATCTGCATCTCATGTACTACTACTTTGGCCTTAGGTACTGTCTATATTGAATACCTACCAGTAGAAATTGGAAACTTGATTCCTGGCTTGTGAATGGCCTGGCGTTCATTGTGCACTATGATAGCTTGTCTACATAGCTCCATCAACACCCACTTGTTGGAGGGATACCTTGGAAACATGTATGGATATCCAGTGTAGAAACCCACCTTGATATATGAGAATGTAGGAAGATACATCTGTACTTATTGTCAACTTTCCATGCTTCATAAAAAATCCTTTTCTTTTCCAAGGATGGATCAAACATACACAACAAAGGTGCAAAGAAGGCATCATTCACCCGTCTGAAGTGTTTGATGCTACCTCTGAGAGTGATTTGAGAATAGTATTTTTACACTGGTACAAATCTTCCATCTCCTTCTATAGTGAGACCAAGATATTGCCTCATTACTACTGCTGCATACACCAGATAAGAAGTCATATAGAACTTCAATGTAGAATGTACATTGATGAGTTGCACATGGATTTCATCACTGATTCAAGAGCTCCCAGTCAATGTGGCTTTTCTTTCTCCTAATTATTCTTATGTACTCATACATCCATTCTTGGAAAGTTGATGAAGTTGGCAATCCCTTCACTCTACTTAGAAGAATGATCATATCACAAACACCCTCTTTGAAATACAAGGGAGACTTTTGGGCCATCTTGAAATGGTGGGCCTTGGAGTTTTCAACCATTTCATGTTGATAAAATACTTACCTTCATTTTGATCCCTATCATATGCCTCTTGAGCATGTTGAATAGTCATGCCTATATATTTCTGCATAGCCAGGACTTGAAACACCACATCCAAGAAATTAGCATCCAATCTCATCATTAGTTTCCTTGAAGAATCTCTAACACTTCTGTCATCTTGACTGTAATGTGAGGAAACTTGCAATACAAATTTTGGACAATGTGCTACTACTGGAAAAGAGGCTACTCGATGAAGATTGTTGTGAACAATGACATCTAGATCCTTTTCTAGGGGTTGCTTTTCCTTGCTTTTGAGAAAGTCATCCATATCAAGATGCCCTATTTTTGAATCCTTGATCTCATCGATCTTGGATGTGATAACTATTGGTAGATAGGTTCCTTGATACTTGTACTTCATTGTATTTATTTCTTGAAGAAGGTGACTCTTTAGTTGTCATTAAGTATATCAATAGATCACTGATATCTCACAAAGAATGCCTTTGAGGAACGCCTAACAAGAAATATAGTATAATTACATGGAAAAAAATATTTTTCCAATATTAGGAGAACATGCACTATAGAAGCGAGAGAGTGTGATAATTCAAGTGAGAACTTTGAAGCGAGCAGGTATGAGCAATGGAGTGAGAAAAAATGAGCGAATGTAGAAGAAGAAGAGTTTAGAAAGAAATTACAGAGTTTTTGGAGTGTTAGTGAAATTTTTAGAAGTTTATGCAAGGGCACTGAAATTTAGCGCCCTTACATATTTGGGAAATTCAACTTTATGCATTGGCACCGAAAAAGGCCACTTTTACATGAATTTGAAATGCAAGTTCAAGTATTTTGTGCATCAGTGATATATTTCGACACTTTGACATCCTTTGGGTAAATCACATTACATGCGGAGGCGATAAAAATCACCGCCCCTGCATCTTAGGAGAAGGAACTTATGTTTGTAGGAGCAAAAAAAATCACCACCCCTACATCTTATACTTGGCAGATAAAACAAAATATGTTTAAGCATTATTTTTTATTGCCCCTTCATGTACAACATAAATTTTTTATGCTTGAGCGGTGATTTTTACCGACGTTTCATGTTAGGATAATCCATTAACTTTAGAAACGGTAATAAGGTCCGTTCCAACATCAGTGTGTTAGACAAGGAAAGACAAATGCAATAGCGGTGATTTTGACCGCTATTGCATTTGTCATAGGAGAAACAACGAATGACTGCAAAACTAGTAAAAATGTCGAAATGAAGAAAAGAGAAGAAAGACTCCAAATAGTTGGAAAGTGAAGTTTCTTGAGGAAACTTAGGGAAAAATCATGAAAAGCAATGATACCCAAAAAGGAAAGAAAAAATAAACATGGGAAGGCTAAAATAGCTACAAACTCTAGGACCAAACAAAAATGTGAACCAAAACGCAAAAGTTAGTAAACATGTATTGAATGATTACAAGAAATAAACATTTGCATTCACAAGTTGTGGACAAACACACCAGAGAGAATAAAAGAAACGTACCTAAGAACAATAAGATTCAAAAACCCTTGATTGATGGAGCAACATAATACGTGTGAACCCTTCAAAATTGTGCTTTAAACGAAATCTAGGGATTCCAATGTGATCACAGGAGGCAGAGAGAGATTAAACAAAACAAGCCGATGAAGAATGAAGATAAAATGATTTTAAAATCATTTTAAAATTCATTAATGAAGGTTCATTAGTGAACTAAAATTTCATTAAATTTCATGTGTGTGAAGGTGGGAGATGCACATGCGGTGAATTTCACCACTCATGAATATTCAAAAACTTGAAAAAATGCAGGGGCGCTGAAAAATCTCGCTCCTACATCTGAGACTTGACAAAAAAGTAAGATGTGTAGTGGCATTGAAAATCAACACTGTTACATATCTAAAAATGTTCTCATGTAGGGACGTTGAAAATAGTGCCCTTACATGGGCACCAAATTTTCTAACTCCCTAAAAGTGAAAAATGACAAAATACCTATTTTGAAGCCTTTTGAAAAACAATAAGAGGAAAGCGCTCAAGGGGACGATTCGAGGCTTAAGACCACACGCAGAAGCAAATTGAAATTCACCTCATTTTACATGCTTAGAGTGCACGAGACTGCGAAACAAACAAGTTTCATAGGGGTTTATCTTGTGAATCAAGTGTAGCTGGATTCGAGGATAACAAATGTGGCAAAGGAGGTCCTATCTAGGAGATAGAGAGGACCTAAAAAACTTATTACATCTTCTAATGTGATCCCAAACATCGAACATGTTGGCGCATACCATCCCAAGTCAGCCACAAGGAGACATGTAGAAGAAACATGTAGCACATTACCAGTCAACCCAAAAACACATCTTTCGATGGAATTTACTCAATGTAGTTCTCAATGAGATAGGGAAGGACCCAAACTCATCTGAACATAACCTTAATTATTGGCATAGACCCCCAAACACATAGCACAAGAAAGAGAACAAGCCCTGTGAACAAGACATCCACAAATCACCCAAAGAACCAACTCAAACAATATGAAACACCAAAGAGATCAACCATTGATGTACGAACCATAAAGAGACATTTCATGAACAACCAACAACACTTCCATATACTTCTTTCTCATTTTCATGCCAAAATAGCTAGCGCAAACGAAAAAACATAACACTTCATCTTGAAAGCCCAAAAGACACAGTCATGAGAGAGAACATTTACAAACCAACTTTCAGTAAACTTCATCACATGAAAACTAAACTTAGACATTGCATAAATACTAAAAGCACATACACCAATCCACATGAATAAAAAAATAATGTGAAGAAATGCGAAGCATTTTTTGAACCAGTCTTGACAAGCAACCAAATTGCCAACCTATTGCAATTACAAGAGACCTCCTCAACAACACTAGTGACTTGAAATGATAAGATGGAAATTTTCACAGAACATAAGCATTGAATCCCAAACCACAAGACTATATCTTCAAAAGCAGAGGAATATAGAGCATTCTCCCAATTAGTCTTCAAAGCAACTTCTTGTAGTAGAAACCTTCACCAACATCTAAAGACTAGAACTTCCTTGTAGCAACACATACTTCCTTAGGAACAATAGGAGAGAGCATACAACATACTAAAGACCATCAGTTCAACACATCCCAAATGTCAACATTACTTCTAATCCCCATCTTAATATATGTCATCATGATATCATCTCTGCCGACAACAAACATAATCAATACTACTTTAATTGAAATCAAACAAGGTATGCCATCCAACCATGAACATCAACAACATCACTGTTAGCACATCATCATATACCATCAACATACAAATGTACACAACAATGCCAACCCAAACTGAGTGTTGACATCAATGACAATCAATGACAAACATAGGTAACATATGTGTAATAAGAAGGCTATACCTTACTTGGTTTCCTTCTTGATTGAGAGTGTTGATCTCCTGTGAGAGTTTGAAGCTTATCATTGTATTATAATTATTTTCTCTATTGAGAATACATTGGTCTAGGTGCTTTAGAGGTTTTTTTCTTCTTGAAAGGGCATTCCTAGTCCTCTCTTGTTTGGAATATTTTATTTGCTAAATCATTCTTGTTATTTATTGCTTTATTACTATACTAGAATGTTGTTGGAATTTGTATAAATCAAATAACAAGTGTGATATCTCTCCCTGTGGGACTAAGAAATTGTTTCATATTTTCTTTCAATCATAACATAGTTGTCTTGATTTTTTTTAGCTTTAGGGTCAAAATTTTAGTAAAATAAATTTTAGTTATGAACAATTCCCCTCACCATTTAACTTGCATGGATTCTTCATTGTGATTGGTCTTGTATTGAATTAGGTGAAATGCTTATTTTTTTAGAGATTTAGTTTTTCTTTTAGGCCACTCCTACTTCCCTCTAGAGTTATGTAATCAAATTTATTAAAAAATATTATCTCATATTGAATTGCCAATTCCATGCTCTTAGCTAGTATATTTATTATTTTTATATGGTGGGGTAGACCCATACTAGTGTGTACCCACTTGTGGACATTATAAATTTGCATGGTTGAAGAGAAAAAGATTGACACACACCTTCATTTGAAGTTATTTCTTCGAATGAAGGTCTATGCTCATTTGAAGGTCACAAATTTTTAATGTTTTAATATTTTTTAAATATATGAAAGGGACCATTATTTGAAGGCTCTTTCATTCAAAAGTACCTTCATTCGAAGGCCCTTTGAATGAAGGCCCTTGGATGAGTTTTTCTTCCTTAGTGCTCAAGTTTTTCTTAGAAATTTCTATTTCAAACATTGGGTTGGAATAACAAATGGAATCAACATGATAGAAGGTTGCTATAGGATTGTAACCCTCAAATTAAGCTTTCCAAAATGTATAATTTTTAATATGTTTAATTTAATTATTATGTCTATTTTCTATTTTCTATTTTCTAGTGAACATAGGTTTTTCACTAAACATCAAGTTCTCCATTCCACATATGTGAAGAATAGAAAAATAGATTTCTTTTTTTAAAAAAATATCTATGCACTAAGTATTGAGATCCTTGATTCAACAAAAAAAAGTCACTTTTTAAAAATATTATTAACTATTAAAACAAGTTATTAAAACTTACCTAAAAAATTCATAAATCATTTAAAAAAAATAAAAAATCCAAACATAAAATATCAAAAATCACCACTTATTGATTTAGTTGCTACGAGTAATAAAAGGTGAGAATTTGAAAAGGCGGACACTATTGTACACCCATGATTACTTCTACTCATTTGAATATTTCTTATAAATATTATTAATTTTAGTAAGTTAGAAATATTTTAAAAAATTCCTTGTGAATAATTCTCACTCATAACTTTTTATAAGATATCTTGATAATTAAGTATCTCTCTACATATTTGAAAGACATAAACCTAACCGATAAAAAATTAATAGACTTTTCTCTTTTATTTTAAACAATATTTTTTATATCATAAAAGAAAATCAAACATGAAAAATCTTTATAAAAATTGTGGTACATTAGTTTCCCCCTTTGAAACAGTTAAATCAAAAGGTGGGTACCCATACACTGTTAACACTCGGGTATTATTGCAATTCAAATTATTATAGAAGTGTGGAAGAAAGTTAGCCCAACGTGTGAACGGTCAAGATAGAATAGTATGTCACTGGCCAACTTTTTGTACTACATTCTAATCTATCTTAGGACTTATTTAACCTAGAATTAAGCTTAATCTCTTTCTTACATTTTCTCTTTCACGAGAATCTGACCAAAAGATTGGATGTGATGAGGCATCTTTCCTTTTCATATTCAGAAGTAAAGTATCAAATCTAGAAGAAACAGTCGTTTGTATTAGTTGAAGATGTGTTTTGAAAAAGTAAAAACAAAATCAAGGTGTGCTTAATTGTCTGAAATAATCTTACACCAATATAGAGCTTGATTCAATGAAATAAATTTTCACCTATTAATAGTGGCATCTGACTGGAACCAAGAGACAAACCTGTTTAATTAGCTAATCCAGTTCATGTTGGGAAATCCACCATGAGTATGAACCTGTTTTGCAACTGCTCAATTGGTCATATTGTGCAGCTGAAACCAGTCTGGTTATTCAGCATTCTTGATAGATTTAGACACATGGAATATGCAATCTTGTGGTCATAAGTCAAGACTAGATTACTGTTACTTGAATTGGTTCTCGTGGGTTCCACTCTGATTCTGCAGAAGGAGGCTTCTCCAAAGTTTAGGCATGGCTTCATCAGGGCAGAAGAAAACCCAGGTTACATTCTCTGCGTTGATTGTTTTGCTTTTTTTGCTATTCATTGGTCTGTGTATTATAAGTAAACATGCTGTGAATCCCAACCCTCTCATCGACAAGGAGTTGTGGCTTGGTCTTCCCCTTCTCTCTTCTATATTTGAAAATCCTGAGATGAAAACATTAAGTCTCAATTCATCAGTACTTCCCTTGGATGATATAAATGATGCCAGTACGATTACAAAAGTTGTGGATAAAAGTGTCGTTATCATGGACGAGAGAACGGAACAGAGTCAGTTGAGTGAGTCTCCATCTGCTACACCAGTCTCTGAAACCAGGGTAATCCGTGCTGAAACTGATGAAAAAAGAGGCCATGTAGATACTGAGGAAGATACCCTTGTTTCAAACATCTCCTCCGTAGTTTTTTCAAAGGCTGAAGGAAGCCCTACCATGGTAGAGAGACCTGCAGAAATCCCACAACTCAAGGGTCCTGAGAGACAGGAAGAAGAAAGCCCGAAACCAAGGAACGCTGTGGATGCCCAAATATCTAAGCTGGCTGAGAACAAGAAAACCATGTGCAACATTTATTCAGGGAGATGGGTGAAGGATGTTTCTTATCCCCTATATAAGGCTAGCTCCTGTCCTTACGTTGATGAAGCTTTCAATTGCCAAGACAATGGGAGATCTGATACAGATTATCAAAAATGGAGATGGCAAGCTAATGACTGTGAACTTCCAAGGTAGGTAAGACATCATCACCACATTTCCTGCACTTATGTCATATATATTGAACTTCATCCTGTTTGTAAAAATGTACAATCAAGTCATCCGGTGGGCTGCTGGGTTTTCTCTAGCTATTTGGGTGTACAGCCGTGCCACAGAGCCCATAAGATGAGCTGATCATACATGCCAGTCACAGCTGTTTCGCTTTGTGTTGTTGACATTTGCAACGTATGTTCCAATCCTCCTTGCCTTTTAATAAAAGAAGAAACTCAAATGTGTGGCATATTGGTATTCTAGATTCAATGCAACGGATTTCTTGGAAAGACTCAGGGGCAAGAGGCTTATGCTGGTTGGGGACTCAATGAATCGAAACCAGTTTGAATCTATGCTTTGCCTTCTTCGTGAAGGCCTTTCCAATAAGAGCAGAATGTTTGAAACCCATGGCTATCGCATCACAAAAGGAAGGGGATACTACATTTTCAAATTTATGGTAAATGCTGTATCCGTGCTTCCTTGACTGACTTGTATTTACTATTTTCTATTCTGAACATTTTTGCTGCTACTAATAGTCTGGACGTAGTGCAGGATTATAATTGTACTGTGGAATTTTGTCGGTCACATTTCCTAGTCAGGGAAGGACGTAAGGTTAGGCCAAATGGAAAGACAAGGCCTACTTTGATGATTGATCGAATAGATAAAACTGCTCCTAGGTGGAAGAGAGCTCATATTCTTGTTTTCAACACAGGGCATTGGTGGACGCATGGAAAGACAGCAAAAGGGTATTGTGCTTTGATCAGCAGCAGCCTGAATTACTTTTGATCACAAAGAAGTCATGTTTATTGAGATCTTGATTGTGTTTTGGGGTCTCCTGTTAAACTTCCATTTCAAGCTTTCGTTGGTGGTAATTGTTTGACATGACCTAATTTTCTAACAGGAAAGATTACTACCAAGAGGGAGATGAAGTGTATGAACGCTTAGATGTACTGACAGCATTCAGACGTGCATTGACAACATGGGGAAAATGGATTGATGAAAATCTGAATCCTGCAAAAACACAGGTTTTCTACCGTGGCTACTCCCCTGCCCATTTTAGGTGAGTACTGTATCCCCATTTTGTCAATGTTTTGGAATTATACTTTAGATATTTGGTCTCTGAATAATTTCAGATACTTGGAAAACAGACTAAGGTAAATATATCTGGAATACAGGGGAGGCCAATGGAACTCTGGTGGCAGGTGCACTGGTGCAACACAACCTATTTTTAATGAAACGTTTCTTGATAGCTATCCTGTCAAAATGCAAATTGTGGAGGATGTCATCCAACAAATGCATACTCCTGTTACAATTTTGAATATTACAAGATTGTCCGAATTTCGAAAGGATGGACATCCTTCTGCTTATGGCAAGCATACAGAACTAGAAGGAAAAAGACCAAGGTATCAAGATTGCAGTCACTGGTGTTTGCCAGGGGTTCCGGATGCATGGAATGAGCTTATTTATTCTTCTTTGGTCATAGAAAAGAGGAGGGACCATAAATAATTGACCAGGGATGATTGTTTATGTTTTGAGGAGATAAAAAATTGTGCAGGGAGCACAATCGAGTTGAATATGGTAGTACCAGATTGTTATTTCAAGCTGAAGGTTTTGCATTATGGAGGTTAGTTATCTTTTACTTCATAAGTCATTCTCACGATGACACAATCTCAAAAGTAAATGGTGTTAATTTTTTCGGCCTATTGCTGATAGCTTGGCCACTCTGCAATACAGCTAGCAATGGTATGTTTGCTACACCATATTCTAACTGTGAAATGGGGTATCATAACTAGTCAACAAATTCTGATATTTATCTGTTAAGGTGGGATCCACAGGGCACAACTATCCCATAGACGTTACATTTTTGAGGCAAAATGAAATTGAGATGAAAACAGTTGTATGTCTCGAGCCTTTGGAATCGCTTCTAAAGTTAATGTGTTGATGTTATGTTGAATGCATGGACAGATCTCGAAATAAGACTCCAGTTATAGTTCTTGGCTTATAGTATTTTATCAACAAATTGAGAAGAATGAATGCATACTCTAAGTGGTATATAATTTACTTTGTAGGAAATACCAACAAATTGAGTTTTTTATCATCTTTATTCCATTGAGCGTCTTACTTCGGATATGGCTAAGATGTGATTAACATGCTTAAACAGTCCAGTTCAATCTCACTAATGAAAAATCAGTCAACAAGTACTTAACCTTCTGTGTTATCTTGCCACTTGCACACTCCTGTTTGCTTTATCATGAATAATTTTACTTGTTAAATACTACAATCAGCTCCGAAAATTCTTCAATATACAGATTGGAGATTCATATCTTGTTTGCAGAAACTTGAGGCAGTTGATGTAATTTGTGTTTTTGGGATATTTTCTTTTACCATGTAAAATGGTGATCTGGCTGGATATTGCTCTATCAATCTTATAAATACTTGTTTTGATATGCAAACATTCACTTTGGAATTTTAGCTTTACAAATAGGTGATCCTCGTCTAATGTTGCAGATACAGTAAGGCCTTCCCAGAGATTCTAGCCCTGGACTTTAGTGTCCATATTCAAATTTAATTTTGGATTTGAGAGAACAAAAACTAATTAAAATTTATAATTTCCAACATGGAATTCTTTTTGCACGAGTTCAATGATTGGAGGCCTGTTGCATTTAAGAGCTGTCGTCTTCTAGATTACAAAAAGGTTTTTCCATAGAAAACCATCTTTTCCAAAATGGACTGTAGATGTGTAGGGTTTGGCCATTGAAGGAAGAATCTTGGAAGTAAGAAGAGAAACATATAAGAACAAGAGAAGACAACGAATAACATGGTGAATTCTGGCTGATATGTGTTATTTGGAAGAAAAAAATTCAAATAAAGTATAACATGATGTGGGAGATATCAGCAGGGGTATTGAATACACCCACCAAGAAAATAATATGCGGGCAGATTGAGAAACTCTTAGCAAAGAAATATGCTGTGAGCAAGCCACTGCCAAAGCAATCATTTATTTATTTATCTCCTACAGAGAAAACTGATCTCTTGTCAATTGGGCTTTGGTTTACTGGTGAAGTTTGACTTGGCTGTCATACGATGGGCTGGAATTCTCATCCAATGGAATGCTAGTCTGACTTGTAGAAAGGGATAAGCCTGGGTACAAGTCGGGGGTGGATTTTGGCAGAAGCATAAGCAATCTTAAAAGATGGTATTAAAGAAGTCATCTTGGAAGCTAAGCAAATCTTAATTTCAAAGGCCTTTGAAATTCCATTTTTTACTAGTGTTTCATCCATATTTGATTAAGAAAATTATAGAGAGTGATCACGAAATCTTGAGAGAGACAAAGGCTTTTGTAAGCAAGTTCCATCCTTGCACTGTGAGGGATTTGTGATGGTCTGCACCCCACAAGATGTCCTGCGATCAACATAATAAGTTTGCTAGGGATTTAGAGTGGCAGTGTTAGCCAGAGAGGGCCACATACTCTTAATTTGCAACACTGGGGACCAAGAATATAGCCAAAGCTTCCTGACAATAGCTAAAACATCCACTATCACAGACAAACATGCATGTTCTCAAGGATTGCGAGTAAGGTGAACTTGAAAATGGATTATTATAAAAACGGATATGAGAAATTTGGAAGCTGAAAGCTACTTTTTACACAAAATTTGGCCAAAAGGATTCTTCTTTGTGATCTTGTAAGCCCAACTGATAGACAGTAGGTTCCAAGAGGTGACTCTTATTACCAAATGATGTTAGATAATTGATATTTGAGGCTGTGGGCTCAGCATTTTGATCTAGAAACAGAAACATGACCAGCATCCTGTTATGGGGGTACGTGTACTCTCTCACTGGGATTATTGGCCTGTTGGAGTGGTGAAATGATAACCATTTCTGACTGTCACCACACCATTTTTGCTCGAGTTTGTCTTCGAAGCAGACTTAAGCAAGCACTTTCACACGAGATTACATTCCAATTCAATTGCCATAAATGGATTAAGTGGAATCAATATGTTCCCTGTAAATGCCATGTATATCACAAATACAAGTACCTACATTATACTGCAAACAGTCTCTATTTCAAGCTAACGGTTGCACTCGAGGCTCATAAAAGTGGAGGCTGTATGGCTGTGACATCAAATGATTTTTAGGTTCTTAGGAGCAAACAATGACAAACATAGCCCAAGGGCCAACAACCAATAGCTCTTAAAATGACAATCAACAGTTTTCTTTTTATATTTTTATTAGAGAAGCTTGGTGTTTTCACAAAATGACAATCAAGGTCAAAACCCCACTGCACCAAGGTTTTATTGTTGAATGTTTATATTGGGGATGAGGTCCCCTATTTGTGACCTCATCAGTTCATAGCTCCAGGTCAAAAGCATCTACTCCTCTGAAAAAGAAAAGGACAATCAACAATTAGTTGCAACATACAAGACAACCATTAGGCTTAAAGAACTCTCATTCAGACAAAAAATAGTTTAAAAGCTCTAGTTCTTCATCTTCAAGGTTTTATTCTCTCGTAACCAACGGTCAAATTTGAAAGGGGCATATTTTAACCTCAAAGTTCACTTCAACTTAAAAGCCTTTATAATTCAAAGTTAAACCATGCTTTATTCTTTATAAAATAAATCAATCTCTCTCTCTCTCTCTCTCTCTCTCTCTCTCTCTCTCTCTCTATATATATATATATATACATACATACATACATACATATATATTAAACCACGTTTCATTCTTTAAAAAATAAAACATTGTTTAACTTTCTCTTTCTATATATTATAATATATTTTTTAGATAACTTTATTTATTAGATTAATTGTATTAAGTTTGTATGATGCAAAATCAACAATATCATTGATATAATGACTTGTAGCATGGAAGAACTTGATGGTGAAGGTCAAATTGAGTCTTTTTGAACTACATCCTAGTTGTTGTTGAAGGGCACACAATATATGGAGAGGGGGGGTGGGTGAACCAATATATCCCAATTTCAAATTGATTAAACATTAATTACCATTAATAACTTCTCCAAACATGAACTTTAAAGCAACAAAACAACAATTACTAATGATCAAGCAATTAAGCAACACAAATGCACATAACCACACAATGAACACCAGATTTACATGGAAACCTAGAATGGGAAAAACCACGGTGAGAAAAATTGCTTGGAGCTACTATCCAAATCCAGCCTCACAAAAATAATATAAAAACTTACAATGATTTGCAAACACCAACCTACAAGATACACCAATCCTCTAACTCAAGAATTGAGCACCAACTCAAATATGAAGCACCACCCTCAATTACAACAAGATATGAATCATGTGGACCTTCCAAACTCAGATTGCACCAGTAGCCAGATCTGATATGCTACTGAACACTCTCTTAGTGTGTATAGGATCTTCAACTTAATTCCTACACCTTGATATATCTCTGCTAATTGAATTTCACAACACACACACACACCAACTCTCACACATATATGAATGAGCCTAGATCAACTATATATGCATTACAATGATGATTGCATTTATATGTCGACCTAGAACATATTTGCAATATCAACAAGTTGACCACAATCAAATTCCTTAACCAAACATGTACCAAGCTAGGTCCAAAAGCCCACATGTTACACTAGGAGAGGGGACATGCTAAGCCCAATATATTAACAACTTCTCATGTTGGCCTAGAATCCTACATCATCTACAATTATGCATATCAGCCAAAGATAAAACAAACATATATGAAACATGTAGTCGACTTGGTTCTAAATCACATGCGTTACTACAGGTGTAAGATAACATCATACACTTCCTTTCATGGACTTAAATTGGTCTTATTTTATCTTCACACGCTTCCTCCAGTTGGTGCATGCTCCCCTTCTTTGGTGCAATTATTCACAGTCAATCATCAAACACAAATTTTACTTTGTCTCTTGTAACTTGCAATTCTCTAACTCAAATTTGCTGAAACTGTGGATTGTAATACTCCACGAGTAATTGTACTTTAGTTCCAAACCTCAAACCATAATATTCAACAGTGGTAAAATGTAGAGCAAATCATCATTATAGTGCAACTGAGTTCACACACTATTTTTGAACAACCAACCTCAAAAGCATGCCGCAAATGCCAACAACTAGAATATATACACGATGATCATATTGCAACATTCTCTATAATGATAACATTAACATTTTGCAATTTATCACACAACTTGTCATAGTACTTCCAAAACTCAAATATTCAAATGGCATGACATAAGTAATTACATTTAATTCTCACCGATCTATTGACCCTTCATACCACTGTCACACCTTTGACATTAGTGACAACATATGTTCAACAATCTCCCCCTTTGTCATTGATGGAAAATAACAAAATGTTGTTGGGTAAGTGCAAAAAGATGGGGGGCCAAAAAAGGGTCTTAAGTGGCCACTTTTTTTCTGAAATCATAAAATATTGACCTTGGATGTGAAATTGAGGATAGTTACACTCAAAAGTTTTAGATGCAACAAAAACAAGGATCATAGTGCCTCGAGTCTACTTTCTAAACTACTATTTTTTTATTAAATGGTAGAGATTAAGGGATTCAAAAGAGGGAGCCACAAAAAATGGTGCTATTTTTGTCAAAAAAACATAACATAGCGACTTTTGTGGCTCCCTCAAAAGGTTAACTTCTTTTTGGTATTTTCAAAATCGCTTTGGTGAGAAATTAGCTAACATGTAGTTTGTGCCTGATTTTTTTGATAATTTTTTAATGAATATTGAATTTTACTAATTTTCAAAGTGGACACTTCCTGAAAAATAGAATTTTGGCCGTGCTACTCCTATAAATTTTGAAAACTAATTGAAAATCATTTTTTTAAATGTGTAGAATGGAGTGTACTTTCTAAAAATGTAATTTATTTGAAATTTTGATGAATGGTTAATTTATAAAGAAAAAAAATATTAAATAATAGTTTTTGCCAAAAAACAGACACAAACAAAAGAAATTAAAGATCAAAGGCTTAACATTGTCAAAATGTGAAAAAATTACATCGTTAGATAGCTAAAAGAGAGCCTAACATTACCTAGGTCGATTTGTTTGACCTTGAAGCACGTGCAAACCTGATACTTAGAACGAACATGATTATGTGAAATATTATAGAATTTGCAAAAACACGTCTTTGGATGTTGGGAAGGCACTCCAAGCCTTTGGGTTGGTATTCCAAAGAAAATACCAAGCCTAAGGCTTGGGGATTCCCAAAGAAAGAAATAATGTGAGCGTGTTATAATGTGCTCACATTATTTCATAGTTTTGACATGTTTTTTTTGCATTTGTGCCAAAGAGTTACCTAAGCAAGACATAACACGAGCGCATTATGTTATTAAATGTATGTATATATATTTGTATGTTTGTATGTATGTATGTACACTTGTATATCTGTATGTATGTGTTATTATAGAAACTAGCAGTGCTCGTCCCATGAATAACCCCCCTATGAAACTTGTCTGTTTCCTAGGTTTGTGAGGTTTAAGCACGCAAAACGAGGTAATTTGCAATCCACCTCAAAATGTGTTCCAAAGTCTTAGGTAGTCAATCTAAGCATCCCACCATGTTCGCCTCGCGAAGACCTTCGAAATGAGTACCTTCGTGAGCCCTCAATGTCAATACTTAGTAAAATAGTGAAAAGTGTAGTTGGCCTGAAAAACAACGCTCTACTTCACTTTGGAAAAATGACTAAGTGTTGAAAGTGCAAGGGCGCACAAAATCAACACCCTTGCATTTAAGTGATTTTGGACTTTGGTGCAAGGGCATTGAAAAAGTGCGCCATTGCACTTAAGTTGGTAACTTAGCCAATTTTGGCCGGGGTGCCCTTTTTAAGCTTGTTTTCACTTTTCACTGAATGTGCCACTTTTCATGCCTAAATTAAAGGGTTGACTTAAGTTGGTTTTAAACACTTCTAGATCACTTAAAAGTGATTCTTATTCATTCCATTTCATTTTTAACTTGTTCTTCACCTCTCCAAATTGTTGGGCATCCATTCTCCAAGCAAAAATGCGTTTTCATCTTCTTTCAAGTTTCTCTCAAGATTTTGGTTCGACCTTGCTTAACTCTTTTAGGTATGTTTTCCATTTTCTTTCTTCTCATGATCTTATTTTTGAGTCACATTTTTTTTTTCCCCTCTTCAAATACCCACACTTGTCAAATTTTTGAAGTTCCAAGCTAAAGTGTCAGGGCGCCAAAAATCAGCGCCCTAACATATTTTGTCAAAAACTAATACTGAGGTGCAATGGCACACTTTTTCAATGCCATTGCACCAAGTTCTATTTTCCCTGAAGTGCAAGGGCGTTGATTTCAACGCCTTTACACTTTTTCCTACTTTTTGTCAAAAACATTGCAAATCTTTCCAATTTCGCTCCGAACCACTTTTTGTCAAATTTTGTCCTCGTTTTTTGTGTCTCAACATTTGTATCATGCTTTCTCCACATTGTTTTCTTGATTACGCTTCCCAATGCTACTTTTTTTGCTGGCGTCTGTTGATTCACCATCCTTGCAATTTCTCTCCAAATTTCATCAAGTGATCCTGAAGGTGACATTTTTCGATCTAGTGAACTATCTCCGATCTACAAAGAAGCCACCATGCAATAGGTGCAAGATAATCCATTCATTCACCAGAAGGACTATCACAAGAATTCACACCATTGTGGATAACACCATTGGTCTGGATGACAAATTCATGTAGGAGACTAGGAAGAAATATGAAGACTTTCGCGCCCAAGCAAGGAACCATGAAGATTCCTGATCTTCCAACGTTGAATATTTTGATGCATTCTCATGTGCATTTTGTAAATAGTTTTTGACATCTTAAATGCCGTTTTGTAAAGTGTAATTACATGGGAAATATGAGATCTAATTTCACGGAAGTAAATTACACTTTGACTTAGTCAAAGTTAGGGTTTCCTATTTTTACTCCACTGATTTCCTAGATTAACTCTTTTCGCTTTTCTATAAATAAGAGAGACTCCTATTGTAATCTGGACCCTTTGATATTTTGCAACAAATCTCTGCCCTTTTGAAACAAACATTGAAACTAAATTTACTCAATAAAGAAGGAAATTACATGCCAGACTTTGTGTTGGAATCGATTCTCTTTGGATTTGAGTAAGATTGGTGGTGATTAGTGAATGGTATTTGAAGGTCTTCAAGTAATTTATGTAAACTTTGTGTTGCATCTATTATTTGGATTTACTTTTATGTGTGGATATTTTGGTTGAAAGATCTACAAGACTTTGTGCTTGTAATCGTTCATGTTGTTCGAGGAATTGTTGCATCTAAGAAGACTTTGTGCTTCTAATGCAACAAACGATACGTCTTCTACAGATCCAATATTGAAAAAGCTATAGAACGACTTTGTGCCTTCATGAGCTTTCCCTTTTCTTTTACTTCTTTTATTGTAAATCACATCTGGTATCTCTACGCTTTGCTTTGACAAGATAGAGATATTGTCATTACTGCTTTTTGTCACATTTCAGTTATTAGATCTATAACTTTCAAATCATGAAGCATTGTAAACATCTTCTTTGAAAAAAGAGAAGCATGAATGTAACACACCCCCCCATTTCATAAGTGTAGTGTACATTTTGTAAGTAATTTATTAGTTTTACTATAGCTTCTATTAGCAGTAAGAAAGACACCTCCCCTTTCTGAGAGGATAGATTATATCTCACATAGTTGTGGCTGAAATATAGGTTGTGTAATCAATTGAAAAGCAATATGTATGTATGTGTATAATATTGTATGTATGCTTGTATATATTTAAGTATGTATGTATGTATGGTTGCATGTATGTATGTATTCTTGTATGTATGTTTGCTTATATGTATGTATGTGTGCGCAGGTGTTTTAGCTAAATCTATAATGCAAAACTAAAAGAAATGCAAACAAAGAAAACATAAACAACACCTCGGATTAGGCCTAAGTTGAACTTGAACAAATGCAAGAAAAGAACAATATTACCTTGTTCAAGTTGATCCGTTGGTTGGCCCTGTAGATTCATTCAATATGTGTGCTCTTAGATTGATTTTGGCAACATAACGACTTCTTGTGCTTGATCTGGATGCAAGATGGCTGTGTTGATTGAAGATTGAGATGGGTTGAGATGAATGTGATAGATTGTGAATGAGAGTGAATGATAGTGATTAGGGTTGCAAAATGGATAAGTGTTAGCCATTTAGCCAATGAGAGATGAATGGATGGTCCAAATTCATTCTTGGCCAAGGATAAAAGATCAAGGGTGGAGATCAAAGGTTGACCAAATGGAATTAATTAATTTTTTTTAATGGGCACAGGGAAGACAAAAGGGATAAAATATTCCTTGGGAAGAGAGGAGGAATTAAAAATTTCTCAAAAGGTAGCTTGAAAAGACAAAAATGAATTAAAAATTCCTTGGGGATGGGAAGAGTTGACTGAGGGGTTGATTAGACTAGTTAATCAATGATTATAAGAGGGTTAGGTGGCTAATGATGATTAGGATCCAAATTGCAAAATTTGGAAGATGTGACACCTCTTAATCATGGATTAGGAATGTGCACATCTCTAATGATGGGATTAAGAGATGAATTAGGAATAAGTGTGGACGAGACATAAAGAGAATTAAATAAGTGGATTATTTATTTAATTCTTTGGAAGAAAAGGATAAAGGGGTAAGGTATTTAATTACTTAACTAAATACCTTAGTGATTTAGAGGACTTTAAGGGTATTAATTAAATAATAGTAGTATTACTTAATTAATGTGGATAAAAGACTATTTAGATGAAAAAGGATAAATTTGACTAAATGTAAGTGGTCAAATTTAGGTGTCTATAGTATATATGTTTTTACAGGGAGGGAGAATTTTAAAAGAGAGAAAAAGAGAGTTGTCTAGGTAGGGTGGGAGGGAGAGACCTAAGAGAGAGAGAGTTAGAGAGGTAGTGAGAGAGAGACCTGAGAGAGGGAGAGGGGGTGGAAGGGAGAGACCTAAGAGAGAGGGAATGGGAGAGAAGGGGTTGGAGTGAGAGGGACTTAGGGAGGGATAGAGGGAGAGAGAGAGAGGGAGAGACTTGAGAGAGAGGGAGAGCGAGAGAGAGAGGGGTGTAGGTGTAATGACCTAAAATCTTCCTGCAAATATCAACAAACCATTAGTTGTACCTACAAGTTAATATAAATCAAATAATGGAATACAATAGAGAAATAACAAGAAAAGAAAGGAATTAGATAGATCTCACCCATGTCTTCTCTCCTCCATGCTTCACTTCCATTATACCTTCTTGGGATTGTTGTAATAGTATGATGCCCTCAGATTTGTGAGCAATCCTATACTGTCTAGCCCTAGCTAATGCCTTTGAAGGATTTGAAATTTAAACTATTGCAATGTAGAATGTTATTCCTATTATGCAAATAGTAAAATAAGTAAAAGCCTATAATGCCTATATTAAAAGTATCTTAAGCAAATGATCATGGATCTGAAAATGAGATCAAGATTGTCATTTTATAGAAAATGCAATCTTGAATGGATGGACAAGATGAGAGATTGAGGAATAGCCTAGAATCAAAGGTCAAGATTCAATAAGGCAACCTCAATTAGGGTTAGGGAAAAATACCCATAGGTGTAAATAAGATTTAATTAAATGAATTAAATCCAGACTGAATGTAACAGTGGAGATGAAATTAGTAAAAATCAGAAAACAGGAGGATGAGATTTTAGAAAATCAATAGTTTTGGAAATTACTTGATTTGTAGAAGAATATTTCCCTTTTGAATTAAATTAATTCAAAATAGAAGATTTTGTGAGGTAATTAGTAATTGATTTTTGAAATTAATTACTAAATGAAGAATCAGTTAAGTATGTGAGATATTTTTAAATGATTTGTTTTATTTAAAAATATAGAAATGTCACATGCCATAATTAAATAATTAAAATAATTATTTAATTTAGGAGAAGTAGTTAATTAATTAAATATATAAATGAATTTATTTAATTAAGAGAGGATTTAGGAATTAGTGACACATTAAATAAATATATTCATTTAATAATCAGGAGGATATTAATGATAATGATTAATTAAATAAATTGATGACTTTATTTAATTATTAGAAGACTTTGACAATTAGTGACATATTAAATTAAATAAATAAGATTTATTTATTTAATAATCATGAAGAATGAAAGTTTATGAATTAATTAAATAATCATGAATTATTTAATTAATAGTTGAATGTGGGTTAGGGACATAATTCAAATGTTACAATTATGCTAGGATGGAAAGTGGTAAAATAGTGTTCGTAGGCCTAGGTCATTTTTAGGTGTCTACATTTGCCTCTTTTGTCATAATGCAGTTTGTCGCATTGTGACAAAGAAAACAAGTCCAAAATATGCCCCAGCAGAGGTATGAAATGCCTATGCCCCCTCGGGAAAATTTTCAAATTTTGACCCGGGGTCAGAAAAATTTGGAAAATATCCCGATTAGCTCAGTTGATGACCAGATAAGTAATGGCATGAACGATTTCGAAAATAGAGGACGCCAAGTCAACCAAAATGCTCGTCAAAGGTGGTCAAATGAGCCTCCAGTATAGCCTACTAGGTCAAAACCCTAATTTTCAGCCTATAAATAGGTTGAAGAGGTTAAACCAAATGTCATTTTCTCATTTGTTATATAGAAATTTTTAGAAATTGGAGCTCTGAGCGAAGATGGTGATTCCTACGACTACACATCGTGGATATCGCGTGCGCTCATTCCGACGACCTAAGGGTGCAGGTGCACCAGTAAGTACCCTATCAAACTTGTCAAATTTTGATTTTGATGCATTTATGAGGGTAAAATGGGGGGAAAACAATTGCGGTGCGATGCAAATGCTATCACGAAAGCCGCAAATGCCTTCACGTTCGCCGCATTTGAGTGCGTCGCGACGCAAATGCGACGAGTAGGATAGATTATTTGTGTGATTGTGCATTCGCAAGCCTACATGACGCAATCGAAAAAGCGAGACGCAATCGAAAAAAGGTGCGACGCAACCGAAAAAGTGTGACACAATCGTTAGATTGTGCAACGCATTTGCAAAATTGTGACGCATTTAACATGTCGCACGACACATATGTTGTTGAATTGCACATTTGATAATTGCAATGGCACATTCGTTGTTTGCTCGCGCATTTGATGGCCATAACACCGCATTTGACGTATTGCAATGCATTTGTCTTGGGCCGAGCCGTAATTGAAAGATTGTGACGCATTTGAAGTCAACGCGACGCAATTAAAGTTTGACCAAAGTTGACTTGTGTTGATATTAAATTTTTATGTACCTTTTACTTGCTCGTAGTAGTAAACTTTCCATACTGCTTCTCAATATGTTCTAATCCTTGGCCTTTCCTTGTGCAGAGTCAGCTTGTGCCCATCTATACCTGGGAGTTCTGACCAGCTACTTATGCTTTTCGAGATCGTCTCAGCGAGACAGAGGCAACGGCTGATGGCCCTAGGCCTATACCTTGTTACGTATATTCCCGTTATTCGGACAAACAGAGGTTTGCTTACTACTCTTTGCGAGAGGTGGCATTCTAAGACCTACTCGTTCCACCTGCCTATTGGAGAGGCGACTGTGACTTTGGAGGATGTTTACCGCATTCTCCGTATTTCGATCAACGGAGAGAGGGTGGTCTATGATCCACACCGAGGGCAACAGGTCTTGACAGAGAGATATGAGGGTACCGGTGGTGTGCAGTTGGCTTTAGACGGTTATGAGATCGGTTGGGACGTTGTAGCCGACCGATTTCCCCGATTCGATGCCATACTCATGACCCTGATCGCCGGATTGCTGATCCCAAATTGTCGTGGTCATGGATTTCCCATTGGATGGGGGGATGTTCTTGTTCGCATGAGGTCATAGAGGACTGTTTTCGCTTGGCATGCTTGTTGGCCATGTTGTACCACCAGTTACATGAGGTAGTCTATCTCCAGGGTCACAGTATCAGCTGTGGGACTACCTTACTCATGATTTGGGTATGGGAGCGCATTCCTGTTTTCTGACTGCCAGTACAGATGCAGTAGTTGGGTGATGGGATGCCCTATGTTTATTTATATGCCGAATCAGTTAGCTAGACTTGTGTTGGAGATATCGGGTACTGGCATCATCGGATAGACACGATGATCAGTTTTGTGTGGAGGCCGTACAGAGATTGTGCCTAGTGGTCAGATGAGGATGGCCACTTGTCCTTTTGCAGATAGTTTCGGTACCTTATTGGCTGCATGGTGCAGACACAATAGATCATTGAGATGTACCTGCCCCAACAGGTACTACGACAGTTTGGGGAGCAGCAGATTGTGCCAGTAGGCACAACACAGTATGCTCGGTCTTCCAGAGAGACCATGTGGGGGCCGCCCATATCAGTCACAGTGGCAGAGCAGCAGGTTGATAGCTTGGTGGTAGTTTAGTGGGTATGGAGAGGGGGTCCAGCAGATGCGGGCACATCAGCCGAGTTTGACACCTGGTGGCAGGTTCACAGGCCCATTCTTTTGACAGATCCAGATGGTCCACCGCCCATTGATCGGAGATCAGTTATTCTGCGAGTATCGAGGAGAGGTCAGGGTGGTAGAGATGGAGGGAGAGATGGCAGAGGTGCTAGGGGTAGAGATGGAGGCAGGGATGGAGGCCAAGACGAGGGAGACAGAGGTAGAGGAGGTGGGGGAGGAGGTGGAGGCAATGACGGCGGTGGAGGAGATGGAGGAGGTGGGGGAGACGACAGGGGTGCCAGGAGGAGGAGAGATGACCGAGGGCAGAGGAAGTTCAGGAGAGTGAGACAGAGCATGGGTGGTGTACCATTATCACCTATTTGGGAGGAGGGGGAGGAGAGAGAGCCGGAGGCAAGAGCCGAGGAGGCTAGAGGAGGTGAGGAGGAGGTGGAGGTGGTGTTGGAGGAGAGAGTGGAGGTAGAGGTGGCAGCAGAGGAGAGAGTGGAGGCGAATCCACTTGTTGGGGGACATCCTCTTGACATAGATGTGGAGAAGGTCCGGGCCGAGGGGGAGAGAGATGAGGAGGATGAGGAGGAGGACAAGGCAGATCAGCGGTTGTGGGAGTGCATGATCTTTGGGGATGATGAGGGTGATAGATTACCCATTTTTCCCGTGGATGCCATGGTTGAACAGAGGATCACTGATCTGTAGAGCAAACTAGATGTGGCCTTGTCTCAGAACAAGGCCTTGGCAGCGGAGTTGGAGGTCACTCGAGTTGAGAGGGATCAGGCCATCATTCGGCGATAGGAGTTAGAGTGGTGGGTTTCAAATTTTGCGGAGTTATGCTTTGGGACGATAGGGGATATGGCTCGAGAGTTGGCTAGGGTAGCCGAGAGCAGGGGCCGATACAGGGCACTATATGAGCAGGCTGTCCCTCTAGATAGATGAGACCCAGGGTTGTCCCGATCCCACAGCAAGACAGGTAGTGGCAGTCGGACACACAGTAGCAGGTCACATAGCAGTAGTCACACTGGTGCTGGAGGGTCCACTACATCAGGGTAGTCTTCAGGCCACAGATCTCACAGCTCTCATAGACATTCATTAGGTCACAGTCATAGGTCAGGGCATGGTCATAGATCAGTGTCTTCAGGGTAGCAGACAGAGTAGAGCCAGCCTCCCATTACCGATCCCTCAGGATCACAGAGTCAGACGTAGGAGAGGACACCCATTCAGTTCACTGTTCACCTTATGACTGAACCGCAGTCACCTCCCCGTTCACCTCCACGAGATGGAGGAGGACCATCCTAGGACTTGCTTTAGACACATGTATATTTTGATATTCGAGCCTGCGAGCTCTATTTTTGGGATACCATTTGACTCTATCCTGTGACATAACATTTTTTGAGATTATATATGCGATGCAATTTTGATGTGGCCTATAGATGTAATGTGTTATGGTATTCTATGCTTTTATGAGATGCTTATGTGATGCTTTTATGATGCCATGAGATGTGTTTATGCTTATGTTTATGAATGCAATTTTGGATGTGGTAATGTATGTATGCATTGTGTAATGTTGGATGATGTAATTCCTATATGCTGATGCAAATGTTTTATTTATGATGCTTATATGTTGATGTAAATGATGGTTTTATGAATGGATGCAAATGATAGCATTTATGCAATGTGAATTATGGTATTTAATATATGCAGGTGTGAATATGAAATGATCATGCCATTATGTATGCAACTTTGTTTTTGTATGTCACAGGATATCGTCAGAGAACCCTTAGAAGAGAAGACAAAGATGGATGTTAGTGCGAAGAAAGATATGCATGTTAGTGCGGAAATTAAAAATCCTTCAAAGCTTTGCTATAGTGCTATTCTAGTTGTTGCTCTTTAATCATCATTGGGCGAAAATGTCATGATGGTCGAAAAACACTATGATATGACATAGATCAATAGTGTGCAAGGTCGAACCATCACGTAGATCAACAGTCACAGACAAAGGATGATCATGACTCATGCAAGGAACACAATTGCCCCTAGTCACTTTATCATGACCAACCACCAGAAAAACCAAACCAATCATGAGACGTCGCTACTTCTCTAAATCTTGATGATAGGACATCCTTGAGAAACTAGCCACATGATAGTAAAAATAGACAGTAAACTCATCATACTATGTCGTTGCTTCTCTAAATCCTGAAGTCAGGACATTGTGGAGAAACTAATAGCAGAGTGATAAGCAGACAAGGATAATCGTCATGATATGTCGTGGTTCCTAAGACATAAGGAACTAATATCATGATTTTTATTAAAAGATAGAAAAAAAGTTTGCCAAGTGTTTGCCAAGTGTTTTAATGTCAGGTGTTGTCAAATGTCGAGCGATATCAAATTCAAGAAGGACACATCCTGAATGACGTTGATATCTAGGAGATCAATTCTCAAAGTTAGGAGAATCCATCAAAATGCCAGATGATGATGATGCTGAGGAAGGACACATCCAAAAGCATAAAGAAGTTGACGAGAGTTGCTCTTCAGAAGGACACATCTGAAGAAGAACCCAAAGCTTTGCCATGATAAAGTGTCTTGATATGATTTTGACTACATGTCATTGCTGACATGCTGAATTGATTGAAAGTGTTGGTGGAACAGATTGCCGATAGGTTGATAATTCAAGATTGACATAAGACTTGTTTGATTTGAAGATTGGCTTGGTTCGAAGATAGTTTGATTCGAAGATAGCTTGAAGTGTGTGAAAATATTGTGCCATGAACCCTAATGGACTGACCTAGTGCGGCCTTGGGGGTCCATCGATTGATGGCCTTGCCTACGTCATGCACTCAGAGACCTCGTAGTTCGACATGACCAATGACATTGTCCAAAGGACAAAAGTTTGAATCATGATTTTATTTTGACAAACCTAAAAGGACTAACCTAATGTCTCGGGGATTGCAAGATGAATCTTGCCTACGTAGCAAAAGCACAGAGACAACGTAGTTCGGACATGGATGAAAATATTGATTTTGACAGGACTGATTGGATTGATCAGACAAAGATTGACTTTGACTCTGTTTTGGATTTTGACATTGATTTGGATGTTTTTGTATTTTCTCAGGACTTTTTCAGATTTTTCAGATTTTTTTAGGACTTTTTCAGATTTTTATGATTTTTTTAGGACTTTTTTCAAATTTTTATGATTTTTTCAGGACTTTTAAGAATGCAGGATCATGTACGATACCCACTGTAGTTGCATGATAAAGGTCTTGCCCCCAGACAGAGCGGGGAATATTCGAGTTCGAAATGAAATGGAGATAGGTAAATGCGAGACTAAGGTAAGGATATGCCAGGAATGATGTCAACCAAATGTTAACCATGGTCGAAATTGACAGGACTTTAGGACGGATGTCGCGAATGAGCCAGGCCTTTGAGATTATGTCAAATGTATAAAGGTTGTTTTGAGTGACAGTAGATGGCGAAGCAACGATTGACTAAGCATGGCGCCTGTTTGCCAGGTTTTCACTATTGGATGAGTTCATTTCTTTTTACTATTTTTGTCATTTTTTAATTTTTTTTGTATTTTGTAGTTTTTTAGCCCAAGCTCTCTGATGCTATGTGTAGAACTTTCTCAGGTGTAAGCTATTGATAGGTTCTGTCAGCTGTTCTCCATCGGGTGTGGCCAACTGATAAGCTCTGGAACCAAATGCAACAGTAATGATATAAGGACCAAGCCAATTAGCCTCAAACTTACCAGGCTTTTCACGGTCTGCTTGATTTATGGGATTCTGCATGAGAACCAAGTCACCGATTTCAAACTTTCTCACCATGACTCTTTTGTTATAACTTCTGCAGAGACGATTTTGATATGCCTGTAGATGATTTAAGGCATTTTGCCATCTTTCTTGTAACATTTCTAGCTCATAGAGACGAGTATGTCTATACTCTTCATCATCAATCATTCCTTTCAAAGAAATGCGGAGAGAAGGAATTTTGACCTTGATGGGTAATATGGCCTCAGATTCGTAAACCAGGGAAAATGGAGTGGCTCCAGTAGGGGTACGGATGCTGGTACAATAGGCCCATAAAGCAGGATTGAGTTGTAGGTGCCAATCTCGGCCAACGTCATTGACGGTCTTCTTCAGAATGCAAAGGATTGTTTTATTGGACGCCTCAGCTTGGCCGTTACCTTGTGGATAGTATGGGGTGGAAAAGTGGTGTTGGATGTGGAATTGCTCACAGAGTTCATGAACGTCCTGATTTTTGAATGGACTGTCGTTATCTGTGATGATGGATTGTGGGACACCATACCGGCAAATGATGTAATTCAGGATAAACTTGGATATTTGCTTACCGGTGATGTAAGTGAGAGGGACGGCTTCAATCCACTTAGTAAAATACTCAGTGGCGGTGATTATGAATTTATGGCCATTAGACGAGGATGGATGGATCTTACCCATGAGGTCGAGTCCCCATTGTGCAAAAGGCCATGGAGAAGTGATTGGTCTTAATTCCTATGTAGGTGCATGAATCATGTCGCTATGCACCTGGCATTTCCGACATGTTTTGACAAATTGAAGAGCATCTTTTTCCAATGTCGGCCAGTAGTATCCCAGTCTGGTGACTTTCCTAGCTAAGGTTGGACCACTCAAATGAGATCCGCATATACCCTCAAGTACTTCTTGTAAAGTTGTTTGGGCTTCATCAATGTCGAGATAGCGAAGAAGGGTGTTGTTAAAGCCACAACGGTATAAGGTGTCACAGACGATGGTATATTTGGCCGCTTTTCAGATAAAGGATTTTCTTTGGTTTTTGGACAAGTTGGGTGGGAGGATTTGGGATTTAAGGTAGTCGTATATATCCTGATACCAAGGTGAGCTGGGACCAACAATCTCACACACCATTGTTGACTCTGGAATATCATATGCAGGCATCATAAGTTGTTCCACTAGGAATTCGAACTGTGACACATTCTTAGGAATGTCTAAAAGAGATCCAATGGTAGCCATTGCATCAGCTGCTTTATTTTGTGTTCTTGGGATTTGTTCAAATGCAATCATTTTGAAGTACATTAAGAAACTATCCACCATGCGCTTATAAGGGAGCAACTTTTTTTCTTTTGTGTCATAGTCGTCATTCACTTGGTTGATAACTAATTGAGAATCCCCAAATACAAGGAGTGTCTGAATTTTCCATTGAATTGCTATTTTGAGACCTGTGACCAATGCCTCGTATTCTCCAATATTATTTGTACAAGGGAAAGTAATCCGAAATGATTTAGGAATTGAATCCCCTTGTGGTGTGATAAATAATATGCCTGCTCCTGAGCCGTGCCCAGTGTGGGATCCATCAAAGTATAATTTCCATGGTAGAGCTGGTTCTGCGTGAAAGATTGACTCATCAAGAAAATCAGTGATCAGTGGATGAGTAGCTTGGATTGGTGCATTTGCCAGTTGATATGCTATTACCTATCCTTTTATAGCCTTGCACTCTACATACTGTATGTCATATTTGCTTAAAATCATGATCCATTTTGCCAAGTGACCTGTCAATGCTGCTCGACTCAGGAGATATTTTAATGGGTCAATATTTTCTATCAGATGTATTTGATGACTTAGCATATAGTGTCTTAGTTTTTGTGCTGCAAGGACAACTGCCAGGCATGCTCGTTCAATGTATAGTTGAGCTCATATCCAATTAATGTGCGACTGATGTAATATATGGCTCTTTCTTTTTCTTCATGGTCATTCTATGCCAATAATGCCCCCAGTGCATTTATTGTTGCAGATACATATAGAATCAATGGTTTTCCCTCAATAGGTGGCATTAACATTGGAGTTGTTAATAAATATTGTTTAATTTTGTCAAAATCCATGTTGCACTTATCTGCCCATACAAATGGGATGCTTTTGCGGAGTAGATATTGAAATGGTTGACACTTGTCTGCCAACTGTGCAATGAAGCGGTGAATAGATTGTAGTTTGCCCTGAATAGTGTGCAACTCGCTGATTCCCTTTGGTGGAGGCATGTCCAGAATTGCTTTTACCTTTGTTGGGTCAACCTCAATACCTCGTCTTGAAACTATGTATCCGAGCAGCTTGGCTAAAGTGACTCCAAAAACACACTTCTTTTGGTTCAATCTAACCTTGTAATCCTCAAGCCGTCTAAAGATTTTGTCTAAGACTTTGAGATGATCTTTTCTTGTCAAAGATTTTGCTAATATGTCATCCACATAATCTTCCATTAGAATATGCATCATGTCATGGAAGATTGTTGTCATAGCCCTTTGATATGTAGCGCCTGCATTCTTTAGGTCAAAAGGCATGACATTCCAATAGTATGTTCCCCAAGGACAAGTGAATGCTGTTTTATGTTGATCTTCTATTGCAATTCTGATTTGGTTGTAGCCGAAGAAACCATCCATGAGAGATAGCATCTCATATCCTACCGTGAGGTCAACAATCATGTCTATGTTTAGTAGGGGGAAGTCATCCTTTGGGAAAGCCTTATTCAAATCTCTAAAATCCATGCAGATATGGATTTGTCCATTCGGCTTGGTAACAGGAACAATGTTTGATATCCAATCCGCATAATCAATTGACCTTATGAATTCAGCATCCAGTAACTTTTTTAATTCTACCTTGACAAGTAGTGTGATTTGTGGGTGCATCTTGCGCAGCTTTTGTTTGACTGGCTTGACTCCTGGAATTAAAGGAAGATGATGTAGAATCAATTCAGGATCAAGCCCTGGCATGTCAGCATATGACCATGCGAAGTTAACTTTTCTCTCTGTGAAAAATTGTTTAAATTCAAGTTTTTCTTCATCTGATAATGATGCGGCCAAAAGAATCATTTTGGGATTCTCTGGTGTAGCTATGTTAACTTCTGTGGTGTCCTCAATGAGCATGGCTGATTTTTCCTGTGTTATGGGGAGAAAGTGCAATCCTCCATCCTTAGGAACCTCAGAGAGGTTTTCACCTTCAGATGCATCCTTTGTTTTTACTATTTTACTGCCAGAAGGTGCCTTGCGGTTTTCGTCTAAAGGTATTTCTTTTTCTTTTTTATTTATTGCATTTTTGCGATTGGAGGATTGCACAGTCTCCCTAAAGTAAGCTGCACAATCGAGATAAATGGAGAACCCTGTTTTGTGATCCCCCCATGGAATACCTTCTCTTAGTCCCATGAATTCTGTAATTGCCTCGTCATTCTGAAATATGTCCATCACCGATGGATCTTGTTGGTCCCAGTCGATTAGTTGCGGGTAAACAAGGGGGATTCCATCGTCAGTGTTGGTGAAGGATGGGGAGGATGCGAAAAGTGTGCAAATTGATGCCTCAAGTGTAAAGGCAAAGTTATCAATTTCCACTTCCGTGTCTGATGCAATGGATGGTCCATACTCTGAGTCAGATGAATCAAATTCAAAATCATAATATGGGATGAAGTTATCAACATCATGACTAGTAGTAGGCATTTCAGAAGTATGGATGATGGGCTCAAATAGGTCAGGCTCATGGGTGGGCTTAGGAATGGGGTGGGGTGATTCAGGTATTGCCGATGACACTTTGTGTTCCTATGGATTCCAAGGAATGCTCACCCATTTCTTATCTTTAGAATGTCGGTCAATAGGGTCAATGTTATATTGTTGGCGGAATCATTCTTCAAAGGAAAGTTGGCCAGGTTCTAAGAATAGTTCATCAATGTCATAGTCACTGATGGTTTTTTCAGATCCCCATTCCCATTCATTTGAGTCTGTTTCGGTTAGGGATTCTTTGCATGTCTCAACACTTTCTGTAGCCATTACAACCTTACTTGAAAGTTCAAGGGTATGTTGATCGTCAGTTCTGATTTGGTCATACCCTAGCCCTATGTATCTTGGTCTTGCCTTTATGATAATGGGTTCCTGTCTTCCATTGCTGTTCTTTCCAAGGCCACTTGTACCATCGAAACCTTGTGCTTTGCATATATCATATCCTTTGCCATAGAGATGCAAGGGTAGTGGACGTAACTCTGTCGGGTCTTTGTAAATCCAGTTTTCCATGTCAATAATGATTTCATTACCCATATCACCCCATCGTGTGAAAACACTTTTTGGTGGGACTTTGAAAGTTATTTTGGGCTCTACTGCAAAGCATGGTCTACCATAGACCTTAGGTGGCTTTGGTATTGTGGTTATACAGTAAGCCGTATATAACTTGAACTCTCCACAACCAAGGTCCTAGATCTAAATATCTATACTTGGGATGGAGGTCGATGGAGATGGTGCGGTAGAAGATGATGGAATGGATGACTTTGTAAATGTTGATGGATCAATGTCTTTGGATGAGGTGAAAGATGAGGCCTCCCGATTAATGGGTACCTGGTGCTCAGCAGTAGCTCGCAGGTTGGTGCAGTATTGGAATGGATCAGGATCTCCTGGGATGGTGATCTCAGTTCCACGAAAAGGAAATTTGAGGCATTGGTGGTAGGTGGATGGAATAGACTTTAGAGCATGGATCCATGGACGACCAAGTAATATATTGTAGTGTATATCACGATCTAGGGCCTGGCATGTTGTATCTATGATGATAGGTCCTATCCGAAGGGGAATTGTAATAATTCCTTTGGAAGCGCATTCTTCATCATATGCCTTAATGATGATGCTCTTGCTAGCATCTACACACGCATCAGAAAAACCAAGAGTTTTGACCAATTTCATAGAGTAGATGTTCAATCCTGCTTTGCCATCTACTAGGACTCGTCTTACCTTATGTTTATGGACAAAGACTTCAATGTGAAGGGTGTCATTATGCGATGGTTTAGGTGAAGAATAGTCGCTGTCGGAAAAGGTGATGTGGTGAGGTGAATTCAGGTATCCGACCATAGTCTCAAA